>OU611762.1:4953207-5260707 GCA_914767535.2 Dunaliella primolecta
CCCGTGAAACCCCGTGGAGAAACTCTCTACGGGGGCCCGTGTGTGGCACCTTACGGGGGCCCGTGGGGGCTCTACGGGGGCCCTCAGAATGGCTCTCTTTACGGGGGTCCGTGAGGGCGTCCACGGGGGCCCGTAGGCTACACCTTATTCTACGGGGGCCAGTGGGGATTAAATATACGGGTGCCCGTGGGGGGCTCCACGGGGGCCCTCAGAATGGCACTCTTTCAAACACTTCATTCAAGTTGCAAAATTGCTGAGTGCTGAAGATGTAACTGCTCTCACAAGGTTGACCGGCCTCCCTGCCCCTGCAAGTGCGTCCTTCGCGCGCGTACACCTGCAGCAGACGGACACAACGTGCTCAGGGCCTTGATGGTGCGAGCTGCAGCGCAGGCGAAGGGAGAGATGGAGCGAGTGGTGGTAATTTTCATCGAAAGGGATTGCTTCTCCAGCTCAGGCCTCCAGCTTCCCCTGCACGCACAACCACAGCAGCATCAAACGTCAGTGGTACATACTCCATCATGCTCAGTGCCCATCTGTGGAGGGAGCATCCTGGAGGAGTGCAGGGTGCAGTGCGCATGCTGCAGTCAGGCTGAGCAGTTACCAACATCACACCACAGTGCTGGAGTTGGCCAGCAACACATGTAGCTGCTCCAAGTGCCTTGGGTCCAGCGGGCAAGGAGGTTGAGGGGAGGGGGCAGCGGTGGGGGAAATCTGGCATGGTCAAATGTTTGCACGGAGGTTGAAATCACAAAGCAACGTCGGCCTAAATATATATTTTTTTAATTTTGTAAAAGTTGCTTGTCAATGTACAGTCGTGAGCTTCACAAAAAATCGCTAAGTGCTCACAACTGAAAATCCAGCGAGGCTCTACCCCCCTTCCTTCACATCAACATTAGTCCTATATTGCTCCTGATCAATATTGTTAGGTTTGTATGGCCAGCAGCTCACTGCAGCTGCCCTTGCATGCATGTTTTTAAGAGCCTCACAAAAAACTCTCTTTCTGCCAGCTTACTGCACCCCAGCTCATAATTATAGGTGCAAAAGTATTTGGATGTAATCAAAAATGAAAAGTTATAGGAAAACAGGCTCCCCTGTATGGGCCAAAATGCCAGAAATGAGCTATGACAATCCACGGGCCCCCTTTAACCCTACTGGCCCCCGTGACACCCCCCGTGGAGCACCCCTGGACCCCCCGTACGGGGGGGGGGTTGTGCAGTAGGGATTTCTTCGCTTCCTATGTGTAAAGGAAAAGGAAAAACTACGCAGGCAGTGAAAACACTCCCCACACCAATTAAGGAAAAGAAGATACCTAGGGACGAGGCACCGTGAATCCCCTTCGCCAGAAGAAACAAAACAAAGAATTAATGGGGATCAGGAGGGTTACTAGCAGTAGCCCGTGCCTGATCTTGGTGAGAGTTGAGAGAAGTCTTCTCAAGAGTGCGTCTGGTGCTAGAAAGTTTATAAGCATACTGGACAGAATGGGCATGAAGCTTCAAAGCAAGCCTGGTGGCTGTATGAGTGTCAAGACCAAGCTCTATAAGAGGCTCCAGAGTGTGGGGGGTGTAGATGACGCCTAACAGAATGGTATGGAGGGTGACTTGAGCTGAGGCCCTCGAAAGATCGCAACAGAGGTGATGGTGCTGTTGCTTGGAGGCCTCCAGCTGATCCTTGGGCCTGGTATCTTCACAGTATTTGACCTCCACGAGATGGATGTGCATCTGTTTTGGAAGGAGCTGACTAGGGTGACGGACCTTGGAAGTAGGTGGAGTGGCTGTGGCTTGTGCTGAGTGCTCCCTGTTCCCCCCACGCCCCGCTCTACTTCTCAATAGATACCAGGAATTGGTCCTTGGCAATCTGTTCATTGGGACAACTAAAATTGCGTCAGGGCGAATAGAGGTGAGCCTTTGTTCGTCAGGGAAGCGATGAGAGAAAATGTATTTTGGAAGGGTTCGATTTGTTGAGTGTTCAAGGATCTGCAGGTTCTGTAAAGCAAGATGAACTGCGCTGCCAATGTCCATGGAGGCAAGGCCTGCCCCAAAAGGACCGTTGCTGACACTTTTAAGGAGGATTCTGCTGGCAATATTGTGACGCTCAGTTACCATATTTGATATGGTGGAGTGTTTACATCCTGAAAGAATATGAAGGGCACTGTCTGGCACAGGATGAACCAAACCTCTCCATACCTGCTGCTGACCTTGCATTGGATAATCTAGAATGGCAAGGATTTGGCAGAGAAGACAGGAACAATACATGGAAACAAAAATTAGACACAGAACTCCGCAACAAGGTCATGTCACGTTAAATCGTGGTTATTGCTGAATCACTGCAAAACCTAGAGTGTGAGGTGTGACCTGTATTTAAGTGGGGTTCTTTTATTGGATGCTCTCTCTTATTCAACCTTCTGTTCCACCTTCCATTGAGGTTTGGCGCTGTTTCTGTTATCCCTGGCCTTGTGCCAGGGGTACCTTGTCTCTGATGTAACCCTAACCTGGTGAAGCTGGTCCAAACGCTGTGTCTGCCCCAGACATTCTCTACGTGCTGCAGCCGAGCCAGCACTGTTCAGCAAGACCAAGAGCAGCTTAGCAGCAATATGAAGAAGAGCTAAGCCGGTGCACTCGCAACTCCAGCCAACAGCTTGAGTGTACCCGTCCTTTGTTGCATGGTTATAGGCAACCCTGGACGTTAAACCATCTCATGGATGTGTTACCTGCTTCAAGAACAACAAATGTGCAATAACGGTGATTCAGCATGACAGTCACCTTCGATGTCAACCCCACAAACCCACAAGCAGACATTATGGGGACTGGACGGTGTGAGTTTTGGATTACAAACGTTGACCTCGTTAGACCAAATCCCAGTAACACAACAGATCCCCACCCCAGAGCAGAAGCCACTAACTCCCCTTCCACACCTTCCATACCACCCCTGGTGCTACCGGAGATCAACTCCCTACAGGCGGCATGCATCTACGGCACAGATGGGAAATGTCAAGGGATGCTCACCCCAGAGCGTATTAATATCCTCTATAACGCATTCGACAGAGCCAAGCAGAGTGGGATACATGAAATGATCCAGCCCCCACCTAAAAGCTTTGCCTCTGAGTTTCTGGGCCTCTTCTCGCGCTCCATCTTGAACAGTAGCAAACACCAAAGTAAAAAAATCAAAGACTCCTACAAGCGCATCCTACCTGACCATGTCCACTTAGCTCTTCAGAATTGGGCATTAGTGACCCAGGAAAAAATGGCCTCACCCTTAGATCATAACCCCAACTACATCCACTACTGGAGTGAACACCCTCGAGACAGGATCTTTGGAGCCATCCACAATGCTTTGTCGTCCAAATTCTCAGGCTTTTCGTCATACCATCCTATCTAAGACGACCATGTAATGCACCTCACCCTGAAACATGCCATTTACTCTGCAATACTACAATCTGATGCAACAGCAACTTTCATGTTCCTACCAAGCTGGGGAGGTCCAATGAGCACCAATCCATACTCCAAACTTCTTAATGCCTACCCTCACCTTTGTTGCACATTGGGAACCATACCATCAGCAGCTCTCAACTATGCCACTCCCCACTTCTGGGTCAGCAAGGAGTTCATGCTTCCCCGCCACTCCTGGAGCCTACAAATTATTGCTGTCTGGATTACTGCAGCAAGAATCCGCCTAAATGAGAACAACCCAACTTGGCTCACTGATTTAGCACAACAAATCCCTGAAGCACGCTGGTGGAAAACAACCATCAGCAATGACCCAGTTCTCAACCCCAGACACCCAGGCATTGAGACTGGTTTCAAAAAGTTTGAAAAGCTACCCTCTGATCAACAACACATCCCTAAGAATATTGTCCAAATCCAACAGCCCCCCTTGCCGCCTACCGCATCTAGCCCAAACCTGGTCCGAAAAGTCCAGAATTGGAAAGAGTGGGCATACACAGATGGTAGCTGCCAAATACACCTCGGAAGACAAGTAATAGGAGCAGGAGTCTACCACCCTGACCCAGTGGTTGTTGTTGTCTACATCTCGTCTCTGTTCATTGGTGTAGCATCCAAGTTCTTTCATGCACGCCCAGTGATAGGTTCTATGGCAGACATCACAGATATACATATCGAGATACGGGGGTTCAGAGTTCAAGGGTCCTTTGCCAGGATAGTTGCAGATCTCACAGCAGGCACATTCAATTCCTGCCTGGGCAGCAGATTCCATGCTTGCAGGTGTGAACCCAGCATTCTTGAACATTGTCAAAGCCCATTTTTCTATGGTCATGGGTGCAAAGCTGTATAACTATTTTAAGGATATGGCCTTGGACATGCTGGCGATGTCTCATCACTGGATGGCACTTCCTTTGAGACCCTTGTCTGTTCATGGTGCGCCCTTTTCTGTCCCCAGGTATTTGCATCTTGATTTGGGCAAGCGCACGCTAAGAAACATAGCACGTTTTCGCTTACATGCTCATACTTTAAGAGTTGAGACATCACTTTGGCAGGAGCACACATCAACTTGTGATAAATGTGAACAAGGACTCCAAGATGAAAAGCATGCTGTGTTCCTTTGTTCTTGCGCTTCTGTGTGTTCTCTTCGAAGGGCTTATGCACAGTTATTTTCTGACTTCCCCTCGTCTTATAGAATTTTTTTGGACGATTCAGGCACTTTCTACTATTCTCAAGCTAGCTCTGAGGATGCTATTCATTTCTTGCAGAAGCAAACTAACGAGACTTATCGCTTTATTTCTGATCTTATGGATATTTTTTGTGCTGTTGGACCAGTTAAGCAGACCGAGCAGCCAAACTACCTGGCTGAAGGTCAAATCCCATTGTAACTCATTGTAACTTGCTCGGATGATGTCATTCGCAACGTGGCTCGGTTTAGACTTCGTGTTCACACCCTTCGCTATGAGACAGCAACTTGGAATCACAGGTCTGCCCTAAACTGTGACCTTTGTGAGGCTGATGATAATGTCCAGGATGAACAACATGTCCTCTTTCATTGCACACATCCCCAGGTGGTCTCTCTCCGCAGGAAATATGCTCCCTTGTTCTCACAGGCAGGATCTCATGATGTGTCCGCTTTTTTAAACCAGAACAACCATAAACTTCCTTTTTTCCTTCATGAATTAATCGCTTTTTATGAGCAGGCTAGCAGTCGCAATTCTTGACTGAAGGCCTTATCCTTGTAAACCTTGTAACTTGCTCGCAAACTTCATGCCCATTCTGTCATGTATGCCAACAAGCTTGTTACCACTAGGCGTGCTATTGACAGCAAGAATACTTCTCGAAGCCAGGTTATGGAGCCGGGTGCTTCCAATAACCCTCCAGATCCCCATTAGGATAATCTTTTTTGTAGTCTTCGTGGTGGAGGGGACTCTCGGCTCTTTTGAGCCAATGTGTCTCCTTTTCCTTAACTGACTTAATTAATTAATACATCGGATGTATGGAGAGTTTCCTCTGCCTACGCACTTTTCCTTTCCTTTTCTTTTCTTTGTAGTATTTATCCTGCTTTAGTCTTTTCTATTGCACATTTCCTAGACAGGCATGGTTTATTTGGCGTCTCTTTTTTAGCTGAGCAGCACTAAAACAGGTACAGTTATTCAACCCTTTCCTTTCGTTGTTACCAAGCACAAGACTATCCAGGAAGGGACTGCTATGTGACACTTACCTTCCTTTTCCGATCCACGCAAAAAGAAGTGACATGCAAAGCTGCACTCTGAGAGAACTTGGGATTGAGCAAGTCAGTCCTGCAGTTCATGCCAGTCAGCCCCCCATACTCTGAACAGCAAAGTCGCAACAAGCCTGATCACTGCAATGAAATAGAATGAGGGCATCAAACACAAAGAACTTATCGCATACAAATCCATGGCAAAAAAAACTATTGCACCCTTCCTGCGTAAACCTAGCTCCCGTCCGCCCGGTTCCAAAAGCTCTATCTCATACTCCAATAAGTGGCTGACCACTCCCGCCTTTAGCAAACAGTGAACCCGACTGTCGAGCAGCCTCACAAAATGCGCCCACTGCCGCCTCAGGAGTGCCCTGGATCACTCCATGCCCCACATTCAAAATATGACCATGAGGTCCGGCAGCAAGCAACAGCTGATTTGTTGCCTCCACAATTTTCTGCATGCACATGAATCAGAGGTCACATATAAGTCGCCAGAGCAAACTGCACCCAAATGCGTCTTAGCATGGTCTTGTCTAGCATGAGTGGCAACAACACAGAGCAAGACCCAAGGGGTGGGGACATATGGGGTAGAAAGAGCACAGGAGAGGAAAAAGAGCCCTAGAAACAGACCTAATAATTTGCAATAATTGCAAATGCAAAGGAATTAGAGTGTTACTCCGCTTTTGTGCTTGAAGAATTTTGAGATTGTTTGAAAAGTATGAGGCATGACCAGTGGCAGCCCAACACTTGTCTCGTTGGTTACCCTATGCATGTTTCCCCGGGTGGCACCATGCGCTGGGAGCATCACAATGTTCTAAGGGCCTGTTCATTCTTGCTGCCATGCAAAACTAGCGCCAGGAAGTCCTGGAATTCACTTTCTGAGCACAATGGGTCAAGAACTTGGAAGAAAAAAAAGCAGATCTGAGCAAGGAACATATTCACCTCCTCCGGGCCAAACAGGATCATGGGGTCTAGGTTGCCCTGCACGCGCACGCTTTCCCCCAGTGTGTTGCGTGCAGTCTTGATGTCGGTAGCCCAGTCCAAGCCAATGACATCAGCAGAGGTGGCCTTCATGGTTTCCAGCTTGCCAGTGCCTGTGTGCAACAGGGAGTCAGCGGTGGGTGCAGGGTGAATGCGGTTTTACGAGGCATACAATGGGCTTGACAGAATGACTTGACAGCTGAAAAAGCGTTGTCATTGTGGGAAGCCACTACAAGAGCGTTGCAGCTTCAGCTAAAAAAAGGAACCAGGTCCTTAGTAAGTAGCATTAACATTAGCTGTAACCGTGTTGATCAAGCTCATTTTGCCATGCTGCTGGTCTTGCTGGACGCACCTCCATTGGCATGAAAGATAACTGGGACTTGGGGGTATTTTGCTTTCAAAGCAGCAGCAAGGCGATCAGCGTAGGGCAAGCTAAACTCCACAAACTGTTGAGGGGAGAGGTGGTGGGCCCAGCTATCAAATAGCTGAATGACCTGCGACCAGCAGCAGCGTATGATGAGCTAGGGTGGATTTTTGAAGGAACAGGGGGGAAGGTGTGGATGAAATTGTCATAGCAAGCTGCCCTCCAACAAGGCACTGGGATCCTTGAAGCAGTAGTTAGAGCTTGATAGGTGTAATTTGCCCGAGCCATTGACCTAAGCAGCAGTGCAGTCGATGCATACGATCTACGGTTGGCAACTTTGTGTTTCATCAGCATTCTAGTACATTCACCTGCATGATAGTAAATTATTGGAAACAGGCAGGAACTTGTTGAAAAGCAACGTGATGAGAGCATTGAGCAATTACACCACGGCTTTGACAAGCATGGGAAAAGGCAATCCCTTTTCAGACAACAACATACATCAGCATACATGCATGCATACTCACTTGTGCACCAGATTCAATTTGGTACGAGGCATACACAATGAGTGCCTCTGTCAAATGGTGAAGCAGGGCGTGGAGCATCTGGGGGTTATTCAGCATTATTTTCTGCAAGCAGCAACCAGACAATGGAGCAAAGTCTTTATTGCGATGAATCTCGTCATCCCAGACATGCCTCAACCTACTGCCGGAGCACCATGTCTCAACCTAAGGCCGCCTCGGTAATAATGCTTGCAATTAGTACCATAACTTGGTAAATCAAGGCATTGACTTTTTTTGTTTCAGAGCGCCCAAGAAAAAAAAGCATGCACATGCTTTTCTGGTATGCTTGTTATAAGAAGCAGGCAGCGAAACTCAGGACATGGTTCAGAAGGTACACCCACAGAGAGATAATTTCATGGGGATCTAGATCTGCCCGACAGGGACTCTATAATTAGCAGCACGAGTCAGCACAATGGCAAAGTATAGCAGTATGCAAGGCATTTGTGGAGCGAAAAGGTGAAAAAAGAAGAGGCAAAAAGCACATCCAACCTTTCTTTGTCGCATCCTACATAAGACAAGAGTATGTGCACAGGAGCACACAGGAACTTGCATGATCCCATGTAGGGTTGACTGCCTTAGCAATTGGAACACTTCCCGTAGCCTAGGAAGTTGCCCAGGACCTAAAACATTTGCTTTCTTGGCTGTGCACATGCTTCTTGCTTCTTGTCTACATGCTCTTAAAAAAAACAGGAATGTCGTCTATACCTTGGTCTCTTTACAATCCTTGTCTGCTTTGCCCTCAATAGAGTAGGCTGCCAGCGTCCAAGGTGTCCCAACAAATCCCAATAAAGTTGTACCTGGAAGGCAGGTCAATTTCTCAGCTCAGTCACAGTCAGCTTGCAAGGGCTGGTTCATCCAGGTGCATAGCTAGACAACCAGAAATGCAAGGTTAAGTTACGCATTTGCCAAAAACAGAGAGGACAAATTCAAATTAGCCATGGCCGGTTTTCCTGGTTCAGGCTGGTGGCAGCTAAGCGGTGGTGATACACCAAAAACAAAAACAAAGAAAACACTACACCGCCCAACGCAAGGCTGCGTGCATCAAGGAAAGGTTTCCTAACTATAGCAGAGATAATAAACAAAGTGCAGTACTCCATTGCTGCTACATGCTTAAGCCAAGCGTGATTTTGAAAAACTTCCACCAAAAAGCCAGCACACCTTTTGCTTTACAGGCACTCCCAGAAGAACAGCACCCTTGCATTACTGTGCTAACAACTGATATGATCCCTTGCTTTTCCATTTCAATGTCCAGGCATCATCAATGCTAGGTGCCTTGCACTGTTTGCCTAAGTTGCAGCAGCAAGTTCCAAGGGAAGTTTGGCAGAGCTGCACAAGCGGCAAAACCAATCCCCACATTGATGAAGGAAAGAAGAGCCACCCCTTGCATCAAGGCGCCAGCCGGGGCTAATTCGCACGTGTGAATAGGTGTCCAAAGCTCACATAAAAAACAAATTGGCCTTTAGTTTAAACTCTGGCTGCTTGCCATCAAGGATGAAGAATGTGTGCCACTTTACCGCATAAAGCATTGCACACAGCATAAGCGGCACATGCCACTGTCAGCGAGTGAAAATAATGTGTGCCACTGCTTGCAGTGCCAATGCCAGCCAGCAAGGAGAATGTGAGCCACTGTTTGCAAATTCAGCCTGCTTTCAGCCAGCCCACCTGTGCCATCAATCTCTTTGCGAAGTGTGGACAGGGTGGTCTCAATGAAAGGGAGCCGTGAGGCAGGATCTGCCATGGGGTGCAGCTTCTGAACCTGCAGATGCAAGCAACACCAAGAACTAAAACAGAAACAAGTCCAGGCGTAAAATGGAATGGCGTGGATCCAGCAAAATCTCCACCCCATATATCTCCCCCCTGCTGCTACAAAATGCGCTTCCCAGAACTCGGGCACAGCGCACATCTCACACACGTACACACATACAAACACACAGCTCCATGATGCCGCAAGACGGCACAACAGCACGTGCGCTGCTCTTGCTGTTGCCTCCTTAGGACAGCCATCCCACCTGCTAGTACAAGCACATCCAGGCTACGCAGCCCTATCTGCTCCGCGCTGCGCACAGACTAGCCATGGCAGGCCTATTGTCCTTTATTTGATTGATACAATACATTAATATAAAACAAAACGCGCGCTTATACGTGACCATGACGCAGTTCCACCTGCTCCATGCTGCGCAGGGTGGCAATGGCAGGCCCCTTGCCCTTGATCACATCCATACTCAACAGAACACCTGCTTGTATGAAGTCATGACGCCATATCACATGCTCCATGCTGCACTCGTTGCAGGTGGCGATGGGAGGCCCCTTGCTCTTGATCACATCCAAATAATACAGAAACACCTGCTTGTACGCAACCACTGCGCCACCCACCTGCTCCATGCTGCGCACAGGGGTGGCGATCGCAGGCCCTTTGCCCTTGATCACATCAAACTCAATGCCCAGCGCAGGCAGGGGCGTGAGAATGTCACTGAAGAAGATGACTCCATCTGGCTTGAAGGCGCGCCAGGGCTGCGTGTGAAGTGTGTGTGTATGTGTGTGTATGTGTGTGTGTACGTGTGCTGACTTTCACTTTGAGTGCATGTACATGCGTCAGGGCAGTGCGTGTGAGTTGAAATACACATGTTGATGATTCCCCAAATGAACCATTGCGCAATCATGAAAGCTTCAGACATTGCAGCAGACAGGACCTAAAACACTCAATTACAACTTACACGTGGTCTTTTTCCATTTGAACTTTAAGTTGAAGCAAGTATGCTTGCAGGCTGCATGGCCACATGATAGCTGTTTCTTTGTAATAGAAAGTATAAAGTCAGGTGGATAGGTGGATATTTAAGGGTATTGACACGTTATTGCGCAGAAGAACAAAGCGCCAATCTTTGGTTGGGGCACAACCTCACGTCATGTCCATGACTATGGAGGTGTACAGAACATTTTTGCTGCACTATCACATAAGGTAGCAGACATTCATCCGTCAGCACCTGCAGGGATAGCTCGATGGCAATCTCTGGAGTCTCTGAGCGCATTCGGAATGGGTACTTGTTGGAGTACCTGCATCCCAAAGAAAGTGTCCAGGCAGGGGTGGGCATAGTGCATGGCAAATCAGGCACAAAAAAACAATATTCAGTCACTCACTCTCTAAATGCAGCCATGTAGCGACCAGCTTGGCGCATGAGCCAGACAGGCGTCCGTTCAGCATCTGCATACAGATAGTTACCAAAACAGTTGAGGACAGCTCATGCTTGCACACAACCTTGCAGAATGGCTGTTAACAGTGCTTCCATCAACCACACTTTGATGCGCACACATGATGAGCAAGGGTTTGACTGAATATGCTGAGCAGGCAAAGACAGGCATCAGGTCTGCATCTCAACGACCCCCCCTGCAGCACACCTTCCCCTCGTGCAACCCGCAAGAGCAGGGGGTCAGATGTAGTTGCTTGACAAGCTGCCCTTGACCTGGATGATGCCTGTCTCACGGCTCTCCTGCTTTGGACACCCAAGCAAGCTGGTGCAAAAGATGCACCTTGGATGCAGGATCCAGCACCTGCTTTGTGTAATTGCATTGTTTTATTCATTAATTTCTTATAAGTCTTAACAAGACAGGAACGGAGATCTCTTTCCAAAGACAAATGTGTGATGTATCCATTTTACTCTAGACGAAGTGCTGCGTCGCAAGCATTTGATTATAACGAGAAAATGTCTGATGAAAGCTAGCGCAATCCTCAAGCTTGTCTAATACCTGCAGCCAACAGATGCAGCCGACAGACGGGATCCTCTTTAAGCTGTTAAATAGGATTAGTATGCAGACTTTGACATGTTCTTAAGTCGCAGGGCAATGCGGAGTTAATCTCTCCATCACCTTAGAGCAACAATTCCAACATTGACCAACAGTCTTAGAGAGCTGCAGTCTCCGGCCCATTAGAAGAAGAAAGCACTCATGGTGGCAAAGAAGGCACATGTGAAAGTCTTCATCAGGACCAGACCAACTGCTAGCAATTCTGATGGCTTGAAGTGAGTGACATGCACATGTAACAGTCCAACCGATATATTGAAGTGGGTAGCTGCAAGTTTCTGTGGTAGAACCTTTGCATGAGTACTTGACACATTTTGCAAGCAGGGTGGATGAAGACGGTTGCTCTGTACATGTCAAGCTGCCAAAAGAAAGTGGCCAAGTCCTGGGGCCCAACAATGCACAAGACTCATATGCATTCAAGGTAATCTTTCAAGCAAAATCGTTGCGATGGCAATGTGCACAAAGTTACAGGAAAGCCAAAATGAGGAGTGCGAGCATGAGACACAAGCGCGTGCATGTGCGCGCGCGCACGCACACACACACACACACACACACACACACACACACACACACACACACACACACACACACACACACACACACACGCACGCACGCACACACACGCACGCACGCACGCACGCACACAACATACACACAACACACACGCACATACACACACATACATAAACGTGTACACACATACAAACACATATACACACACATACACACACATACATACACATATGCACACACACGCACGCACGCACACAACATACACACAACACACACATACACACACATACATAAACGTGTACACACATACAAACACATATACACACACATACACACACATACATACACATATGCACACACGCGCGCGCACGCACACACGCACATAAAAATACACACACGCATGCTCACGTACGCATGCACACATGGATGTGCAAGTGGCAAAGTGCTACAGTGGCCGTGATACATATCATTTTATGTTTCATCTTTGAAACATAAAGCGAAACTCGCAAACATGTTAAAATCATGCACACATAAGACATATGAGCGTGCTCAAATACACACAATTACATCCTCTGCGCATTTTGTGCAGATTGAGGTATGAAACATGCCGTCGTAATTACTTTATGTGTTTGTATCATGCCTAGCACCCCGTTCAAATAGCATGCCTAAGATTTTGTGCAACTGTTCGTTGAAAAAAATAGGTGCATGTTACTTGGAACAGTTCCTGGCAGAGGCAATTGATTGCAAAAATCCATGCTTAGCAAAGCTGAACAAAAGCCTTACGGGATCACTATTGCTCCTGCGTGAGGCACTCGCGTGTAAAAGACGTGTACCAGAGCTGCATAAATCAAACGTTATATGTGCTCTTTTTTATCTGCTCTTGGAGAGGCGGAGGGAGCTAGCTGCGCGCTTGTGTCATTGCAAGAGTAAAGCACCACCAAATGCCTGCGATTTTACCTGCCATGTGCATGATTTTGCAGTTTGATGGGGTGCTGGAGAATGCAACGCAAGATACGATGTACACAACGGCTGCCCATGAGGTCGTGGATTCATTGCTGGCAGGATATAGCGGCTGCGTGCTTGCATATGGCCAAGTAAGTGGATGCCTAGCTTTGTCACTTTCTTTTGGCAACCTGTATGCATGCTGATAGGATAAATGAATAGCCTCCATTAATATTATCAAATTTAAGCTTTGCTGCACGCTCTGCAAAATGGGTGTACCTGATGTGTTGGGTGGATCCTGTATAACAGGCCAATGGATGGCAATCTGCACATTCAATTCATTTGCCACCAAAGCAAATTTTGGCCCTCCCTTGGATCGTTAGTGATCTGTGGCAATGACTTGGTCCCTTGCCACCTCCCTTCAGAGTATAGTACCAAGTAGCGGCATGTGGGCATCTTTTGCTACCTGTGGTTGCTGCAATCCACAAGCTTGCATGGAGCCAGCTTATGCATCTCCAAGCACTCAGGCATGGGACCTCCCTTCTGCTGCTGCATCAGACGGCTGCAGGTAAAACGTTCACCATGGCAGGGGACCTGCACAACTATGTGCACCGAGGCATCATTCCCCGCTCTATCCACCACATCTTCCAAGAGATTGACATGCGGGTGGATAAGCTGTACAAGGTGAGCTGCTAGAGCATGCAAATTTTTGTGTCTGCTATCTGGTATGCGTGTTGGTTCTCTCCCAGTGGGCAGAGAAGTTTGGTACCAGAAGACATGAAGCGGATTGGTGACAGAAATTTCAAGAACTCTGATTCCTTCCAAACATCTTTGGACAAAATTATATGCAGATGTAGTTCTTAAAGGTTATGCCCTCTCTGCACATAGTTCAACAAAGATTCTTTGGGTATGAGGAGCAGCAAGGCAGCCAGTTTGACAGCTGCTATGAAGATACTTGTGCGCCATGCCTCTTAGAAACGTCTTGTATTTTGCTCGTTTTCTCCTGCAGGTGCATGTATCATACCTAGAGATCTACAATGAGCAGTTGTATGACCTGCTGGCTGAGAATCCAGGGGACTCCAATGGCATGGCTGTGCAAGAGGACCCAACCAGGGGTGCATACGTGAGTTGCATGGGAGGTTAAGTGCAGCGCACAAGTCTATCCAGAAGCAATGTGAGAGCAAGCAATGCCAACTATTTTTGGCAAATCTCAGGGTCAAGCATGAACCCTGCTTGCTCTGCAAGCAGATCAGGGTTGAGGTATTACTTGGTAAGACTGTGTAGGTCACATTGAGGTGGCATGTCTTATATGACGGACTGTGGCAAGCACACGTGGAGCAAAACTTGCTACACTTGCTCTTCTCGTGGGTAAGGATTTAGGTTTGTACTTGATAGGACCCTGTAGGCCATACTGAGGTGACATTTATTGTACAAGGGGCTGTGGCAAGCACAGGTGGAATTATATGTGTTGCAAAGTTTCCTCCATCCAGTGCGAGCATGAATTACAAATCTGTTGATCAGGCGGTTTTCCAGGGACCTCTGCATTACTTGTTAGCTCTCTTGCTGCCCTTGCTGCAGGTCAGGGGCCTCACATTGGTAGAGGTGAAGTCTGAGGAAGAAGCGCTGGCGCAGTATTTCCTTGGGGAGCAGGTGAGCCCTGATTCAGTGTTGCTGTGTCCTCTTGAGGCGTTCCATGTCTCGCCTCATGGTTTTATGAGTTGATGAGCAAGCAAGACTCTTGAGTGGTCCCTAAGGACACTCCCTGTCCACTTGGACACCATCTTCAGCGGTGCATCCCCTTGGTCACCATCAGCAGGTATCAGCAATGCATCCCCAGGTCATTATCAGCAGATATAAGCGGTGCATCCCCTTGGTCACCATCAGCAGGTATCAGCAATGCATCCCCAGGTCATTATCAGCAGATATCAGCGGTGCATCCCCTTGGTCACCATCAGCAGCGCATCATCTGCAGTGTAACTTCGTATGTCACCATGCCAGCAGTGCTTCCCCAGGTGATCGACAAAAGTGCACCCGCAGGTCAGTAGCAACAGTGCATCATCAGCAGTAGTGCAACTTCACATGTCATTATGTCAGCAGTGCATCCCTTGGTCGCCATCAGCAGATATCAGCAATGCATCCCCAGGTCATTACCAGCACGTCAACATCAACAGCGCATCATCAACAGTGCATCATCAACAGTGCATCATCAGCAGTAGTGCTAGTTCATATGTCATTATGTCAGCAAGCATCCCCTGGTCATCATCAGCAGATATCAGCAATGCATCCCCAGGTCAGTATCAGCACGTCAACATCAACGATGCATCATCAGCAGTAGTGCTAGTTCGCATGTCATTATGTCAGGAGAGCATCACATGGTCATCATCAGCAGATATCTGCAATGCATCCCCAGGTCAGTATCAGCACGTCAACATCAACAGCGCATCATCAGCAGAGCATCCCCAGGTTTCTAGAGCTGGAGCAGACCTGGGCTGAAACGACAGCTATCTCCTTCTCCTGCATGCTGAACAGCTTGAATACATTTTAAAGATACGCAGCGCTTACTGCTGATATACTTCCTCTTTGAAGAGGTCATGTGTCTGCCTTTCTTTAGGGACCAAAACAATTTCTTTCCTGTGTGGCCTGCAATGCAGGGCCGCAGCACATCTCGCCACGTGCTCAACAACAACAGCAGCCGCAGCCATTGTGTGTTCACAGTGCATGTGGAAATACGCAACAGTGATGCAGCAGCAGAGCGTGCTGTGCTTGCAAAGCTGAACCTCGTGGATTTGGCGGGTAGCGAGCGCACAAAAAAAACCAATGCCACGGGACAGGTGGGTGTGGGCAAAAGATGTGTACAGATGTAGGTGCATGTATCAGCGTGGCAAGTCAAAAGTTTACGAGGAGACCTTGGCTCGTTCGCTTGCTGAGGTACACGCATGCAGGTCATCTGCATGGACATTCCTGGAGCTGGTTGACTAATTAGAGTCAATGCCAAACCAATGCCAAACCAATGCAAGCACGAATTCATTGCAACAGCTGATCAGCCCTTCCGTTACCCAATTTTTGCAGACTCTACGGGAGGCACAGAGCATCAACAAGTCTTTGTCGTTCCTGGAGCAGACGGTCACAGCCCTGGCCAGAAAGGAGGCACACGTGCCCTTCCGGCAGTCCAGGCTCACCTCCGTGCTACGGGATGCTTTAGGCGGGAATTGCAAGGTGTACGGGCTGATGCTTGTTGTGCTGCTGCTTCCCCTATAAAGCATAACGCCTCATGTTAAGGAATCAGTGCAGGCATTGTGTTGGTGCTTTTATGCTCCTCTGTCCTCTACATTTTACTTATCCCAAACAAGAAGGAGTTTCTATGTGCAACCGTATGACATGATGTTTGCTCCCTCCCTCTGCGCAGACTGTGATGGTAGCCAATATTTGGGGGGAGCCACAACATTTGGAAGAGACCCTTAGCACTCTGCGTTTTGCATCAAGAGTGCGAACTCTGACCACAGGTGAATAGGAACTTGTGACTTCAGTCTTGATCACCAAGTGCTGGCGATGAAAATTCCATCTGTTTGGCTTCTTTCAGCAAGTAACTCAGCTGCTTTGGCGTGCCTATGCAGTGTGTATGGCCAGTTTTTGAGGCAATTACACCACAGCCTGTGCGCCTGCTTAGGCACTTCTCGGCTTCTTGGGCTTCCGCACTTGATGCATGCACAAGGCTGTGCTGGCAAACTAAGCCTACCCTGCCAGTCAGGCCTGAGCTTATATCATCTTGTATTTTAGATTATGTACATTAACATCTGCCTGAGATTCCTTACCTGTCCTAAGTTCTGACTTACTGGTCTTTATGCAAGGGCACATGATGAAAGCAACTCAAAAATGAGCTAAACCTCAGTTCCTTTCAATGCCAACAAAATGCAACAAGCCCAAATTTGTTGCCTATTTGCTGCCTTACCTCACTCTATGATCTCACCATATGAACTCACAATTGCCTCTTTTGCTTTTCCCCACAGAGCTCTCCTTAGCAGAGAGCAGTGATCCCACGCTGCTGCTTCGGAGGTACGAAAGGCAGATCAAGGAGCTCAAGCAGGAACTGGCCATGAGGGATGCCCTGAGGTGCGAGGGGATGGGGCAAGGGCGTTTTTAGCAGGCTTTTAATGCTCTCTAATTGGGCGCAATTGCTGGTAGCCATGCATGGTTTGTGGTGTTTTTTTGACCTTGATAGAGCCTTCAATCCAGAGTAACGAGAGGTGTAAGTTACACGGAAGGTGTAAGCTCCAGCAAGCAGCTACTTGCTGGAGGGGGTTGTTAAAGTTATGCTCCTCTTTAACTTTATTTGCATATTAGTATTGTGACCAGAGTATTTGTGCAATTCATTACAAAAAATCTGATGCTGTGTCTCCACTTAAATTGTCATGCTCTGCAGCGGCAAGGCAAGGGTGAACTATGATGACTTGTCTGACATTGAAATCAGAGAGATGAACCAACTTGCCAAGGACTTCTTACAAGTAAGTATGCATTGGTTCATTGTGACCAATTGCCTTAGCATTGCCAAAAGAATGTTGATACATGGTGTGATGAATCAGCATACGGAGGATGCCAGCCAGTATCATGTCTGTCATTTTGTTTGTTTATCTATGACCTGAATATTTTCTGCAGATTTGGCAATCGTTTTAGTACCCTATACCTTCAGAAATTTCATCATTGGCACAAAAAAAGTTTTGGGCAGGTCAAGTGCTTTAGCGTTTCTTGAAAGCTTACCTTATCACGCGTGTAGCATGCAATACGAGGCCTGAGAATGACTGCATATATCTATTCGTGTGTTTCAAACCAAGTGCAGGAATATAGCTGTGTGAGTGTGCTTGCCGGTATTTAGCAACTATGAGTTCATGCCTGCTGCTAGTCATCACTCAGGGGACAAGAATTTGTAAACGCTGGGGATGACATATACTGTACCGTTTGACCATCATGCACCCCCATTTTCCAGCAATAAAATCTACAATTATGCAACAATACGCACCCTGCTAGCAGGAGCTTTTTGACAGCAGCTATTCAAGCATTACGCACCCCCAGTAAGCACTCTCCAGCAAGTCAAGCAGACTATCTTTTTTCATTGCAACTCACAATGCCTGCATTTTGGTTGTGTGCTTACTTACTCAAGCTTAACAGTAACCTGTATGGACTTCCAATTCAGCTTTTTGCTGTGGAGCTTATTATTTTCTCCATTCTGCACATTCTTTCACCAAAGAATCCCCCCGTTCTGCACATTTAAGAATTTCCTTTTTTAAGCAACCCTTTACGCAATGTGTGCACCCTTTGAAAAACATTATTGCAAAATGTTTACATGCTGTTATAATGTTATATCTGAGGCTTCATAGCATTGTTTTGTAGGCTGGAGGTAAGATTATAATGCAGTGCATTATCATAAATTGCACCAAAATTTTTGTTATGCAGGGCCGAGTGGAGGTTGAGCAGCTACCCACAGAGAGCATCAAGCGCATAAAAGAGTGCTACAAGCAGATGCGCGCTGCGTACAGTGCTGCTGGCGCAGAGCTGCAACTGAAGCTACAGTCTGCTGAGGCCAGCTTGCAACGGAATGGCGCACAATCCAGATTGGTAAGGGAGCAGTGCTTGTTTGAGTCATTATGGTGAAAAATTCAAAAATAAATGAAGACTCCATGTGCATTTGGGCACCAATGGTATGGCCTTGATCAAAATCTGATAATCGTATGCCCTCAGAGCATACAGTCTGGTGGAAGTCTGTGTTTGCAGGAATCATGTTTGGGAGCTGGAGATGGTTTCAGCGCAGCTCAGTGTAAAGAATTTGAATGGGGAGAGCACTGAGTCTGATCATGTCATGTCTGTGCAAGTTTACTGCTGCATGCTTTGGAACAGTAGATAGAATTTGCTTGTGGAGTTTGGAAGCAGCTGCGACAAGCTGCTCGGGAAGCCACAAGGAAGCAAGATTTTGCTGCAGAATTGTGGTTGCTTGTAAGCTAGTCAGCATTTGTGGTGGGTGCCTGCAATCCATGCAATCCATGCAAAACCATGAGGCACATTTGTCAGCCATTTTTTCCAGAGTAAGTGCACCAATTATGCAAAAAAGTTTCCTGGCCTGTGCTGGCAGTGCTTTGCTCAAGTTGATAGGCCCATTCAACTGGAAAAGACAATCAAGGGCTTGCATGGCGCTTGCTTCCTGCTTTTTCCTTTGCATCTTAGATTGGTGCCAGGAAATATATTTTCCGGGTAAAGTAATAGAAGACTATTTTAGCATCTGCTCACTGTGTTTGCTACGCAGTCTAGACCAGTGTCAATCATTCCTTTTTTAGGGTGGAGCAGTTGAAACTTTTATGACACTGCTCACTGCATGTGCCATGCAGTCTGGATCGGTGCCAGGCACTCCAGGCCAAAACAATCGTGTCGGAGAAGTGGCTGAAGGAGAGAGGGGTTTTCAGGTGAAGAGCATCTACAGATAGATTTTTATCCATGTGACCTCATTGCAATCTCCGAGAATGCTATGCTCTGGTTTGAAAATTTCACATGCCCATCAGAAAATAAAGCGGCCCTAGCAATACATACATGTGCGTGATAGGTCTCATAGGTGTCTTCCCCTGCCAGGTCAGGGAGCTCCAGCATGGCTTTAAATGCATTTTGAATATTGGCATGTGCTGCATCAACTCAATGAATAGCTCTTGCTCAACTTTTAGGTAGCACTGGCAACAAAAGTAGGCTGAAAGTTTTTCAGCAGCCATGCCCCACTGCACTCAGATGTCTCTGAGTGGTTTCAGCTTGTGGTACCCCATAACACATAGACAGACAAGGATGCAAACCCAATAGAAGGCGAGCCACTTTCCTTCCTTTTGCAGTGCCCTAAAGCACACAGGCAGACTGGAATGTTAGTCCAACAGAAGACAAGCCAGCTCCCTTCCTTTCCCAGTGTCCCACACCACGCAGACATGTTAATATTAGGATGCTAATCCACTAGGAAACCAGCCCCGCAATCTGCACCCCCAAAATTTTCCAGTACTGGCCGCACTGCCTGAGTTCTTACACACACCAAGGCCCAAGTGACTCCCATTCTACTGATACAGGTTGGGACTGCCCCCCAGGATGCTCGACCATCCTCGATGTCTGTGGTAGGGGGCTTAGGCAGCCCACCCAGGGCCCCAGGAAGCATGGCTTCTAAGGTCCCAGCATCAGTGTCAGGGAATCTACTACAGTGAGTGAGGATCTCGCCTACTTGGGCCTCATTTGGTTTGCATTTGCAATTGGTTTCCTAAGGTTGGGCTCAGGTGGAGGTTGGCTTTTCCAAATTGCCCAGCTGTAGGCATTTGCCATCGCCTTGCAGCTGTCAAGAACTGTGGGACATTCAGGTATATTGAGGCAAAGAATGCCAACCTTCGAGAGAACTTTACTTTCTTGTAGCTCACAATTTTTGTAAAGCCACACCTTGCTCGCTATTGCTCAGGGATGATGCAAACTCACCCCATGCTAGGGATGCCAGCCCAGGCGGCTTTGATGACCTGGTGAGTTGTCTAGAATTCAATGCGGCACATGCTACGTTTTGTTTTTTTAAAGATTAGCTGGTTTTACAAGGAGTAATGCTTGATGATTGGCCACCAAAGGATGCCTGCTTAATTCCTGCAAGCAAGCAAGCATGTATGCGGCCCTCATTTAAAAAGTCTGTATCACCAGCATGGGCATCACACTGCGCCATTCCAGGCTGAGACCTGTGGTGGCATGGACCGCAAAGCCACCTTCCAGCATTTCAAACTGTGAAACTTCAAGCACAACACTTCATGCTACCCGATTCCAGGCTGAGGTGCGCGGTGGTGTGGACCGCAACGCTGCCTTTGTGCACTTCAAGCACGAAACAACCGAGGGCCAGAGCTTGGCAGCGGCTGTCAAAGAGCGCTCGCAGCAACATAAAGAGCTGATGGCATCTGTGAGGGTGAGCAGACAGGGGGAACTTTGAGCCCTTCTTTTTCACAAGTCCCTTAGCATGCAGAGCTTCTTCAGCTGAAGACCGAGGAAGCAAACAGACATGTTTTTGCGTTTATGTAAATGTACTTCTCTGTGCATGCCATTCTCACCTCAAATGGTGATTGATCGAGTAGCTCAGACAGTTCTCTTATACCGCATCAACGCACCTCCCACACCCCTAGTTTTCATACCTGGTCTTGATGTTACTGTTGCATTTCCAATGGCAAGTGCTTCACATGCATGCTAACTGCTCCTGTTTCATGCTGCTAATATGCGTATGCAGGAGTTGGGGGCTTCTGTGAACGCAGCAAAGGCGCGCATTGACGAGCTTAATGCTGCACTGGGCAACAAGAGGACAGAGACTCCTGCACATGCGACCGATTCTGAGCACTCCAGCTTGCTGCAGGTGACTATGGTCCACTCCTGCTTCTGGCATGCATCCCAAGGAACATGGAGTACAACAAGCATTAACATTTATGCATTGAGTACCTGCATTGTGATGTGTGGCTGCCAGCTTTTATACCGCACATGCTTTGCTGAGCACGTGTACACCTGAAACTGTCTGGCTACTCTGCAAAAGTTCTCCAAATTCCAGAGCAGGTCTGCACTGAGGCTGAGAAAGGGCTGACTTGATGAACCTTGATGAAGAAGCTTTTAGAGGGAAACTGGTTGTTGCACTCTTCTATTCCAATGCTGACTGCCCTCTGCATCTACATAAAGCAATGTTTTTGAAACGTTTCTCCCGTTCATTACCTTTTATATAAAATAGTTTGCAATTCCGCACCTGCACCCCCAATTAACAAACATTCATCTACAGTCCGCACAAGCTCGCAGGGGCAAACATAAACTTATGTCTTTCTACTCTCAACTTGCAACCCCTTGAAGCATCAATTTATACAGTCTGCTCAAGTTTGGCGCCTGCTCTGCCCTCAAGCCTCAATCTGCACACTCAAAGTTCAAATGGTGATTGCAATTTGTATGGACTCCAAACATACTGAAACTGAGAAGCCTTCAAACAAATCAATTTAACTTGAAAGAGCAGTGAGCCTCCCACCAACAAGACAGACACCCATACCAGTCATCGTCCCATCCTCTTGGTGGCTATTCTTCCCTCACACATCCCCAGAATGGTGAAAATAGTCTATACACATCCATTCGTACAAGTCCACACCTCCAGAAATGATCATCTTTTTGAAGTGAACCCCTGAGAAATGGTTTCTGGGGGCTTGTCACTATGTTGCTACCATATCCTCCATCTCCTCCAGGATCTGAAAGCTGGCAAGATGCACTACCGAGCAACCTTTGACAACTTCAAGGAACAGCGTACCACCCTGGACGCCCTGGCTGCTAGCTTAGCAGAAGCCAAGAAGGCGCTGATTTTGGAGTTTGACAAGTGGTTTGCCACGGTAAGTCCATTCTTCCATTTGTTTCCTAGCAGAAGCCAAGAGAGGGCTGATCATGGATTGTAGTGTGGCCAAGTGAGGGAAGGAAGCTTTGGAAGGGGCTCTTCTGTGCCGAGCTTGTTGTTTTGGTAGAACATTGAGTGTAAGTGCACATGTGTGCATGACACACACACATGCACACACAATTTTTGTCCACAGGCAGGCACACACGTGCTCAACCTATACAATGCCTAGCTGAACATCAAGTAGATCCTTTGAGGAGGTCTGAAACACCCTGCCTTGCCATACTTGCTTGTTCGTGCGCACATTTTGTTCAGGAAGGTGCCAGGCAAGAAGTCCCTGCAGAAAGATTTTTAGAGTTCCCTGCAAAAGCTTCAAAAAATTCTGCTCCACTATGCCAGCAGGGAAGACAAAGACCATTACAAGTACCTGAATTCATTCGCTGGACGAGCTGCTCTTGTGCTGACAATGCTTAGGCAACCCAATAAGGCAACTTCTGGTCCATCATGACACACTTGACAGGAGCGTGTGCAGCAACAATCACTATTCCATGTGTTCAAAACAACCCGTCTTCCTCCATTGCTTTTCATGATGCACAGGCAAGTCCCTTACCCAAGTTCGACACTATTCCATGTATTCAAAACAACCCGTCTTCCTCCGTTGCTTTTCATAATACACAGGCAAGTCCCTTACCCAAGTTCAACAGCACCAAAGACAAAGCTGACGAGGATGAGCTGGATGCTGCCGAAGCTTTTGAGCGCATGCAGCTCACGGCACTTTCTGCTGCAGACCCTGATAGTGCGGCATACCATGCTGCTCGCAAGCACACCAGCACGCTTCGTATGAGTGGCAACTTCAAGGGTAGCAAGGCAGCGGCTGTAAATGCACGCAGAAAGGAGCAGGAGTTGCTAATCAATGCAGGCCTAAAGTAGTGCTGCCAGCCTTCTTAGGCCGTTAGACAGAACCTTTTATTGTATAAACAAGCTAGCAGGCGCCTTGCTTTCAAATCTGTATCTGTTGCCTTTTGCTGCAGTGGGATCTGATCTTTAGCCGATTAGGTTGGCTGCTTGGCTTGCTGGTCTATCCCAATCAAACAAAAAACATTTCAGTTTAATACGTAAAAATAGCATGTTTTGTTTGTCTGCATCTGCTTGAAATGGAGGATATCCTCAGGCTGAGCTTTAAAATAGTAAGGAAATGAATGGAGGCCCTGGGAAATTCCAAGATGTAAGGCCAAGAAGGGCGAATCTTGGCCCAGATAACGTGTGAGGTCCCGGCTTCAACCTCTGTGGTCAGACTTTGGGATGCCGGTGGGGACCACCGTATCAATTGGATCCTTTCCTTGATAAAACGCTCCCGGCCATTGGCTCGTCGAGTAGCTTTTCCCTTTTCTCTAAGGAATGGACAGGGTTACATAGCTGTACCTGAGTACAGGTTTCAGGAAAAGAAGGCCTCCAGTCAAAAATGACTTACTACTAGCCTGTTCAAAGGGTTACAAGGGGGTTGGCCTCCAGCCCGAGAATCTGGCTGATTGGCTGCTGGTGAAACATTCTCATCCAGCATCAAAAATTGAAACCAGTTCAGACAAAAATTATGAAAATCTGTGCGAGTCTTGATTTAGAAAAGCATTGACCTCGGAATCAGTCAAAGTGTGAAAGCTCGCCAAGAAAGGAATAAAATCAGTGTTTGGAAGCTGGGCAAAAGTATGTAATGGTTTAGCCCAGCCTGGTCAAGCACGAGGAGAACAACAGCAAGGAGGAGGTCTCCGAATCGATCCTTGTGGCCGGGGTGGTGATAAAGATGCCCTCTATCGGTGGGAGTCTATGGGAGACTCATTCCTTAATGCACGCGGCCGAACAGCAAGCTTAGATCTTTCTTTCTTTGTAATGGTTTAAAAAGATCAATGAACAGGTCTTTGTATCTTCTGCGCAGCTCACATAACTCATAGCGATTGCAATAGAAAAGAACATGTTTCTCGTCCTGGACTTCAGCAGATCCACACTTATCACAAATATTTGAACCACCCAACCATTTACAGGACTCGACCTTCAAGCAGTGGGCACGAAGCCTAAACCTACTCAAATTCCTCATGACTCCTTTATCCAGATCCTCAAATAAATATGATGGGGTACAGAAGGGTGTGCGTGCTGTTTGATTCGAAGGTCTCCACACCAATGACGGTAAGTCACTGCTTTTCCGTTCATCTCTCGGGGACTTAAGGCGTCCGCTTCCCTCCAAACCTTTTGCTGTCTGTACCTCAAATCCCCTAAAAATTCCTGCATGGGAATCTTGTAAGCACTCGGCAATTTCTGTTTAAACACCTCCTCATTGTGCATGCCACTAAATGACTTAGACACAGACTCCTCAGACTACCTTACAACAAGAGAAGGAACCAACCTCCACATCAGGCGCCAACTAAATTACTGCATGAGAGCTCGTCAGCTGATAAGTATCTACACAAGCAAGCTCCACCTCATAAAACAAAATAAAAGCCTGTTTATTGATGATATTAAAAGCATTGATGAAGCTCTCTCACTTCGCAGAGCCTCTTCCCACTCCCTCCCTACATTGATTGCTTGCATCACAAAACCCCTACTAAGCTTGAACATTAGTGGACTCCATGACCTTACAACCCCCAGCGGAACTCATATAATCACTGCGGTCCAACTTAAGACTAAACACTCTAACATTAACGCAAAACGCAAAACTGCTCTTAACAGACTGGCAGCCTTAGTTAACCTATCTTCTACAATGGAATTAACTCCAGACGTCACACACAACATTCTCCGGGACAAAAACACTGCAGTTTACACCCTCCCAATGTACCGCCAAATAAACAACAACCACATTAGCGAACTTGTTGATACACACTTCAGCAACACATCTCTGAACCCAGCAGGCCCAGACACTGTCCCTCTGACCAACTTCACACAAACCACACAACAAGTGCCCCCAACACAACCCCGCTCCAAAACCCACTACAGACACCCACTTACAGGCCGAAGCATCCGTACTACAAATACCCCAACTACTGACCCCATCCAAAACACTGACAGAGTAGCACACACTCCAGGGACCAACTCGTCAGAATTGAATGCCAACCACTCCAGCGGTGGTGGTACCGCTCCACTTAACACACAAGGGATCCCCTCGGCAACCAGGGAGGCAGCTGCCATAACACCTCAAAACACATGCCAAGGGACCATAACTCAAAGAAGTCCTCATGAAGCTAACAAGCTCGTCCTTAAGGACCC
Organism: Dunaliella primolecta; assembly: GCA_914767535.2. Lineage (NCBI taxonomy): Eukaryota > Viridiplantae > Chlorophyta > Chlorophyceae > Chlamydomonadales > Dunaliellaceae > Dunaliella > Dunaliella primolecta. The sequence goes on from OU611762.1 coordinate 4,978,655, forward strand.
CACAAACGCTTGCAGCAACACACATGAAATGCCTCCCACCCTAATCCTTGAGGTCAGCCCGGTGTCTCAAACTGCCCTAAATGCAATAGACGACCCACCCAGCAAAAGGACCCAAAAGGATCCAAATGCAAAGAAACAGCCACAACAAGCAAAGAGAGACACTCCTCCACACAAAACATCAACCAAACCAGCCAGGCACTCCCCACCCAAGAAAACCCACACCTTTCCCCCAGAACCACACAAAAAATTGATACAACACCCCTACACCCCCGAAAACCTTCAAACACTCCAAACACAAAGAAAAGAGCAACTCCTGCCAACTCTACCCCCCCTAGTACTCAGCTAAATAATCCTGAAACTTCAATAAGAAGCAACCCACAAACTCCTACTCCCTCCAGCGAGCCACCTAGTAAGCGAACACGATCCAAATTGCAAACGAGCTCCTACCCCCTACCCAATTCAACCAAACAAGGAGCACCCAATTTCCCAGCTTCCCAGCATCAGAAGCAGCACATTAACCTGCCCCCAACACACACCAATCCTCCAGACAATGCGACCATTCACCAAACAAGCTCACCTCCCGTACATGCCACCATTCCTACCACTTCTTGTAGCCAAGACATACAAAACAGCAGCCAAAAAGTAAAGAAGAAAAAGCTTCTCCACATCAACACAAACCTCCCCAACCCAAACATATCCTCCCCAGGCCCAATGCCCCAAAATCTAGACTTCTGGAACTACAAGAAAAACGAAGTGAAATTTTTGGCAGAGCAAACGACCCCTCTCGATGCTATAAATACCGTATACTACCATGACCTAGACATTACTCATATCAATGCATGGAGAATCTTTACAGCCAAGAAAAGGAACAGGAACAATGGACCCCCCTTACAACAGAAGCAATACCAAAACCCACTTTGCACCCATGATCATAGAAAAATGGGCTTTGACAATGTTCAAGAATGCTGGGTTCACACCTGCAAGCATGGAATGTGCTGCCCGGGCAGGAATTGAATGTGCCTGCTGTGAGATCTGCAACTATCCTGGTGGCAAAGAACCCTTGAACTCTGAACCCCCGTATCTCGATATGTATATCTGTGATGTCTGCCATAGAACCTATCACTGGACGTGCATGAAAGAACTTGGATGCTACACCAATGAACAGAGACAAGATGTAGACAACAACAACCACTGGGCTTGCCCTGCCTGTGCTCATCTCAATGAAGATGAAAAACACAATCGAGAATCAAGCCCTCACAGCAAAGAACTCGTGCGCATTGCTTGGGAACCAAGCTGGGAGCCAGAAGACACCAAAGAAACATGGCCAACTTTCCTCCAGCGCATCGTCGAATTTGAGACTCACAAGGATGAACCAAACCTCTCCATACCTGCTGCTGACCTTGCATTAGATAATCTTGAAAGGCAAGGATTTGGCAGAGAAGACAGGAACAATACATGGAAACAAAAATTAGACACAGAACTCTGCAACAAGGTCACCTTCAATGTCAACCCCACAAACCCACAAGCAGACATTATGGGGACTGGACGTTGTGAGTTTTGGATTACAAACGTTGACCTCGTTAGACCAAAGCCCAGTAACACAACAGATCCCCACCCCAGAGCAGAAGCCACTAACTCCCCTTTCACACCTTCCATACCACCCCTGGTGCTATCGGAGATCAACTCCCTACAGGTGGCATGCATCTACGGCACAGATGGGAAATCAAGGGATGCTCACCCCAGAGCGTATTAATATCCTCTATAATGCATTCGACAGAGCCAAGCAGAGTGGGATACATGAAACGATCCAGCCCCCACCTAAAAGCTTTGCCTCTGAGCTTCTTAGCCTCTTCTCGCGCTCCATCTTGAACAGCAGCAAACACCAAAGTAAAAAAATCAAAGACTCCTACATGTGCATCCTACCTGACCATGTCCACTTAGCTCTTCAGAATTGGGCATTAGTGACCCAAAAAATGGCCTCACCCTTAGATCATAACCCCAACTACATCCACTACTGGAGCGAACACCCTCGAGACAGGATCTTTGGAGCCATCCACAATGCTTTGTCGTCCAAATTCTCAGGCTTTCCGTCATGCCATCCTATCTATGACGACCATGTAATGCACCTCACCCTGAAACATGCCATTTACTCTGCAATACTACAATCTGATGCAACAGCAACTTTCATGTTCCTACCAAGCTGGGGAGGTCCAATGAGCACCAATCCATACTCCAAACTTCTTAATGCCTACCCTCACCTTTGTTGCACATTGGGAACCATACCATCAGCAGCTCTCAACTATGCCACTCCCCACTTCTGGGTCAGCAAGGAGTTCATGCTTCCCCGCCACTCCTGGAGCCTACAAATTATCGCTGTCTGGAATACTTCAGCAAGAATCCGCCTAAATGAGAACAACCCAACTTGGCTCACTGAGTTAGCACGACAAATCCCTGAAGCACGCTGGTGGAAAACAACCATCAGCAATGACCCAGTTCTCAACCCCAGACACCCAGGCATTGAGACTGGTTTCAAAATTTTTGAAAAAATACCCTCTGACCAACAACACACCCCTAGGAACATTGTCCAAAGCCAACAACCCATCTTGCCGCCTACCGCATCTAGCCCAAACCTGGTCCGAAAAGTCCAGAATTGGAAAGAGTGGGCATACACAGATGGTAGCTGCCAAATACATCTCGGAAGACAAGTAATAGGAGCAGGAGTCTACCACCCTGACAATGATAGTCCCAATTATGTCCAACCAAACGGAGCGGGGATCACCAATACAATTGTAAGGGCTGAACTAGCAGCAATAGCAGCTGCAATTCTCCAGGGCCACTTCACATCGCTACTGATAGCCTTTCTTCACTCCTCCAAATCAGAAAGAAAATACTGTATCCAGAGCTTCATCGCCAGCATGTCCAAGGCAATATCTTTAATATAATTATACAGCTTGTGTGCAATTCACCTATCCCTATTTATCTCTACAAGGTTAAATCTCACGCTGGAATTGCGGGCAACGAATGCGCAGATGCCAAACACCAGGCTATTCAGGGTGATGACAGCCCTGCAGACACAACCTTCCCCTGTGTCAACCTTGAAGGCAATCCTTTCCATGACACTACCTGGCTTGCCTTTGAGGAAGCTGCCCGCTCCCACACAAACACATCAGAACGCCCCGACTCGCCTGCCCCAAAGCTTAAAAATTTTTCCAACCTTCATGATGCTCTGAGGACGCACATGCACTCAAAACACAGACTTGGAAATGCTTACATAGAGACAGGATACTACTCTTATTACCAAAGCCTACTTCCTACAGTCCATAAAAAGGTTAGCACTGCCTTCTGGACCATGCCAAAGCTTCCTTGTAAAATGAAACGTAATGTGCACGTGTTCAACTACCGCACAGGTACCCTCTTCAATTAAAAGCATGCAGTGCGCTTTAAAATGTCCACCAGCCTACAATGTCCCCTCTGTGGGGAGCCAGACAGTGCCCTTCACATTCTTTCAGGATGTAAACACTCCACCATATCAAATATGGTAACCGAGCGCCACAATATTGCCAGCAGAATCCTCCTTAAAGGTGTCAGCAAAGGCCCTCTTGGGGCAGGCCTTGCCTCCATGGATATCGGCAGCGCAGATTGTCTTGCTTTACAGAAGCTACAGATCCCTGAACACTCGACAAATAGAACCCTTCCTAAATTCATTTTCCCTCGTCGTTTCCCTGACAAACAAAGGCTCACCTCTAGTCGCCCTGATGCAATTTTAGTTGTTCCAATGAAAAGAGTGCCAAGGACCAATTCCTGGTATCCATTGAGAACTTCTTGAAGTAGAGGGGGGCGCGGGGGGAACAGGGAGCACTCAGCGCCAGCCACAGCCACTCCACCTACTTCCAAGGTCTGTAACCTTAGTCAGCTCCTTCCAGAACAGAGGCACATCCATCTTGTGGAGGTCAAATATTGTGAAGACACCAGGCCCAAGAATCAGCTGGAGGCCTCCAAGCATCAGCACCGCGACCTATGTAGCCATCTTTCAAGGGCCTCAGCTCAAGTCACCCTCCATTCTGTTAGGTGTGGGTGGAGTCATCTACACCCATCACACTTTGGAGCCTCTTAAAGAGCTTGGTCTTGACACTCATACAGCCACCAGGCTTGCTCTGAAGCTTCATGCTCATTCTGTTCATTACGCTTATAAACTTGTTAGCACCAGACGCGCTCTTGAGAAGACTTCTCTCAACTCTCATCGCCAAGATCAGGCACGGGCTACTGCTAGTAACCCTCCTGATCCCCATTAATTCTTTGTTTTGTTTCTTCTGGTGAAGGGGATTCACGGTGCCTTGGCCCTAGGTATCCTCTTTTCCTTAATTGATGTGGGGAGTGTTTTCACTGCCTGCGCAGTTTTTCTTTTTCTTTCTTTAGACACATGTGCAGACCGACAGGACTCATCCATATCAGCAAGGTGTAAATCTGCCTTCAGCACTTGGCGTAGTGTTTCACTGTTAGAAACAAGCATATTGTTTAAAATTTTAACAGTAGCCCTAAACTAATAAAACTGTAAGGGCTCTTGACCACACTCTCTCAATACTGGCCAGTTCGTGGCAGTACTCTTCACACCTAGAAAACGCCTTAAAGAGCATATTTGCCTCTTTTGTAATTGGCTTTTGAATTCACTGCCTTCTCGTAAGTACTCTGTACCCCACACCTGGCACGTGTACATCCTAGCTGGAATGCCATACACCTTAGAGAGCCAAATCAGAGCATGCGGCCTATTCTTTAGATCATGTTCATGCACAAATTCCTTAATCCTTTGCTGGGCAGCCATGTAAGGCCGCACTGCATGCTCCTCAGACACCTTCAGATTCATGTGCTTTTCCACAAGCAGTTCACAGGATAGGATAGGATAGGGTTACATAGCTGTACCCGCCTAAACGGGCAGCTTAGCTGAAGCAAAAAGGTGCCTGCAACCAAACCCAACTTTTGATGGTTACAATGCAGGGTGACCTTCAGCCGGGTAGCCTGTTCATAGAAAAGAAAATTTTAATGTAAAAAGGATCAAACCTATGTTGTTCTGACTAATGGAGGAACATATATTAACAGATTGTACATGGTGGGTGGCAGGTGAGTGAGGAGCCATCTGAGGAGACGGGTCAAAGAGAGGGAGGAGAGGGCCGGAGAACAAGGAAGCATACTTTAAATAAAAAAGAGCAGACCTGGGGGCGGGTGCATTTAAAAATAACATACTACTCATCCTGCACATAATCTTGGGTATCACAAAGATCACAGGTAAAAGAAATGGCATTATTCCATGTAGCTTGCTCAACTCTCTCAGAGGGTATTAACATGAAGAAAAAAGCTGGGCCACGCTGCATTCTAGCATGTCCAGGTAAGTCCAGATATGCACCTGATGTCTCATGCTTACATGTGCACACGTCAGGCTGCCTGGGTGGTTGGACTTTTGAAACTTTGCAGTGCATGCGCATACACGACCAGTGGCGCCGAGATTTGAAGCACAAAACATATGATGAGCTTATCTGACACACCATTTTCGGAGTAGTGCTGTTCTCTACTTATCTGAACATCATGTGGGAAGACGGAAGTACATTTTCCTGAGTCTCACATTTTGCATCATGATGGAGTGCGGGTGGTTACACTTTTCATGCTTGTCTCATGACAGTGTGTGACAGAAAGAAAAGAAAACACTACGAAGGCAGAGGAAACTCTCCCTACATCAATTAAGGAAAAGGAGACGCATTGGCTCAGAAGAGCCGTGAGTCCCCTCCACCACGAAGCTACAGAAAGAAGACCCTGATGGGGACCTGGAGGGTTATTGGAAGCACCCGGCTCCATAACCTGGCTGCGAGAAGTATTCTTGCTTTCAATAGCACGCCTAGTGGTAACAAGCTTGTTGGCATACATGGCAGAATGGGCATGAAGTTTGCGAGCAAGTTTATTGGCGCGTTGGGGGTCAAGTCCCAGTTGCTTAAACTGGTTAAGGGTGTGCTCAGTGTAGCAGGTCCCACCAACACCCAAAAAGATGGTGTGGAGAGTCACAGCTTTTGCATTAATGAGCTTGCAGAGGTCTGCATGCTGGCACTGTGCCGCCTCCAACTGCTGTCCAGTCCTCGTGTCTTCACAGTACTCGATTTGACAGTCTATGGCAATTGGCACTTCTGGACTCAAAGAAAAAGGAAATACTACTTAGGCAGTGAGAACACTCCCTACATCAATTAAGGAAAAGGAGACACATTGGCTCAAAGAGCCATGAGTCTCCCCCACCGGAGGGTAAAAGGGAACCTAGTGTGGGTCTGGTGGGTTTCTGGAAGCATGCAGTCCCAGTGCACCAGAGTTATGATGAGTATTTTTGATTTCAATGGCACGTCTGGTAGAGATAAGTTTTTGCGCATATTGTACAGAGTGGGCATGGAGCTTTTGTGCAAGCTTGGTAGACCTTTGCGGGTCAATCCCTAGTTTTTGAATTGATCCAAGGTATAAGAAGCATAGATAGTCCCACCCACACCCAGAAGGATTGTGTGGAGGGTGATCTCAGCATATTGAAGTTGTTTGCAGAGTTCACTGTGTTGTTGCTGTGAGGCTTCTAGCTGGGCACCAGGCCTCGTATCTTCGCAGTATTTGCTTTCTATTAAGTGGATATGGTGGTTTTGGGTGTTCAATTCATGAAGTTGCCTGGCTGGAGTTGTGCTGCTTCTTACTACTTCTTTACGTCTCATACTGCGGAGTACCCGATGTGAGGGGGGAGTAGGTGGTCTATTTGGGTAGCAGGGCAAGGAGTGACTGAGATAGCATCAGGGCGGCTGGAGGTGCGTCTAGCTTGATCAGGAATGCTGGGGTCAAAGAGGTAGGGAGGTATAACACGGTTAGAGACTTGGTCAGTGATGTGCAGGTCATGCTGAGCCAGACGGTCTGCACTGCCTACATCCATATGTATGACTCATACCTCAGAGGTTTAACCCATAAAAGCTCTCTCTGACCACTTTCAAAATCATTCTGCTAGCAATGGTGCATGAACACAATCTAAAGAATAGGCGACACACTCTGATTTGGGGGGTAACGAATATTTACAAGAAGGCAGTGAGTTCATAAGCCAATTGCATAAAAGGCAATCAAGCTCTTTAAGGCGTTTTCTAGGTGTGAAGAGCACTGTTACAAACTGGCCAGTGCTGAGAGAGTGTTCTCAAGACTTTGCAGTTTAATTGGTCAAGGGCTGCTGTTAAGTTTCTTAACAGTATGCTTTATTTGAATTGCGAGACATTACGTCAAGTGCTGAAAGCGGATTTACACCTCGCTAATAGGGACGATTCTTGTTGGTCTGCATATGTGTCTACAGCTTTTAGTGGCTAGCTATGAGGACATGTTTAAGCAGAACTTCTTGAAGATGCTGAGTGCTTCTAAGATTCTCATGCATTTCTTAGCAGATTTGAGATGCAGGCAGCAAAAGGTATGGAGGGAAGCGGATGCCCTCAGTCCCCTAGAGGTGAACAGGAAAGGAGTGACTTACCAATATTGGTGCGGAAAACCTTAAAATTTAACAGCACGCACACCCTTCTGTATCCCATCATATTTATTTAAGGATCTGGATAAAGGAGTACTGAGGAATGTGAGTAGGTTTAAGCTTCGTGCCCACTGCTTGAAGGTCAAGTCCTGTAAATGGCTGGTTGGTTCAAATATACATGATAAGAAGTGTGCTGAAGTCCAGGACATGAAACATGTTCTCTTCTATTGCAATAGATTGCAATTGCAATTGCTTTGAGGAGTGTAGGCTGCGCAGAAAATACAAGGACCTGTTCATTGATCCTTATAAACCATTACATACTTTTGCCCAGCTTCCAAACACTGACTTTATTCCTTTCTTGGCGAGCTTCCACGTTTTGACTGATCTTGAGGTCAATGCTTTCCTAAATAAAGACTCGTATAAATTTTCAATTTTTGTCAGAATTGACTTCAATTTTTGATGCTGGATGAGAATGTTTCACCAGCAGCCAATCAGCCAGAGTCTTGGGCTGTAGACCAACCCCTTAGTAACCCCTCGACATGAACATTTTTCTTTACCAGCCGTCTTCACCAGCTGTTACCAGAAAAAACAAACAAACTTCTTGTTTTCCTTCTTAGTTTTACATTTATGAACAGGCTAGCAGTCAAACGTCTTGACTGAGGCCTTTTTTCCCTTGTAACCCTTGTAACCCCTTGTAGAGACCAGCAGGCTGAGCAGTCAAACCACCTGGCTGAAGGCCGAAACCCCCATGTAACCTAGAAAAGAAAAGTTTACGCAGGCCACAGGCCGCGTGCATTAAGGAAAGGTCCCTTAACTAGCTGTTCATGGCGCGCCCTTTTCTGTCCCCAGGTATTTGCATCTTGATTTGGGCAAGCGCACGCTGAGAAACATAGCACATTTTCGCTTACATGCTCACACTTTAAGAGTTGAGACATCACTTTGGCAGGAGCACACGTCAATTTGTGATAGGTGTGACCAAGGAGGACTCCAAGATGAAAAGCATGCTGTGTTCCTTTCAAAGTTCCTTTCAAAGACAAGTTGTTCTTGCGCTTCTGTGTGTTCTCTTTGAAGGACTTGTGCACAGTTATTTTCTGACTTCCCCTCTTCTCATAGAATTTTCCTGGGCGATTCAGACACTTTCTACTATTCTCAAGCTAGCTCTGAGGATGTTTTTCATTTCTTGCAGAAGCAAACTAATGAGACTTGTCGTTTTATTTCTGATCTAATGGATATCTTTTGTGCAATTGGAACAGTTGCGCAGGCCGAGCAGCCAAACTACCTGGCAGAAGGTTAAACCCCATTTTTAACTTGTAACTAGCAAGCTAGCAAGGGCCTCACAGAGGTCCCTCAAAACTACGCTAGCTACAGCTAGCCTAGGAGAGGGAGAGAGACTGAACCAATGAGGATCAGGCGGGTTGTCGGCCATGCCCCGAGACGCCTGGACTCTCCTTCTCCTTGTATCCACCTCCGCGCGCTCAGCGACCTCCCCCAGAAGCCCACAGTAAGCAAAGACCTGTCTGGTATAAAAGACAGTGGTTAGTCTCTGCATGTCATGACAGCTCAGCTTGAAAGCTAGGGATTTTCCTTTGTGTTGTAACCTAACCTACTTCTCCTAACATCATGTGAGACACAGTAGTGCAATTTTCTGGAATCTGACATTTTCTGCAATCCTGAGAGAGTGCAAGTGGAAACACTTTGCATGCTTGTTTCATGGAGAGTGACAGTACCCGTGATTCTTCACATAAATTGGCTCTTTTGAACTCAGCATCAGGACTTGTTTCTTTCTCCAATTGACATTTGTACACAAGATTAGTTTGGTTACAGGCACCTTTAGCTTCAGCCAAGCTGCCCTCGTAGGCAAGTGCAGCAATGTCACCTTATCCTATCCTCTTTTCCTTAATTGATGCAGGGAGTGATTTCACTGCCTGCGTAGTTTTTTATTTTGCTTGACTCTGCTTGCTGTTGAAAGTCTTACGCTTTGGCTGGCACATCCAGCAAGCCAAGCAGCCAAACCACCTTGCTTAGGGCCAAATCCCATGTGTACCTATTACAAGCAGGTACAGCCCTTCCCTTTTCAAGCAAGTTCCCTCTTCTTATTTTCACCCGAGGTCAACCACACAGTAGTCCAGGGCCACAAACCCAGACCCACATGTTCAGGGCCGCTATTACCCCATGCGCCCTGTGCTGTGCCACAGGCCATTCGAGATGCATGGTGGTCCATTTAGTCATGACATCTTACAGTGCAAAAGAATAGAAGCACAGGAAATGTACAGGAAATTAATAGTCTCCTCTGCACTAGAAACAGGGAGTTCAGGCTTCTCAATGCGAGAGTCTGAGGTGCAAGTACTAAAGAACCCCACAAATCAATTAAGTCACGAGGTACAGACAGACCTCCTTTATGAAGACAGCACATATGCTGACACACCAGCAGGCACACACAGGATATTTACTGGGAGGGCATTGAATGCAGCAAACCATGGCATAGCACACATCAGAGAAGAGACAACGCAACGGGTTTGCATGACTGCAACACCCACTCTCATACATAGCAACTGTAACAGGGAAGCTCCATATGCATTTCCAGGCAAAGTCCACATTTAGGACAACCAATGCTTGATCTACTTTCAACGAGCACACAATAACATGGAAGATGCGTATGCATCTAGGCGGACAGACGACAGTTTAATAACAGAGGCAATTATAGCCAAGGATTCCAGCTAACGCGGGTTTAACAAGTGGAATTAAGTGTCTGTGGTAGCTAACCAAGTTGACTACATGCATTCCTGCACATGGAAAGCAATAAGTGCACCACATACATAAAACATGAAAGGGATATGGTGAGGGTCACGACCAGAGGGCACATGGCTTTATGCGTGATAAATGAACCTAGCAAGCAGCCTTACTTGCACATCTACACAAGCACGCTCGGCATGCTGGTCCACCGCTGCATTCACACTCAACATCTACACCTAAGAAGTTAGAATGGATAAGCTCTTCCAGTTCCATCCATTCTTCTTCTTGTAGCGGGTTTCTACCTCTACTGCTTGCAAGCAATGATCTCAACTATCTGAGATCATTAGGAGAGGGGACAGGCCAACAGTTGGCAAGCACCTGTCCTCCTCCATTCCTTGCAAGGAATTCATGACTGTACATCCGACACCAAACCTATCTCTCCAGACTGTACTCTGCCTTTTGCCGCTTCCACTCCTGCCGCGGCTGCATCTACACTTTTGCCATACCAACCCCTGCCACAGGCGCTTCCTTGCTCCAGCAGCATCCACTCCTGCCGCAGCTGCATCTACACTTTTGCCACACCAACTCCTGCCACAGGCGCTACTTTGCTCCTGCAGCATCCACTCCTGCTGCAGCTGCATCTACACTTTCGCCACACCACCTCCGGCCACAGGCGCTCTACTCTGCCTTGCAACATCCACCCTTTTGCCGTGGCAAAAGTGAATTTAGGCTTTACTTAGCCTTGCCGCATTCGCTCTTGCCGCAGTCACTCTTACCGCAGTCACCCTTGCCGAAGTCACCCTTTCCTGCCTGTGGCTGAGGAACACTGCTGTCGTTGTTGTCTAACTGGGGGGCTTTCCCCAACTTCTCCTCAAACCAGGCATACATGCGTGGAGGCGTGCGGCCATAGATAAAAGCGTAGGCGGTGGAAATGAAGAAGGCGCCACCCTGCAGGTTCAGTAAAAGTAGAGGCAGCACAGTGAAAAGAGGCCAAACTGAGTGGAATGAAGCACAGCGGAAGTGAAGAAAGCACCTCCATGTAGAGGAGAAGGAAGGGGAGCACAAAGGGTTCCCAATCATGCGGCTAGCACAAGGAATAGGCATGCAGAAATGAGCGGCAGCTAATTGGCTTGCTGAGCTCATCAAAGCAGTGCATTCAAATGAAACCCTCAATCACACCAGGCCAAGTTATTTCAAATCAATGTTTCCACACCTGAAACGCACTCTCGGTGCCAGCAGCAAAGAGTGCAATCATGTCAGCTATTGGGCTTAATGCGTGAACTTTTCATTGCGTGGCTACATGTAAGCAACACTCACCACCCAGTTACCAAGCGTGGCAGGGACAAGGTTGTATGCAACAAAGTGCCTTGCATCGATGTCGGCGCCTCGAGCAATTGCCATGGGGATCTGCGTGAGTGCGCGCGTGTGTGTGTGTGTATCTGTGTGCGTGCGCGCGCGTGTGTGTGTCTGTCCAGTGCACTTTTCATTGTGAGCTCCCCCCTCGTGAGCACTGCGAGTTTCTGATAGTGAGCTTCATACACACACCGCGGCATTCACAATTCATCGCAGATGATGGTGCTGTGACATTAGCGCCCCAAACGCGGTTATTGCAAAAGATGCACTCTCTGCGGCATGGCAGCCCACCCGACAACACATTGTAGAGGCCAAGGGATGCGCTATTAAGCCCCGGTAAGGTGCCTCTGATCAGTGAAGGACTTCATTATTTGGGTACGGCCCAGCACTTTGTGAAACCTTCGGGCTTCAAGTCACAACATCTTTTGGGCTGAGAGCCCTTGACTCTACGGGATGCTCTCATTATGGAAGGCCTGTGCGAGAGGATGCCAATGATGCACTGCAGTGGTGTTCCCGTTTGAGATTCAACACCGTTTGAGATTCAGAAACCAGGTGTGCCAAACAGTTTTCAACACAGACACAAAACAAGGCTTGGGCAACCTGATCTGAGGGTGGAGCGGCACTGCTCCGGCGATGCGACGAGAGGCCAATGTTGCATGTCAGGCTGCTTCCTCAGGACTTTTCAATGGTTCTTGTACTTACCACAAACTGGTTGGCGATACAGTGCTCAAATCCGATTGCAGCGAAAGCAGAGATGGGGAGCCAGATGCCCACAAACTTGCCGGTCATGTCCTGTGCACACATGCACATATGCCGAGACATAGCACAGGAAGTGAGTGCCCTCCCTGGAAAGCATGTGATGAACCCACGTGCACATGGAGGCACGAAACGAGCAGTGCACGTACATCAAGCTATTACGCAGCTCCTCAATTTCTAACTGCCTCACGACTCAATCTTGGGTTGTAGGGATCGGCCTCTGTCTTTTTGTCATGAAAGGCAAGTGTAGAGGGCAGAGGCCAACGCACAACAGCCAATAAGCAGCAAAACAAGTGCAGGTGCTGTTCCACCCGCCTGCCCCTGCTCCGAATCACGTGCACACACCTGTGCAGCGTTTGCCATCCAAGTTGCGATGCCCACCAGCCAGTTGGCAAGAATACCTTTGGCAAAGGTTGCTCCCCAGCTGTCACTGGTCTGCATACAAGCACATGTGCGTGTGCGTGCGCGCTGAAGCCACATGTGTGTGCTCTGAGCCCCCTCCCCAGGCGAGTGCAAGTACTGTTTATGAGCACTTTTCTAGCATGAACAGCACACACTTGCCACAGGCCTTTGAAAGGCTGCATAGGATATCACTCAGGTAATATGGATCAAATATGCACATTCGCCTTTGCCCTGCTGTCAGCAGCCCTCAGCATGAAATGCTGTTTGCACTAGCCCCCCCCCCCCCCCTTGTTCTCTTGTCTTGGCTGCTGCACCTTTTCAGCATGGCCTGAGTTACATGACAATACTTAGGTGTGTGTGTGTGGGTGTGTGTGTGTGTGAGAGAGAGAGAATCGCACTGTTCCTGCACAAAAACGGAGTCCCGGCCCCCTCACATTGCAGTCTTCACAAACATTCTTAGGCTGTGAGAGCATGCTTCAAAGTCACCAGACCAGACGGCAATAAGGTTCCTTGCATGCAATGTGCCTAATCCAAACACATTCCCAGGCAGCAAGAGAGGAAGGTAGGAAGCAATGACTGCTATTAAGGTTGGAAGCATATGCACTCACTCCAACTGCTTGCGAACAGTCAGCAACTCTACCATACACAACAAATGCGCGTGCCATCAGCCCTAATTGCCATCCGACCCATCACTGCAGGTGAGCATTTGGCCAAAGAGGCTAAACAGAGCCTCATAGAGTCTACTTGGCCTGCATTAGATCCTCTCCTGTGACAGATGGACCTCTTTGCCCAACCGCATTGGCACTGCATTGGTTGCACTTGCCACCCCACAAGTTGTGACTTTAGGGCCACGTGCCCCACCTATGATGGCCCCAAAGGTGAGGTAGCCATCGTCACACCCGCCACACAAGCAGCCACACATTGAACCCTAGCGTATGACAACCAGCCCCGACATCACACCCCACCTTATGATGAGCCCCGTAGATGAGGTAGCCGTCCTTGCCATCTTCGTAGGTGTTGGCAGCGACCATGAAGCCCACCATGATGGCTGTCCCCGCAAAGTTGCCAAACCAGGTGATGAACATCATGCGGAGAGCATCCAGGACAGAGCACTGCAAGCACAGCGTGCAGGGCGTGATTGGGGTAACCTTCAGGCGCGACCCAGGGACTTTGAGTAAGACGAGAGAAAATCAGGGCAACAGGTGATGAACATCATGCGCATGGCGTCCAGGACAGTGCATTGCAAGCACAGCGTACAGAGCGCAGTTGGGGTAAACTTCAGACAGGACTCAGAAACACTGATCCACAACTTGCAAGAGAATATTCTGGCAACAGGTGATGGACGCCATGCGAATGGCATCCAGTACAGTGAACTGCAAGCACATCGTGGAGGGCATATTTGGGGCAGGCGTCACACGTGACTCTTGGATTTTGACCCAGGGTAGCAGGAGCAAATCAGGGCAAGGCTTCCACACAGAAGCTAGAGCACCAGCCACCTCCCCAAACCTCTCTAGGACACCTGGACACAAAGTGCGCGCCCACAACAGCCCAAGCCTCTATGGGGTTCCTCTTCATGCACGAACAAGGCACACGCATGCCCCACCATACTGAGCATGCTGCACAGAACATATGCTGCTTGTTCATCAGCTCAGCGTCACACACATGAACACAGGGCATGCTTTGCCTTTTGGCCGTCTCCATGCACTAGGGACGCTTGTGGCAGCAAAGTGTTCCACCAACCCACCGAGCTGCCACACACAGCACCCCATCATGACGAGAAAGCCCCTCCTTGGCAACATTAATTTGACTATTATGCACCCACATGCAGGACACAACATACTCTGGATCACTCCCCAGGTTTGCTTTGTTGTACAGGCATGCGTGCCTTCATTGTTACTCAGCTGTTCACCAGCCTGAAGGCATGCAGCGCTCGTGGACAGCGAGATCACTATGAAAACATGCACGCCTTTTTTCTCTGCCTGCAAGCCAGCCACCATGCCCTGCTTACGAACTGCCACAGTTTGCACACATTTGCCAGCAAACAGCGCGGCTATCTTTCTAAGGAAGCAAGCGTGCCTGAGTCTTGCTGCCAGCCGCGCACCTTGCCCTGCTACCCAGCTGCTGCGTGTGCATGCATTTGCTGGCAAACTTAGCCCAGCTCTCCCTCCAAGAAATCAAGCATCCCCAAGTCTTGCTGCCAGCCAAGCACCTAGCCCTCCTACCAAGCAGCCACAGTGTGCGCGCATTCGCCAGCAGACAGCACGGCTGTTTATCCAAGAAATCAAGCATGCCTGGCTCTGTGTCTCGCCACGCACCTTGCCCTCCCACCATGCTGCAGCAGTGTATGCGCACATGCTGGTGTACAGCTCCGCACCCATCACCACAATGATGGTGAAAGCAAAGGGGAAGCCCATGGCTCCGACCAGAGCTTTGAAGACACCAAGGTTGACCTGGGGGAAGAACGTGCAGGTGAGGCTGTCAGAGTGTGCATCCTGACTTACCCTTGTGTGTACATGCGGGGGGGGGGGGGGCGAGAATGTGAGCTGAGTGAATCAAGTGAGGAGGAATTGAGTTATTTTAAGCCAACAGCGTGTGCAAGGTGAGGCCACACTGAACATACAGTAAGATATGTCAATTTTTTCCGCTCAGCATTGACCGCATTTGGGGATCCTGGAGCCAAAGAGCAAGCGGCACAGGCCCTCACGTGGTGTGGCAAGCACTTCAGGTGCCTTGTTGTATGCTGCAAGGCACCTGCTAGTATCAATGAAGGACGCATTGTGTGATGTTTCTCAGATAATCCAGGGAAGCTATCCGGTCTGATGGTCTACCTTAGCTATCACCTTGCAAGTGCAAGGGTCTGGGTGCTACACCAGCTGATCAGTCACCTCTCGTCCTTGACCTGATGCGTACAGACGCACGAATGCATGCGCGCACACACACACGCAGCCCTAGACATTCACCTCTGACTTGTCTGGATTGGAAGGGGCTTGATTCATGTTGCCGCCAACTTGAAGGGCTGTGGTGTAACCGAAACCAACGTACGCGCCAGCCAGGATGGACAGCAAGACGAGCTTGTACCAGCTGTACTTGGCTTTCTCGCCTCCTGCGAACACAGGATCCAGAGGCATGCTTGATTGAAACCGAGCCTCTCTGTGTCAGATCAGCGACCTGCCGACATGCGAGCTTTTGCGGCCGCATCTTCATTCAGGTGTGGATTCGGAGGGAATGCAAGGGAGAGCATAGCAGTTGCACAACACAGCAACGTCTACGCAGTCCCCTTCGAGGACCTACATTATCAACGACCATCACCTACGCATGATCGTTGATACATATACCCCTGTCTCAATGTTGCTCAGCTGCCCTTGTAGGCGAATAAAAAGGGATGTAACCTCACCACATCTACACCTGGTCCTTGTTACCTTATCTACACCTGGACTTTGTTTTCCAACACAATACACAGCATCAATTCTGGCTCTTACCGACGTGCGCAATCTCAGCATAAATCTCTGGTGGCGAAAGGATGTAGGACCTTTTCTGGGACACAGCCTCAAAGGCAGCTGATTGCCAACTGCAGGGCGCAGAAAGGGGGCATGTCTTCAGATTCTCACATGAAGATGTGAAGGGTGCAAAGGAACAAGGCCAGGATAAAGAGGATGAAGAAGGGAAAGACACTCCATCTGCTTTTGTAGGTAGCAGGAACCAGTTGATGCATGGCATCAGGGCTGCGCAACATTAGAGAATAGAAGGATGGTATGGTAAGAGCAGCTCGGTGATGGAGAAATCAAATTAAATTGGAGAGAAACAACACAAGGGTAGGGCCACGTTCGTGGCCTAACAGCGACCGAAATCTGTGGCCCCTGTTGAGAGAGAGAGAGAGAGAGAGAGAGAGAGAGAGAGAGAGAGAGAGAGAGAGAGAGAGAGAGATAGAGAGAGAGATAGGTTTGCATAGTTCATATGAATCACTTTTAACTGCATCTTTCACAAGTGGCTTTTGGCAAACATATCATCAACTAACCTACTGGAAGCACAGGGAAGGAGGAACAACAAAGGAACCAAACACATGAGCCAAGCAGGAGAAGAGTATGAAATGCCCCGCTCTGAGCTGCCCAATGCACCCACAAAGTTTTTGTAGCAAGTTCATGGGCAAAAACAAATGGCGACAAACGCATTACTGGATATCTGCCCTGCTATACTATGCCAGAAATTAAGTAATTCTTGCCAAGGGAGATTGAGTAGGCAGAGTAGTTAGCCCAGCTCAGGCCATTCTTAGTACAACGGAGGCCAAAACACATGTTTTGACCCAGACCTCCTCCATATTTTGGCTTTAATGTAGGATTTGAATCAAATTTGAACCATAGGGGTAAAAGAATGGGGGAGGTGAAATTTAATCCACAAGCACTGGGAGCACAAGCACACATGCCAGGCAAAAGTGGTGCAAAACTGGAACCAGGCAAGCATGTTTGGCCACAACCTGAGTATGAGGGTTTCCTCACCAGGTTTCCTGGGTATGCCTTGTCAGGTTTGGGGGCCAATACAGTGATGTACTGTACAAATTTTATATCATTCTACAAATATAATGTTTTGGGGGGGTGCGGGATGACTGCGGACACCAGAAAAAATAATTACTTTTGGGCATGCGGGAAATTGCGGGATTGTGAAAATAAAGCATTTTATTTCACAAGGTATGATTGAAGAAGGCCCTGAGGTGCCTGTGGGACGTCAACAGCTAGGTTCCCCATTCTAGCAAGAAGGAGCACGAGCAGCAGCAGAAGGCGCAGGCCAATCAGTTCAAGCTGTTGATCAAGCAACATGGCAAAAATGCAGAGCTGCGTTCCTCAAATATGAGGGGGAGTGTTTGCAGAACATTATGCATTTTTTGAAGAGCAGCATTCTTCTGAGAGTGGAAGGGAGTCTTGAGCAGGTCTTTGTTTTTAGCAGCAGCATGTGCAGCCCAGGGATGTCATACACAGCTCATGTGTAGGGCAAAAGGGGGCTGATTGCCCCTGCGGGAACATGCGGGACACCCAAAAATAAATGTTAAGGGTGTTGCAGGATTAAGCCGGGATTCAACAAATAATTATTTTTTTCAGGGGTGAGGAATGATCCACATTATGTACGGTATGCACACCTGGGGCACGGTCAAAGCCGGTAGCTGTCTTCACAAAGGGTCTTGGCCCAGTGCTCCATACTCTTTAACTGAACACCAGCAGGTTCATCAGTAACTTTGAGAGACACAATGCCGACGCGCTCACCCCATGGTAAGCTTACTTCATTAAATAAAGCATCAGCAAATAAACAAAATAACTTTCAAATCAGTCCCTCAAATCGGCTCTCCAATCCATTGACCCAGTGCTGAGCCCTAGTTTCTCACCATTTCCTAGGATTCAGGGTTTAGAGCAAGCATTCCTGACGACTGGATGCCATTGAAGACCCTCCAGGGTTTACTTTCAACTCACTTTGCTGGCCACTTGGGCATGGGCGGTTGTGGCGGAGGCATCATGCCCCCAGCTGGCATATACTGAAAAGTCTCATCTTCTCCCTGCAAGCATGGAAAGAAGAGAATACATCGCCTCCTCATTCTCCAGGACCTCCAGACTACATTGCCTCAAGAACCTGCACAAACACATTCCACGTTGCTCAGCAGATGGAACCCCAGACTAATCAACGTGTGGGACACCTGTGACCCCGGAATGGGTGAAGAACACTCCAAACATCAAGCATTCAACACGCACAGTTGCAGTTCCCTCTGGGTAAAAATGCTGGAAATTGAGAACTTGCCTTGAAGCGTGCACTCCCGTTGCCAAGCCCTGAGGTGGCGTGGTACATCGTGGGTCGGTCTGTGAGGGGGGCATCAAAGGCCATGGAGGCCCGGCCATCATCATCCAAGGTGCCATCTCGGGCCGATTGCCTATTCATGTGTGTGCGTGTGCATGTGCGTGCGTGTGCGCTCGAGGGCAATACAACAAGCTCTTTTTAGCTCCAGATTCAGCCTGGGGCATGGATGCCTCGCAGTGGAGCTTACCTGAGCGTGCTTTTCAGGTATGCACCTCAAATTTGCCGCCCCTGAACAGGCACACAACAAGTAGGCTTACAAGCAACAGGATACGCATGCTTAAGCAGCGTACTCACGCTAGCAGCAAGGGCTCAGTGGGTCTCTCTCCATACTGCCGGTGCCCATGGATGTGCTCCGGGTGGTACACGCGGCCAGTGACGCAGTACCTATCCAGGTTTCTCGACTGCAGAGTTGCAAAGCAAGCGCGGGAAGCGAGCAAGTCGCCAAGCATGATTAAGGCTGATAGTCAAGGGTGAGAATGAGTTCTTGCACCTATGCAAGCCTGTTAGAGCATGCTTCTGTGTGTGTGTGCGTGTGTGCGTGTGTGCACGCGCGCGCAAGCATGCACTGCAAGGGACGTGTGTGTGAATATACATGGCTGTGTGCATGCAAGCATGTACATGCACATGAGAGCGCGTAATTGAGAGTGACTGAGCATGCAACGCAAGGTACAAACATGTGTATGAGTGTCTGTGTGTGTGTGTGTGTGTGTGTGTGTGTGTGTGTGTGTGTGTGTGTGTGTGTGTGTGCACGCACGTGTGCGTGCAAGCATGCGAATGCACAAATGTGCACACAATTTTGAGTGAGCAAGCGACGCGAGGCATGCACGCACGCGCGAGCATGTGTGTGCGTGTGTGTGCGTGTGTGTGTGTGAGCATACATGGGTGTGTGCATGCAAGCGTGCACATGCACATGAGAGTGCACATTTGAGAGTGACTGAGCATGCAATGCGAGGCATATGCAAGAATATTTGTTTGTGTGAGTGTGTGCATGCATGTTCTGCTCAGTTCAGCACGAGGCGTGGGTGCTTGGTCAAATGGAAGGTGGGGACTGGGGTTTCTCAGAGAAGGTTTCTCACCCTTCACCACCAGAAGAGCACTCACCGGTGCCATGGACCGAGAAGGCTGCTTGCGAAGGGCAGCAGAGTCCCTCCTGCACAACAAGCACAGCGCGTAGCATCGCGTTGTTTCGGAAGTAGAGTGGTAATTGCGTCCCGTTCGGGAGTGGTCCCTGAGCGAGCGCTCAGAGAACAAGTATCTCCGAGACTTCACTCGTTCACCTGTGCAGGCAAATGCCCTAGCCCATTCACGCCCTTCCTTCCTCACCTAATAATGGTGGCCACATTCACGCTCGACCGCCCCAGCTTCCCGGTCCCAGAGTCAGCAACGGCGCCGGTTCCGCCATTCTTTGCTGCAGGCTCGCCCCCGTTTAGTTGGGGGCTCGTGTCGTTCTTCACGTCAATGGTGACCGCCCCAGGCTCTATGGGTAGGAGCGGGCTGCTCATGGGGGCATGCTCAAGTCGCTCGTCGAAAGATGAATTCTCCGACTTATTTTCTGGGATGGTTCGAAACGGTGAATTGGGATGGCTACCCATCTCTTTCCCTGTTCCTTCTTTTGTGTATGAATAAATGGGTGCCGGCCTCCACAGCTGTCAGGCTTTATTTTGTAGCAACTGATCCCGGCATATGAAACCGTCCAGTAATTCCAAAACTTCGAGGAATCAAATAGAACTGACCATTCTTATTAGGTTGGCATAATGCACAGCCTCCACGGACCTGCCTCATATACAGGCAGCTGTGGAAAGGGCTGCAGTCTGTGGGGTTGTCTCCTGCCAACCCTCAATCCCACAATCCCACACCCCTGCAAACCACCAACCCAACACGACCGTAGCAGTGTACATGTGCTGCTGGCCAAGGCCGGACGCACAGGCAATGAAACACCTGCCAAGCTGAGCAGTGGCGAAAGCTTCATGGACATCAGCCTGGATGACATCCTGTCTGGAAAAGTCATTCCCCCATCCCCCACAGTGGACAGCTCCGTCCAAAGTACGCAGCAGTCGGCAAGCAGCGGTGCAGGAACCAAGACAGGGAGAAGCCAGCAGAGGAGGAACTCCCCTCCGTCCCCCTCTCCTTCAGACGTTGCAGCAGCTGCCCCAGAGCAAGCAGCCCGCAAACGTGCACGCTCACGCATTGCAAAATCCTTGGCCTCCAGGGTCAACCAGAGGCAGTCCAGTCCTTCCCCTCCACCTCCCTCCAGCAAGCCAGGGCCAGAGACAGAGCAGCAGGTAGCTTTCGCTCATGACCAGCAAGACATGGAGCAGCCCAGGACTCCAAATGTGCAGTCACAGCAACAGCAGCAGCAGCAGCAGCAGCAGCAGGAAGGGGTTCTGGAGGAAGCAGCACCTATACTGTTGCCTAGCGCTCGGCGCCGCCGCAGTCGCCTCTTCCAACTCTTAGAGCCTGTCCCTGTGCCCATACCTGCCTCCGCTTCCAGCACAGGCAGCATGCACACAAACGAATTGGCTATCCCAATCCTTGGCAGCAGCAGCGGCAGCAGTAGCGGCGGCAGCAGCAGCAGGGTTCAGATGGGTGGCCCAGGGTGGATTCCAGGCACACGCATGCCAGATGCACAGCCTACTGCTGCTGCGGCTGCTGGTGCTCAGATGCAAGAGGCTCAATGGCCCATGAAGAGCGCAGGCAGGGATGGAGCACGAGGCAGGAATAGGCCCCTTGCAGCGCCCCTTTTCCAGCAGCAGCAGCAGCAGCAGCTAGAGCAGGATCAGGGCCTTCTTGTGGTGTCTTCCACCAAACAGCGGCGGTCACACAGGCGCGCGGAGCTGCAGCAGCTACAGCAACCATCTGCACAGCCATTCATGCCAGCAGCGGGGATGGCCCCTCAGTCAGTGCCCAGCTTCCCTGGGAGTAACGAGAGGAGGAATTCGAGCAAGGAGGAGAGGGGGCCAGGCAGCAGCAGTGGACGCAGCAGGGACAGTGGCCTTCCGGGTGGGCCATATGACCTAGTAGATGATGGTGGCAATGGTGGTGAGGCGAGTGGGAATGGCTGGGGTAAAATGCGCCCATCTGTGCGGCGCAGGAGTGCTGCCTCCCCCCGAGGTGCACCTCCCACTGCAACTCCTCAGGAAGTGAGTGCTTGCATAGGGTTGTGGAGGGCTGCGCATGCGCGTACACACATACACACGCACACACACGCACGCACACACCTCTCTTCCATACTGTCCACACGGCCAAGGAAACAGCATGCAAGATATGGTCTGTGGTTTGAGTGTGTGTGTGTGTGGTGTGTGTGTGTGTGTGTGTGTGTGTGTGCGTGCGCACGCTCGCGCGCACAAACGTTTTTTGAATGCCCTCTCTGTGCCCAGAAGCTTTGCTACACGGGCTGGCTGGGCAAAAAGAGGAGGTCACACAGAAGCTGCCCTCAAAAGAGTGCGCGCACCAGTATTGAATCTAACTTCGAGTATAAGAAGGCCATGTATATGTGCATTTCTGGCTGTCACGTTTGCTGATCCATCCTCTGTAAAATTGTTTATGCACCACTTTTTCATGCATGCCTGCTCAAAGAACCAGTGCTCTTGTTAGGAACAATGGCGCATGCGACGTGCAGTGAGACACACATTTACACAAGTTATGCACAAGCGCGCGCGCGCGCACACACACACACACACACACACATGTAACCACAGGTGCTCGCAGAGATGGCAGCCGCGGCAGAGGCGCAGCGCACGCTGCGCGCCACCCTTCTTGCCCACCAGGAGCGGCGCCGGCTACAGCAGCAGCAGGAGCTGGTGCAAGAGGCGGAGCGTGCAGAGCTTGAGCAGGAGCTGGTGGGGGCCTCGCCACAGCAGCGGCAGCAGGTGGAGCTCCTGCGCCAGGTGCGTGCATGCGTGCATGCTTGTGTGTGTGTGTGTGTGCGCGTGTACATGCGTGCTCTTTGCAGTGCACGGCTTGTACAAGAGGGCTGTGAACGTGCAGGACCCTTGCTTAGCCGACTCGAATCATGGCTGCCATCTCCTCTCATATGCCCTCGCATGAATCAAATGCTACATGCACGGATGGTGGTGTGCTTACAGGACCCTGCCTCTGTCACGAAGTCGGTTCATAGGAGTTGAGAATGGCCTTCACGGCATCTACTCCCCACGCGTGCTTTTTAACATTGGTAGCGAAGCCTAACCCCGAGCCTTGTGGTCTAGCGGGTTGCCGTCCTTGCGCGCATGGGCGTTGCGGGCATCCGTCCATGCGGATCTTAGTGGGACGGGGGTTCGAGTCCTTGGGACCGCCGACTTTTTCCTCTAAGGGGTTACACCCTGATACCTTCGCAGCCCGGGAGTGCTGCCGATTAGATGGGGGGGAATGTCACGAAGTCGGTTCATAGGAGTTGAGAATGGCCTTCACGGCATCTACTCCCCACGCGTGCTTTTTAACAGCCTCTACTGCCTGGTGAGATGGTTGTCAAATCCCCACTGCCCTCCGTTGCTTTTCATCTTTGCTCTGCTTCTGCAGGTGGCAATGAGCCCCTGAGCCCCCAGGGCCCTAGCAAAAGTGCCCTTTTGAACACCTTCCCTCCCTTCCCCCTTCCTTCCCTCAGTTGTGCTCCAGGTTTAAGCCACCTTCTTCTCACCCCGTACTGTGCCCCCCTGCGCTACTCTTATTAAATTTGAGCCTCTCTCCTACGACATGCTCTCTCCCTTGCTTTCCACCTAACCCTGCTTATGCAGATGGCGGCGCGCACACAGGACCGCGCATTGGCTGGTTGGGACTACAACGGCTACCTCGTTGAGCAACACACGTCCCAGCCCAAACTCACCCCCCCTCCTGCGCCGTACGTGGACAGCAACAATTGGGTGCTGCATGCAAAGGCCAGCTTCCCTCATGTGTACGACCCTGGCTACCACACTACCCTGTATGAGCTGCTGTTTGATGTGTGGATGGAGCTGGGCAAGGTAGGTGGTGAGGGCATGGGTGAGGGTCCTAGTGGCAAGCAGGCGCTTGTGGCATATGCATGTGCAGGTTCCCTTTGTATGTGCATTTGCCCTTTGCATGTGCAGCTGCAGCTGCTCAATGCTTGTGCATGTGCTTGTTGCATGTGCATGTACATGTCCTCGTTGCACTGCTGCTCATTACATGTGTATCTTTTCTCACGGCACCGGTGCTTGTTGCATGTGCAGCCGCAGCTGCTCGTTGCAAGTGCATGTGCAGCAGCAGCTGCTCGTCACAAGTGCAGCTGCAGTTGCATTGCTCGTTGCATGTGCACGTGCATGTGCTTGTTCCATGTACATGTTCTCTCATTGCACAGGTGCTCGTGGCATGTGCACGTACATACGCAGCTGCTCTGGTGTTTTTGGTATATGGTAGGTGGCTGGTTGGCCTCCTGGGCCTCCTGCATATGTGTCTATCTGTCTAGTCTCTGCGAATCTGTCTAGTCTCTGCGAATCCCACCTTCATGGCGCCCCCTGCCTCCATGCAAGTGCACTTGAACTGGCTGTGTACAAGCTTGCCTCGACCATGCGGTTCCCTGACTCCCCTGTAGCAAGGAGGAGCATTTTTATACCGCAAGTGCACGAATGAGCACACATGCATGTGTGTGCAAGTGTCTGTGTGTACATGCATGCATGCATGTGAGCCAATCTTAGTCAAAGGCACACCAGGTGTATCCCTGCCTGTTTGTTTGCCTGTTGCTGCTATAACCAGCAAACAGAGGAACGGACAAGCAAAACAAACAGATGCAAAGACCCAACAAATTTTGAGCCGCACACAGCACTGATGTGTACAGGTGCTTTTTGCATACTTCCTCTTCTGGCAAGGCATGGAACAATCATATCCATAACAGTGCAATGTGCAGCGCGAAGAAAAATGTGCGCCTTTGTTTCTTTCCATGATTGAGTTGGTACACGTTCAATGCGTCTGCCAAATCAATGTATATGCTCAAATGCAAATGCTCACCCTGGGCCTCGCTTGTATCCTCTTCCTGTGCCTTGCCCTGCATACTTGCTCCTTGTGTCACCAATGCTTCTTGTATCACCAATACTCCTTGTGTCACCAATGCTTCTTTTGCACCTTGTGTCACCAATTCTTCTTTTGCTCCTTGTGTCACCAATCCTCGCCTAACACCGGGGCCAACAGAGGAAGAAATGAGTGCAGACATGATTAAAGCAGTGGAAGCTCAAGGACTTGCCCCACCATCTAACCGCCCTTAAAAAGCACCACCCTGTGCTTCCGTCGATTCCCATTCCCCTTCCTCTGCACGCACCAGCATGAGCAGCCAGACCCCCAACCCCATCACTGAGGAGCTTAAAGCCTTGAATTGAAGTGCTGCTTCACCATCAATCTCCCTCCACGGGACTTCCCTGCGCTCAAGCACCCCCAAACAGGATTGGAAAGCCTGATATAAGTGAACATCATCTGCGCTCGTGTATTTCCCTTGGGCCCCTTGCCTGCAGGCACACCAGCATCGGCAAAGCGATATGATCCGCGCAAGCTACGCGTTCCTGGAGCTGTGCTACCGCTCTCAAGACGTGGCCATCAGGCATGTGGCGGTGGTGTCCTTTGCAGAGGCTCTTGGGGACTCAGATAGCCTGCAGGCGGCAGCCGCAGCACATGTGCAGCCACAGGTGTGTGTGCGCGTGCGTGTGTTCCATTGCAGCCTCACAGGACGTCATGTCTTTCTGGTAGACGTAGGTGGGCTTGTGTGAATACATCCATGTCGCAAGGGGTCTCCTCCATCCGGGCCGTACAGGATTGCATTTCTTTATGGCAGACCTAAGGCGGGCTCACATTGAAACGTTCATGTTAAAATGAGGCCGCGCGCTAAGGTGTGTTTCTTATGGAGAGCACGCACAGGGACAATGGCATGCGCGTGTAAGCGCAGGAGCTGCTTTCTGTGTGCAGGCGATGCCATGCACATGCCTCCCAGCGTGTGCATGTGTGTGTTGTACCGTTTCAAGCACATGAGCTGACGCTCAGTGCGCTGCTGCCGCTGGTGCTGCTCAGAGCGCTGCAGCCGCTGTAGTGCAGCTCAGAGCGCTGCAGTCGCTAGTGCTGCTTAGTAGGCTGCTGCCGTTAGTGCAAGGAGGAGCAGTCCCTGTGCTTGAGGGTGAGGCGTTGCATACGTACACCACGAGAAGCACGTATGTGGTGCCTTTGCAACGCAGGAGCTCTGCTGCTGAAAGCGCTGTAGCCGCTGAGTCCACGCACACGTACACACACATACACACACTCATGCACGCACGCACGCACACACACACACACACATGCACAGGAGCTGCTGCTGGATGCACTGCAACCGCTGAGTCCACGCACACAGACACATGCACACGTACACACACATACACACGCATGCACAGGAGCTGCTGCTGGATGCGCTGCAGCCGCTGGTACTGTGGATGCATGGGGATGAGGTGGGGCAGGGCGGCCTGTTGCAGGAGTTCTGGGCTGCTGCACACGCACGCGTAGCTCCTGAGCGCAGGTGGGTGCTGCCGCTGGTGCTGTGGTTGCATGGAGATGAGCTGGTGCAGGATGGCCTGTCGATGAACCTTCGCGTCGCCAAATGGTCTGTGGGTGTTGCTGGTCTTGGCCTTTGTAATGTGTCTGGCAACCTTTAAGGAAGTAGATTCTGTTGGCGCAGGACACGCTGTCTAGAAGGTTGCAGGGGAGAGAGCTCTGGGCTCTGCTGCGTATGCACACGGAGCTCCTGTGTGCAGGTGAGTGCTGCCGTTGGTGCTATAGAGATATCAGCCTGTTGATGAACATCCGCGGAGTCAAATGGGCAGGGGGTCTCACTGGCTTTCCTTTGTTGTAACACCTGACAACCTTTTGGGCAGTGAGTCCTGTTGGATGGAATGTTGTGGTGTCTCCACAAGGTTTTATCCAACAGAGTCCACTATCTATGAGGATGCAAGAGTCCTGGGCTGCGCAGGCATGCACAGCTTTGGGAAGAAAAGAAAAACTACGTAAGCAGAGGAAGCTCTCCCTACATCAATTAATGAAAGGAAAACATTGGCTGAAAAGAGTCGTGAGTCCCAAGCTTTGGAGTGCAGGTGGACTGTTTGGCTCTGCAGGGGCATCTGTGCAACACAGTTGAGTTGTTTGCGGCTGAAATGTGTGCCTGCTTGCAAGCAGATAACTGTTGTAGAAGGTTCAAGGGGCGGTGCGCACAAGCATGTTCTGTCTGGGCAAGCAGGTGGATGTTGCAGCCAATTCATGGCAGCCAAGCAAAGCATGCTTGCGCTGTTGTCTTGGAGTAGCTAGGTTGGGTCCGCAAGTGGCACACAGCCCTAGGTGATGGTTGGTGGATCAAGAATGGGTTTGGGTGATGCAACGGCACAAAATGCGTCGCTTCGCAAGCTGGTGCTTGCTTTTCTTATGAGTTTAGTGGGTGCTGCATTAAGCGATCTGAGCCAAGTTTGGGTGTAGCACAAACGAATTTTGTTGCCAATGTATTTTTACTTCATGAAGAGGATTGATCCCCTTCAACATTTTTCTTTGTGATTCGCCATACACCAAGCCGAGGTTTCAAGCAAAAACGGAATATGTACAAAGGAAAAAGAAGAACAAAGAAGGAAGGAAAAAACCTCCACAGGCAGTGAGAACACTCTCCACATCAGCCAAAGGAAAAGGATACACAATGGCTCGGGGCATCATGGTTTTGAGGTTTATTCATGTATTCTAGAGTGGGAGGTCCAACTAGTGGACATGCTCTTTATCGTGTTTCTTTTTCCAATCTTACTATGCCAAGAATGCTTTTGATGCTTAAGTACCATGACCACCAAGCAAGGTATAATTCAGTGTGACCCAGCTGCATGGCATGCACACGAGCTAGCCCAGCCAACTCACTGAAAAGTTGCTTGCTTCTGACAGTGGAACATCAGGCATGGGGATCTTGGGCTGCTTTGCTGGGCTTTTCTCCCTCACTGCTTCTACTGCTGCTGCTGCTGCTGCTGCTTTGCTGGCTTTTCTCCCTCACTGCTTTTGCTGCTGCTGCTGCTGCTGCTGCTTTGCTGGCTTCTCTCCCTCACTGCTTCTACTGCTGCTGCTGCTGCTGCTGCTGCTTGCATCTCCCGTCTTTGCTTCCACAAGTATGCTCTGCCACAGAGCTATGCTTACACCAATAGCTGGGCAGTGGGGGTGGGATGGGCTTGTTCATGGGGTAGGGCCAGGCTGCTCCAGGCCAGGATGTCTTAGGACAGGCACTGTGCAGGCTGAGCATGCTCTCGCCCACGTCCTGGTAATAATGATCAATGACACTGAGTTGTTACAAGCCTCAAGCCGCCCATGAGATTGAATTGAGTAACATGCGTATGTAGCAATTATGCTCCCTGCTCACCACGTACGTCTACGCCTTAGAATGCAGGCAGACAAGCAGGCCACATTAATGACTGGACGACAAGAAAATAAAACAATGAAGGAAAGGGAAGAAAAGAAAAAGAAGAGAATTATTAGAGCAACTTATAAGCAGGTTGATCTCAAGCTGGAGCCCTTGTTGATTTGGTTCTGTTGAAACCAAATCATGCCGGCTGCTCGCTAAATTTGGGCCTCGGCAAAATGATGGTGACGTGCATGCTTAAATGATGTGTATCTTTCCCTGCGCTGCTGGCTGCATGCCGGCTGGAATTCTGATGCACAAACTCTTTGCGACCCTTTTTACTGTTTTGCAGGAAACGTGAGGCTAAGGTGGAATCCCTGAGGCACGCCGCTGCTGTGGGAGAGGTCAGCAGCCGCACTGTACCACAGTCCAAGTTGAACCATGGGCTCCCAGCAGCTCACGCTTCGATACCTCTCGTGGGAACACAGCAAGGGTCATTCCGAGCAGCCATGGCAGGGGTAGTGCAGGGAGTAGGGCTGCAAGGGGAGTCGCCAGAAGCAGCAGGTGGGAGATTGCCATCCCCTGCTGATGAGGCAGCGCCAAGGAGTGATGTGGCGGAGATGGACAGCAGCAACCTGATGCCTGAGAGGCGCGGCAGGAGGAAGGGGCGCAAGAGCAGGGACGCCAGTGCTGCTGCACCAAATGCAGGACAAGCCTTGCAAGGCGAGGGGCATGCTGCTGGGCGTGGAGCAGCGGCCGCAGGGCCAGATGGGACTCACCCATCTGTGACTCCAATCCCGCAAGTGGATGCTGGTACTCAGGCAGAGCTGCTTGCAGCGCAGGGTGCCAGCGACAGGGGAGCAAATGCAAGCAACAATGTATTTGTAGGGACTGAGTGGGAGCAGCTCATGCACCGGCTGTCTTCCATGCAAGTGGTGCACCCTGCAGTGCCCAAGTCTGCCCTCATTTGCATTGCCTATGACTGATTGCAGAGGTTGCCGTGTGTGTGTGTGTGTGTGTGTGTGTGTGTGTGTGTGTGTGTGTGTGTGTGTGTGTGTGTGCATGCGCGCGCGCGTGCGCGCAGAGATCGCACTCTTTGCAGCTCGCTGCCAAGTCTTGACTTTATCGAATTGAATTTTGAACTTTGCACATATGTTATTGCATTCCAAAATTGCCGGTCGTCAAACGTTATACCTTGAATGACAAATTCTAGCCTTAATGTTAAATTGGATATCACTTGGAGGCCGCATAAAGGAAAAATGGACCTGTTGAGGACCATTTTGCCTGATCTCCATATAAATGGAGAGCGTGCTCAATTGTTTTCAGGGGGGAGGAGGAAAAGTCAAGAATACTACAAGCAGTGGAGCCTTTGCTGATGATCTCATCTGCCTTGTCAACACATTTCAAAATCTTCATTTTCAAGCCAAAAAGCTCACGCTCTATGCAGACTGGGCACATCTTATTATTTCTGGAAACAAGACCAAAGTAACATGCAAACCTGCACAGCAAAGAGAGCTCACAACTGCGCGGCAACACAAATATACAGGATTTTGCCCAGCACTTGCTTGCTGGAAGAATCTTGGTACAAGGCCAACCTGCTCAATTCATGCGCCCAGATGAACCTTTTCGGTACCTGGGCGCCCAACTAACCATGGACCTGAACTGGTCACACCAGCTGCAGTGTATGACCCAAAAACTCTCAGATAAATTACAACGGCTTGAAAAACCATATGCCAGCCCCAAACAAACGTTAGATATACTACGTACAGCTGTCATCCCTAGCATAGCATACGCATTTCCTGTTACACCCTGCTCGCCAGCTGACTTTCAAAAATGGGACACTACGATCCTCACAACAGTCAAAAAGAAATTTGGCCTATGCGACAAAACCTACTCTGCGCTTCTTCATGAAGATAAACTCAACTTTGGCCTTGGATGCACCTCCATGACAGTGGAATATCATTATAAGAACGCTGCAGCACTTACACATAGCCTTAATGATACATCAAGACATGGCAGAATCACCAATCTGCTACTACATCACCAAAGCGCCCAGGATAGGATAGGATAGGATAGGGTTACATAGCTGTACCTGCCTACAAGGGCAGCTTAGCTGAAGCAAAAGGTGCCTGTAACCAAACCAAACTTGTGCAAATGTCAACTGAAAGCCTTGAGCTGAGTTCAGAAGCGCCAACTGTAAAAATCACACTGTCACTCTAATGAAACAAGCACGCAAAGTCATGCACAAAAAAACTCCACAAGGCTGTAGTGTTAGGAAAATACACTTTTGTGTTTCCACAAGAAGCACAGAAAGTTTGAGAACAGCACCGCTCTGAAAAAGGTCCAAGAGGCCATAGTAAATGTGTTATGTTCTGCTTTGCACTTCAGTTCTCAGCATCCACTGTTAAAGATGCAATGCAATGCTTCAGGAAGGGTAACCGCCGATACAGCCTGGTGAGTGCACATGTCAAAGAAGGTATCAACTGCGTTGCCTTGCTTGAATCTCTTCAGCAGACAAGTACCCTCTGTAATCTCTCCAAGACATGGCACGGGGTATGGACGGCCCTTGAGGACCCCCATACACCCCCCCATACCTCCTATTAGGGGCCCATGCTGCTTTTATTGCCTGCGCAGTCTTATGTGCTCGAACTCGGGTCTCTTGGTCTGCAGTTTGTCCATGCCTCTTGGCTCCTCCAAAGCCACCTGCGTGCATTTCTTGTACAGGTGCTGCTGCTCCTGCTGCTGGGGGAGGGTAGTGTTGGTGCTGGACAGGGTTGGGCTCTTGGCTGGTGCGCTTCCGCTTGGTGGGAGTGACTGGGGCTCCGCTTGCTGCAGCTGCTGTCGCTCCTGCTGCTGTCGTTCCTGCTGCTGCTGTTTGTGCTGGTGGTGGGGCAGGCGAAGTAGGTGCTTGCGCTGCTGGCCTTGCTGTTGCTGCTGTTGCTGGTGATGGCGGAGGAGGCTTGAGTAGCTGCTTGAGCTGCTGCCCCAGTCGGCCTGCATTGAGGTGCAGGAAGGGCTCGCCAGGGCTGGGGATGCGGCCTGAAGGCAGGTGCTGGCGGAAGGGGTAGGGAACCAGCTCCCCCTCACCAAGTTTGACCACGATTGCTTTTCCCCTGACTTGCACAACCAATTCCTCCCCATACCCACACTGTCCCCGGCCCAATTGCTGCAGCTGTATGGCCAGGTCCACCAGCGCATTCTGCAGGCGCGTCTTCTTCTGCACCAGGAGTGCTTGTGCTGCATTGCTGCTGTCGCGGAACCCCGCGTACGCTGCAGTCGCTGCCTCTGCCGTGCTGAACCAGACGATGTATCGCTGCTTGCCCAGTGCGTTGTCCCGCATCCGCTCCACATGCTGCACGCTGCCCACCTCGCACTGCAGGAAGGCTTCCACCCCGGCTGGTGTTGCTTCGCAGGGCAGCGCCCCTGCGTTCCTGGAGCGCAGCAGACGTACACTGTAGAACTTCTGACGTTCTTCCCTGTCTATGCTGCATGCTGCTGCCCAGTTGGTGTCAGCAGAGTCTCGGACGAGCTGGTCAACGCTGCCCCGAGTTGCTCGGCCATCCTCCTGCTGCTGCTGCTGCTGCTGCCGTAGCTGGAGCACCACTTGATTAAGCTCGTCGACCTTCTGTAGAAGCTGGCGCACAAGTTGCTCAATCTCCATCTCTTCTTGGCTTCTCACGTCACTTTCCCCCAGGCACAGGTCAGCGTCCGCTCACTGTGTTATCCAATTTACTTTTGGCGTGTGTGCCCCATCTGCGTGCGCGCAAGCACACCTATCCCGCCTGGTAGGGCTCGTTCCGTTCTCAGAGTGTCAAAAACACTAGTGGAGCCCTACCAGACGGTGCAGTGGAAGCGTGAGCTCTCACTATTATAAAGCGCCCAGCTACAAAACATTGCCCAAGGCCACCTGGGCCCTGCCTACCAAACACCTAGATACTTAAATCAACTGCTCAAGCACACCCCACGCGCTCGGCAATATATCAGTATACACACAAGTGGACTGCAACTCATCTATGAAGGCCAATTACCATACTGTAGTGGTATATGTGATCGAAAAATGAAGTCTTGGGCATCGTAATTCGTATTCGCTTTTATGGGCTACCGCATTGTTACACATACGCTAGCACCTTTCACTCAATAGCGAAAAACCTCTGGTCTCCTAAAGCAACTACACTCCAGGGTTTGGTTGCTTGCGTCATCTACCCCCTTATGGAAGCTGGTATTTCAAAATTTCACTCCATCCTCTCGGACAGACACACACATATCATGGATGTCAACACTTTCAATTTCTGCCATCACACAACCCTAAACAAAAAAACAGACTATCGCCCTCAACAGACTGGCTTACCTCGTAAACTACCACAACTTAGGTCAGGAAGCCGTTGAACACATCAATGCAGCCACTGACACCACGCCCAACAAAGCACCAGAAATCAGAAAAATAAATCATGCCATTTTAGCCACACTCACCCAGTACACACCCCTCGGGTGGTCATGGTCCAGCCAGCACAGTACGTCAAATTCACCCTCTTGCAATGATCGCAGTAACAAACAACGTTCTGCCCCCCAAAACCCTCTTTCCATAAATACAGGAAC
Source organism: Dunaliella primolecta (assembly GCA_914767535.2). Taxonomy (NCBI): domain Eukaryota; kingdom Viridiplantae; phylum Chlorophyta; class Chlorophyceae; order Chlamydomonadales; family Dunaliellaceae; genus Dunaliella; species Dunaliella primolecta. The sequence goes on from OU611762.1 coordinate 5,011,150, forward strand.
ACATGCACCAAAAAGACATAAAAACAAGTAAACTTCCTATCATTTCCCAATGAGTCCTCGGAGACCAACGCATTGCCTGAAAATGTAAATCCAATTACTGCAGAAAACTTATGGAACCATAAAAATGGCACACTCAGCAACAAGGTTCTTACGCCATCAATACCGTTTTCAAGCATGAATTTCGAATTCAAGCAATCCTGGAATGGCAAAAGCTCCACAAAAGAAAGCAAGGCCCTTCACCTACACATTCACAAGAACAATACAAAGTCGAATGGCAGCCCATGCCGCTTGAAAAATGGGCTCTGCCTATTCTAAAACAGGCAGGCCTTAAGGTTGCCCGCACTGAGCCCTTTGCCAGAAGCCAAAATACGGATGATACTTGCCAAATTTGTTGGGCTCCTATCAGCTTTGAATATACCTTTGACGAAGATGACTACAAACCCGAACAGAAAAAAATAAGGTGACCTTGCACACTATTTTACTTGGTGTAGCAGGTACTATCTATAATGACTACACCATCACTCCCCTGGTTGAGCTGGGTTTTACCAGACATAATGCAGAAAAATTAGCCTCTCAATTAAGTTGCCATGCACTCCAATCATTAACAAAAATAATAAACAACAGGCACTCATTATACTTGCAGGGTTTTTCTGGCAGGGGCATCACTGGGGGTGAGGCAGTTCAGAGCAGGAGGAGGAGAGTCTACGCCCGCAGGCGCATGGCTGACAGCAACCCGCCTGACCCTCATTAGTAATTCCCCATCGGTTCATAGCTTGGTTTAGGCTGGGCCTGTGAACCTCCTCGGTGAGGCCCTAGCTAGCTTGCTAGTTAGGGGACCTTTCCTTAATGCACGCAGCTGGACCTGGCTTGCGTAGACTTTTCTTTTCTTTTCTTACTACAATGGCATGCCTCAGTGTGACACATGCTTAAGAACATACCATTGGAAATGCCTGCTTCACCACCATCTCTGCACACCGTCACAGCGTATCCAGGCAGAACAAAGCTCCACTTGGGACTGTCCCTCATGTGCCAACCTTACAAATTCTCCAAAAAAAGAGCGGACCATCTTTGCAGAAGAAGCAGAAATGGTGAACGTCATCTGGCACCCCACGTGGGAAGCAGCTGATATGCTTTTAGAAAATCCGGATTACAAACCACATGTGCAAAGTTTCGAACAATCCCACAAAATACACTATCCCACCTACGCCTACCTGCTGCTGACGCTAGTATAGACAGCCTCACCCGTCAAGGCTATGAGGGTTCCACAGAGCTTCTCCAGAGCCACTGGCTCACCACCCAAGGTCACCCACTGCGCAATAAAGCATACTTTGACCCAGAAATTACCAACCCCCAAGCAGATATCCTACCCACGTACAACTGTGAAATTTGGTTTTGAAAGATATAGACCTCATGGTACCAGGATCCAACAGGAATTCTGATGGCCTGGCAAAAATTCCCCTTGCATTCACCGCCAATGCAGCATGCATTTATGACACCAAAGCCTTTGGCAAAGGAAAATGTGCAGGCATTATTACCCCGACCGTCTGCAAATCCTACTTCAAGCATACAGCGCAGCCAGACAAGCTAGCCTCCACGACTCCACACAGCCTCCTGTCCAAAATGAAGCTACAGAAATTATGGGTCTCCTGCCAACAATGTGTGGGATGCACACCAACAGACACCACGCGGCCCTTAGTCTCTGTATAGAAGCCCTCAACAAAGGCCGTTTTGGCTCATCCCTCATTAGCATGGATGGCTGCAATCATGACAGACTTCTGGATCAAGGCGTACAAGTCCCTGAAAACACCTCTCGAGCTATTCCAGACTGGGTTTTCCTAATTGGCACTGCCTTACTTGCACGGCACCAAAGCGGCCCTGATGCTCTATTTGTGCGCCACATCCCATGCAGACAAACCCACCTTGATCCTACCAGGATCCCACCACAAGATAGGGACATTCACCTTGTTGAACTTAAATTCTGCCCTGACACGAATCCCTTCATCACCTTAGAACGTGCACAAACTCAACACTCCCACATCATAAGCAGACTTGAAACACGCAGCTTAAGAAACCCACAGGAATAACAAAGTGACTTTGCACATCATCTTAGTTGGTGTTGGTCGCACGATTTACAACAACTATACAAATACACCTCTCATAAATCTGGGCCTGACCAAACAAAAAGCTGAATCAGTAGCCTCCCAGCTCAGGGACCATGCCATCCAAAGATTATCCACCATCATTAACACTAGACATGCACTTTGTTTTCAGGGAGCATCTGGGAGGGGGTTTGCTGGGCGCGCGGCGGCGGCAGAGGATGGGAGAAGGAGAGTCGGAGCGCTCAGGGGCATGGCAAGCAATCCCCCGGATCCCATTAGTTCTGTCTCTTGCTCTCTCCTAGGCTAGTTTTGTCTAGTTTAGGTGGAGGGCCTCCTGGTGAGGCCCCTAAATTTTGTTAGGGGTTCTTCCCTTAATGCACGCGGCCTTTGGCCTGCGTAGACTTTTCTTTTCTTTTCTCCTGCATAGATACACGTATCATCTTAGAAGAAGCCATCAGAAAACCATCGAATCCAACACTTTGCGCACACCACAGCACATCCTTACAGCCCTCACGCACTTTGCCCAAGTAACGCAAGGAAAACTCGCAAGTCCTCTTGACTATGATACTCACTTTAAAGCGTACTGGAGCCCTCATGCTCGTGACAGGGTATTTGGAGCCAATACTGACGTGTTTGGTACCAAATTCACAGGTGTCTCCTTTTGTCATCCTGCCCATGACGACGAATTTATCGACCATCTCATCCTGCATGCCCTGTCCTCTGTCAAAACCACAGATATCCCGACTGCAGCTTTCATGCTCCTCCCCAGTCAAATAGGTTCAACCAAGTTGGACAAAAAAGGCTACATGTGCTGGCTGTTAAGCTATCCTGACCACGCCACAGTCCTTGCAAAATTTCCCGCAGAAAGCCTAACCTTTCAACCACCTCAAATCTATCTTCTCCTGACCCCACCAGAAAAAAAATAAGAGACACATGCAACTCATTGCCGTTTGGAACAATGAAGCAAAAGAGCAACTCTTCCAAAACAACCCACGCTGGTTTGAGTGCTTGAAAAATACAACTCCAGGCATTTGGTGTCAAAGGAGCAGCCAACAGCTGGCACACAAACATAACACCTCCCTCCCCTTTAAAACACATAGTAATTGGAGAAAAAGATTTGCACTTCTGCATCAGGACACACATGATCTTTTTGAGGTCTGTGTTCAACAAAAAAAGTTTACAATCAACATGAACTCGTACATGAAGCCCACCGACCCAAAATTCCGATGCGACCCAAAATCCCTGACTGGCGACACTTGACATACACAGATGGCAGTATCATCACTTCTGCAAATAGGGAAACGCAGCAAGCAGAAGCTCCTTTCTTCATCCCCAAAAGTCAGCTCAGCCAAGCTATGTGTGAAAATGAGGAGTTAATGCCCCGCTGCAAACTGAGGATGCAAAGTGGTTGAGGGTGCCTAAACTGGTGCTTCTGCATCAAAAAAGTGAGGGTGGGGCTCTAGGACTGAGCCATGGGCATTTTAGGTCATTTTTGACCATTTCCAGGAAAATGGGTGCCAAAACACCTGCTCTGGCCCAAATTCTGCCCATATTTTGGCTCTCAGGTAGGTTTTAGGTCAAGCCTGATCCTTCGGAGTGAAAAAAAGGGGGGGGCAAATTTTGGTCCGGAGCACTTAGAGCATGGTCACCTGTGCGCACCTGCTAGGCAAAAGTGGTGCGAACAGGGAAAACAGGCAAGCACTGTCTTTGGCCACAACCTGAGTATGAGGACTTGTTCAGCATGCTTTCTAGGTATGCCTGCCAAGTTTGGGGGCCCAGGTGTGCAGGGAGTGGCTCCTGGCGAGCAGTGACAGCTGGGCGTTTGACCAAAAGATGAGGCTCTGGACAGCCTGCCTGAGCGTGTGCTCACTTGATAGACGCATGCTTTTGCACCTAAAAAATGAGACTTGAAAACACAGACTTATGTGTGAGGGCTCCAGGGCTCCAGGGCTCCAGGGCGTCCCAGCAAAAGTGTCGCGACCCCGATTGGTGCAGTGGTTGCCCTGTTATGTTAACTCGCCATTTTCCCTGCCAAAATCGAGGTCCGGGGAGCGATTTTCTGGACCCCCGCCCCAGCACCCCGGACCCCCCAGAATGTGCTCCTGATAAAGTGCCCAGCCATCGCTGCTGGTCAGGTAAGCCTGGGGGGTGCTTCCTGGAGACCCCATTTTGGCAGGGGTTTTGCTTGATTTCTGGCCCCACACCCTGGGCACCCCCCGGCACAAACTGAGTATGCAGAGTTGCTAAGATAGGTCTAGACAAAGGTCCTGCATACTCAGAATCATCTGGTTGCAGTGGGGCATTAACTCAAACCTACTTGGCTGACCTGACCAAAAGCATTACTTGTGGCCAAGCTCTCACTTGCAAAATAAATTCAAGGGGGTATGGCCCAACTTACACAATTAACAGAGCAGAGCTAGCTGCAATCCTGGTCGCCCTTCAGCAAGGACACACTTCCATTGCAACTGACAGCTCTTCAGCAATAAACCAGATCAGAAACCAGATCCTCAAACCCATGAGCATGGTCGCTCACTTACATGCACAAATCCTGCTCGACATCATAAATCATATCAATTCATCGGAAGCTCCTGTAAATCTTTACAAAGTCAAATCACACTGTGGCATCCTTGGCAATGAAGGTGCTGATGTACTTGCTTTTCAGGCAGCGACGTCACCTGACGAAGTTGATATTACGCTTAACCAGGCAGTAAGTCCCTTCTTCCATCTGTATTGGCTTGCCAAACCTACTCCCACATCTGGCTCTCACACGGAATTAAGGGCCCTTCCAAACCTCCGAGACAAATTAAAAGAGGTCATGCATGACAAGCACAAACTGGGGCAAGCGGATGTCAACACTTACTACTATGCAAATTGGCAAAACTTACAGAAACAAAACCATCACCAACCCAAAGTCAACTCCAGAATTAGCAATGTTTTCTGGCATATGAAAGCTGTCACCCTTAAAGAACAGAGAAATATTATGGAATATAGAACAGGCACACTCTACAACAGCAGGCATACCACACGATTCAATAACCATGCTGGACCTGCTCTCTGCCCTTTTTGTGGTGCTCCTGATAACATTTCCCATGCTCTTCTCAGATGCGTCCACCCACAAATCAACAGAATGAATATAAATCGACATCATCAAGCTTTCAGCATCTGTGGTGAAGCACTGAGCAAAGGTGACTTTAGACCATTCATTGTCTCATTTGATGCATGTAATGCAGAGAGACAACGCTCATTAGGTATGGAAATTCCGGACAACATCCACAGGAATATTCCAAATTGGATTTTCCCATCTTGACAACCGCCAACCACACACCTTAGTCGCCCTGACGGCATCATTGTACTACCCCTGGAAGGCAGAGGTTTCTCCCACCATCCAAACAATATGAATCCCAGAGACAGGGACATCCACCTTATACAATTGAAATTCTGCTCAGATACTAGCCCTGAACAAACACTTTTTACCGCACAAAATCAGCATAAACACACCATTGAGAACTTACGTACAAGAACACTTAGAGGCTCACACCGTAATAACAGAGTCACTCTACACACTATTCTTATTGGAGTAGCTGGAACCATATACAATCCCTACACAATTGCAACTCTCTGCAACTTAACCAAAGAAAAGGCTCAAAAAACTGCTGCCAAACTCCACTTGCATGCAGTTAAATCCCTAACAAAAATTGACAGCACCAAACGTGCCATTTATTTCAGCAACTCTGACAACACAGAACCGGAGTTGGCAGCTACCGGACGGGCTGGTTACAGGAGAGTGAGGCGCGTGCCTGGACGGATGGCCGACAACCCTCCGGATCTGCACTAGTCCATTATTTTTTTCTTAGTTTAGATACTGGTGAGATTCATGGTCAGTGACAGAGCTGACTGTGGGATCTTTCCTTAATGCATGCTGGTTACGTCCAGCGTAAACTTTACTTTACAAGGTCGACAAGAGCTGCCAGTCAGCTAAGTGCTCTTTTACGTTTGGAGTTGGCCTAGGAGTGTTTAGCTTGGAGCTGAGCTTGTCACGCGAGATTGATGGCGTTGCTAGATCACCATCAAGACCTTCAGTTTGGCAGTTGGACCTGATATTTATGATGGCTGAGAGACCGGCAAAGCAGTATTCATAACTTTGGTTGTATTCATTACCCTTCCTTTGAGGAGACCGCCCCTGTGTGTAGGTCCGGCTAAGGCCATCAGCCCTTGGGGAGGGGACTGGTGTAGCCGCCCAAAGCGTGGTAACGTATCGTGTTGTCAGGTTTCAGCCAGGAAATCAGCTCGCAAAGGTAGTAGCTAGAGTGTGAGTTGAGCTGCACAAGGAGTAGCAGCTGTCCTTTGCGCTAGAGTCACCTAGCCTCTGGACGTAAAACCCACGGTAGTAGATGGTCAAACTGAGTTGGTGAATCACAGCTATGTGGCATGACAAGCTACTGTGATGATATGGGTATTGCACCGGGGATATAAGTTCATGGATCCCATTGAGTCCAAGGCTCGCCAGGGGTTGTGCTATGCAGGTAATGAGGGAGGAGAGATTGTGGGGAGGTGGTTTATGCAGGGAGAGGGCTTTATGGATGAGGTTCAAGTCCTCATTAAACTTCCTCGTGCTTTATGAGGTGGAGCTTACTAGAGTGGATACTGATCAATTGCCAATTGGCGGGCACGCATGCAATAATCGAGCTGTCGTCTTATGTGCAGGTTGTTTCCTTCTTGTTTGGTGAGGTAGGCTGAAGTTAAGGCTTTAAGGTTCGCTATCTTCTTGGTGAGGAGGTCAAGGCTTATGGTGCGGTGTCTAACACCAGGCTGGAGGTGAGCACAAAGCTAGGCGTCTATGGAATTATACACAGATTGAAGTATGACCCAGTCCAAAGTTTCCAGGATCTTTGCAGATCATTGCTGCTGCTGTGCCGTTCCGGGATTTAGGCTGAAAGAGGGCAGCTTGGCTGAAGCAAAAAAGGAGCCAGTAACCAAATAGTCGATCTGGAGGACAAGCCTTGCAGGCTGAGCCAATATGTGATAATCATTAACAGCATTCCAGGCAAAAGGACATGAATGTGGCGAATTGGCCAGGACATCTGATTCAGCATGTCATTGGTTGATGGACTTTTTGAACTAGACAGAAAACCACCCAATACTCAAAAAACATGTTTATATCTGATTCAAAAATATGAAAATTGCAGTGCATCTGCACCAGCATGGCGTCTGTGCCTGTGGTGGGATCAACGGGTTCTCCGTCAAAAGAATTAAGAAATTGATTTGAAATGGTATATATCGTCCTCAAACAGCATTGTGTGCAGTGCAGGCATGAATTTGTCATTCCATAGAGATCTCGGCCTCGAAAATTTCAAAATGAGCCATGATTTTGAAATCTGCGTATTGCAAGCGCAAAGAATATTCACTTCTGGTCTGTTGTGCCTTGAAAAGAAAGTGAGCGTTGGGCATCGAGCACTCCATCCCAAGCCAATTATTTTGCTCCCTCGAAACAGCAGTAGAGCAGTATTATGTGCATCATGACGGTGTCTATGCATTTCATCTGTGCTTAACCGACTTGCCCCTCTCTCTCACACCCTCTGACACTGTCCTGCGCACGCACACGCAGCATCATGTCCGCACTCGACGTCAACCAGCTTAACGAGCTCAAGATGGATGAGCTTAAGGAAATGGCCAGGGAACGAGGGGTGAAGGTTAGGGGGACAAAGCCTGCTCATCAACTTACTGTTAAGAACTTGCCTGCACCTGACGCGCGCTTGAGAAGGCTTCTATCAACTCATTACAAAGATCAGGCATGGGGTACTGTCAATCCCAATTGAATTTTCTCCCTCTTCTCTTGGTTATAGGTGTCAGGAACGAAAGCGGATCTCATCGAGAGGCTTGTGAGTGCTTCCCTAAGGAAGTTCCCTTGCTCTGTGGCTGTGCTCCTAGAGGCTGAGTTTGGATTGCAGGAACCAACAGGCATGCTTTGGATGGCCATGTGTGTGCCTAGGGGTATTCCTTTTGTGCCTAGAAGCGCTCTCCCAATGTGCATGTTTGCACTACATAAGAATGCGATCTGAACAGCAATTGAACGGTTTCTGAAGCTGGTTGATTGCTTTGTGTTCAAGTTGAGCATGCAAATCCTCCTTTCTCACGATCAGCTATCCCGCCGTCAGTATTGACCAGCATGACTCATTGACCATCATCCCTCTGACCCCTTTGCTCACAGGCGAATTCTGAGAGCACCACCAAGTAAGGCCCCTGCCATGTGCAATGCAATATGGCAGGAGCATACATGTCTGTTTTATGCCCTTTTTTTTGGCTGTCTGCGCATGGTGCATCCTTGTTTTGAGCTTTGATTCCTCAGCTGCAATCAGCTAAAGAACCTGCTCAGAACTTGCCCCCGATGCAGAGATAAGGATACTGTGCACAGCCCAGGCAAACAGAATAGATTGCAGGCATCCCAAAATAAATTGAGTGAGCCACTTGCTATAAACACATACTTGTAAGATTTGATCTCTATAGGTTTTCCCTCCAAGCTTGAGTCTGTAACTTACAGTGTAAGCGCCTGGCTATTTGCTCCCTAAAGGAAAGCTGGCGTTTCCTCTTCTAGAAGTCCGCGTGCAAGCAAACTGCTCAAATGCAACGTTTGCGCTAGCCTCGCACCCTTGTCCATCTTGCAGCATCAAAATAAAATGGACTGGTCCATTGTGCTTGCCTTCCTGTTTCACCATACACCCTCGTTCACGTAGCCTACATTTTCTAACAAATCTAATCACATGCAGGAGCGACCTGCACTTAAAAAAATTGGATGAGCTGAAGGAGATGTGCAGGCAACGTGACCTCAAGGTGATAAAAAGCAGAAGAAAAATCGAAAGAAAGATAAGAATACTCTATTGGCAAGCTGAGGTGTTCACAATATCATTGTAAGGATTGAGCTGCATAGTATTGGCTAGCCTTTGCCGGCTTTTTTAGTGATCAGCTGGGACAAGCTCGTGCCTGTTGTTCATGTGCATGTGCGTTTTGACCTCACCGTATTGGTTTGTAAGGTAGTACATTATGATAAAGAGATGGAGCTGTGTTGAGTTGATCACCCTTGTATCATTGTGCAGGCTCCAATTCTAGCCAACAGGAAATATGAAAGGATCATTGGGATCTGATAATTTCTTGAATGCAATTTCTGTGATTTCCATAAAAGAAGCAGTACAAGCGCAGGTGTCAGCCTCGCATCCTAAAAATCATTTAGTAAATTCCAGAATGGAAGCAGAGTTTTTGGAAATGCGGAACTTGATTTGTGGCTGAGTCCAACCTGTCCTTCCTGACTCTTTTTCTGCAGGTCGGGGGAACCAAGCAGGAACTGGTGGAACGCTTGGAAGGAGTTGTAAGTGACGTTGAAAAAGAAAAGAAAAGAAAAAGAAAAAAACGTTGCAGTGGTGTAGATGACTGCAAATGCAGTAACTTGTCAGCTGTGTACACAGATCTGCACAGAGCTGTAGCTTTCAGGCTGAAAGAGTGATTACAACAACTACAAAGTGTCATGCGCATCCCTTGACAAGTCATTTTTTTCTCAAAGCAAGCCTCAACTGTGCAATCAGAAAGAAGCCAGACCAGCTTACGGCACATTCTCTTCAGAGCATGTAAGATATGAAATATGTCTGCTGCAAAATTTATCATGGTTGGCTTGCTACGAGCGTGAGAACTGTTCTGTGACTGGAATTCTAGAGCAAGAAGGATGAGCGTGAGAAGACCACGAACAGGATGCGTCGCAGGTACGCTTTATATTTATTGTAGAGCTTTGTTTTTAAAGACTGTTGCCTTGAAGCTCGGAATGAAAAACCTTTGAGCCATTCTTTACCATACTGCAGAGACCTTCCAGGTCCCAATAGTAATGTTTGTAGACTGTTAAACTCTCATCTTTCTTCAACTCAATAGATCAGAAAAGCTCCCTTCACAGTTATTCCTCTTTCCTTCCATTTCCAAACAAGTGGATTTCCTCTGGGATTTTCTTAACAGACGATATAAGCTTATGCCTTGCAGGCGGCTGAGCCACAAGGGGAGAAATCGCTGACAGATTACAAAGTGGATGAGCTGAAAGAGATGTGCAGGCAGGTTATATTCCTTTCCTCCATCATTGCATATACTGATTATCCACAAGGAGTCAGCATTCCCGACAGAACAACCAATATTCATGACCTATTGTTGCCACGAGCAGCCCAAAGGAAAGCAAACAAAATGCCAACACTTCACGCTTTCCTCGCGTTGCCAAGCTTGGCAACCATGCTGTCCTGATTCCGTTGTACTGAAAAGGTAGGAAAAGGAAAACGGCGTAGGCAGTGAAAACACTCCCCACATCAATAAAGGAAAAGAGGGCACCTAGGGCCAAAAAATCAGTGCATTCTCTTTGTCAAGAAAATAAGATGAAACGACGTGGATCAGGGGGTTTGTACTGAAGGTTGATTCTGCTTATTCACGTCCTTAATATTATCTTGCTTTTGTAGGGAACCTTTCCTTAATGCATGCGGCCTTTTGACTATTTTTCTTCTTTCTTTCGGAAATCCCTTTTAAAAAACAAGACAGAAGGTTTTCAGACATGAAGTGCTTGTGAGTTTTGTGAGCAATGCGGATGCAGGAAGCATGATTTGGATTGAGCATTGCTATTTGATACTCTGAGACCATGCGTTGATGGTAACCTTGCACCAAGCTGCACGTCTGCTGTTGGTTTTGAGCTGTTTATATCCCATGTCACACACTCCTTCTCGTTTGCGCCCAACAAAAAAAAAGAAACATTTAGGCAGAGGAAAGCCTTTCTACATAAATTAAAGAAGAAAGTGACCCGGTTAATTGATATCTGTTGCATGACTTGGTGATACACAGCTTTATCCTTCTGGGCCTATTCTTTTTACATGCATCAAAATCTCCCGCAATGCGGCACATACCTTGTCTCTGCTTTTGTTTTCAACTCCAAATGTTGCTTGACCCGCGCAGGCAGAAGGGGCTCCATACAACAGGAAATAAGCATGATCTGGTGCAAAGGTTGCAAATTTCGTAAGGCCCTTCCGCGCTACCATTGTGAGTTTTGGGCCGGGATTCAGCATGTTGCTCACTTCAACTTGAACATGCCCTGCTCTCCACACCTGCTGTGCTGCGTCTACTAGTAGTGGTGCAATTTGGCAGCTTTTTGTTCACGATTCCATCGCAAAGCCACCTCTTTGCTTGCTGCATACCAGAAGGAAAATGGAAAAGAAATTGCAAACCTTTAAGTTACATTTTGTGGAAACAAGAAGCACGCTCATAATTGCACATGCACACACACACGCACACACAACTTGCTCTGGAGTCCTATCGCGGTGCGGTGTAATTTGTTCTACTACTACTAAACAATACCTGCTGTCCCCGCTTCTCTTGCACGTGCAGCTTTGGCTTTATACAAGGGTTCTGGAAAGTTAACGTTTTCTCTCACATTTGAGACAGAAGCCTGTGGTACTCAATTTAAGAAGCCAGCTGGCAAAAGATTATTTGTGCAGAGTGAAGGAGTGTGTTTCCTCTTTTCTTTGCCATTCAATTAGATTCCTGGAATATTTTTTAGTATGAACATTCTTTACATTCTTAAATGTTAGAGAACCCTGACAACCTTGAAGTATGCAATTGCAAAGAACTTCATGCTGCTCGTCACAACGTCATCAAGGTTTTCAAGGGGAAAATCAAGGCCTCAGAAGAGGTGAAATATCATGATTGAATGAAAGATGAAACACAACATGATTTTCTAAATGAGGAGAGGAGGGTAGGAGCATGACACCCATTAGACCTCCACACTGTTGGCACAAGGGCTTGCCAGCGCAGGAAACTTGACCATAATATACACAGCGAGCACACAGCCATTTGATTCGGTCGTCGTGTTATCTCCTCCCTCCTGAACAATCACATGCTTTGGCAAAACAAGTAGTGCAAAAATTTAAAAATGGAAATGAGTACAAGAGGTCTAAACATATGATTCTAAGTCAACTAGAAAAGCTAGATATGCAGCAGGAGCACCAGCATTTATCAAGGGAAGGAGGACGCCAAGCACAGTATACTACATCCCTTCACCAAATATGAACATGGAACAAACGCCGGATGGCCTGAATTGATGCCGATAGAAAGCCTCTTTTCTTGAGGTGATCGTGAGCGGAAGCTACATGCCCTTATGTTGATGCCAACTGTGCGTACATAGAAAAGCAAATGACCCCAATGCAATTTCACCAACAACAAGAAGCAAGCATGACACAATGCATGAGTTTGATTTGCAAGCTTGCAGAGCATTAAACACCAAAACATGCCTCACAAGAAATAAAGATAGAAAGACAGAAATTTCTGCGCCAACCAAAAGGCCGCGTGCATTAAAGGAAATCGCCTAACTAGCCAGGCGCAAACCAAACAAAGCAATACACGCAGATGAAGTACACATGTGTTCAAAGGTGCCTGCAACGCGCCCTCATCTTGAAGGTCCACACAAATTGCAACACCTTTTTAGACCTACTAGGTCTTCATTCGTAATGATATATTGATTGGGTGAATCGGGCACAGCAACTGCACCTCACCCGCTTGCACCCATCATCAAGGCTTTCCAAGAGGCTCTTAGCATCCTGTAGTATCCCACGTCTTGCTCTCTCAGGAAGCAACCTATTTCTATCACTCTTCCCCTTTGCAGCCATTTACTCTGCCATTGCCATTTACTATGCAGCCATTGACTCTTTTGTTGGTCGGCAACCCAATGCACGGGCAGGGACTGGAAAGAAAAAGAAATTACGTAGGCAGAGGTTGCTCTCCCTACATCAACTCTTGAAGAGGGGGCTCTTGCCAGGGATGCGGAGCACGACGGAGAGTCATTCCCAAGTGCTGCCATCCAGAGATGGGTGACCAGATTCCGCGTTTGCACACTCTGCTCTCATGCGCAGACGATCAACACGCCTCTTCAGAGCTCCCTGCACACACATGCATGAGCAACAGTTGCTGCAATTGTTTTGATGGACCATCATTAATATGTAATGCTTTGCTTTGCTTTGCTTTGCCTGCCTCTGATTGATAAACGCCATCTCACATCTTTGTTGATTGGCCTGCCAGTCAGCAGAGTTGCTACAGCCTTCAAGTTTCCTCTTGAAGGACATAAGCAGGTGATCCAAAGCTTGATACCACAAGGCGCAGCCTGTAAAGGTGTAAAACACAATCCTGCAAAGGTATGAAATACAATCCTGCAGACGTCCAAGCAAAGGAATGCATGATACGCCACCCTAGCAGACTCAGGCCTTTGTTGCTAGCGCTTTTGACATGTCATCTCAGTAAAGCAAAGAAATTGCGCACGTGTGCATACACAACTACAAAAGGCCCCACCTCTTGCCTGAGCCTGTCCGTGTCAGTTACAGGCTGCAGCTGGAACGGCAGCTGCATGGGCTGCCCACAGTCTCTGCTCACAGTGACAAGGGTGATGAAGGCATCAGCGCAGTGAAACAGCTCCCCCACCTGCAAACAAAGCATCAAGAATGAGATTGGACTGAGAGAAGTGACCATAGCTTGGTAGTGGTAAGCCCAAGGGTGAGCAACGCCCCATCCTCCCGGGAGTGTATCCAGGAAAAGAGTGTGTGCTGGAGTGTGTCCAGGAAAAGAGTGTGTGCGGGAGTGTGTCCAGGAAAAGAGTGTGTGCTGGAGTGTGCCAGAAAAAGAGTGTGTGCGGGAGTGTGTCCAGGAAAAGAGTGCGTGCTGGAGTGTGTCCAGAAAAAGAGTGTGTGCTGGAGTGTGTCCAGGAAAAGAGTGTCTGCGGGAGTGTGTCCAGGAAAAGAGTGTGTGCTGGAGTGTATCCAGAAAAAGAGTGTGTGCTGGTGATAATCACAATGATACAGAAAGACACAGGTGACGGCCAGAATTTCATCTGTGGGCTGTGAGACAACATTGCTGGTGTACCTAGTACAGCTAGCCAGGCAAGCACATAGGTAGCAGCAGCAGCAGCAAGTGAGATGAAAGGAAGTGGAGCATGAGGGCATGGTAACACCCTACGCACCCCAAACTGACCAAAGCTGCTCAGGTTCCTTCCCCAGGGATTCCACGTCACCTCAAAGGTTCCTCAAAATTTAAGGCCCTTAAGAGCTATCCTCACAGCCAGGTGCCGCTCTGTAACCCTTTGCTTTCCTTTCCAGTCCAATAGAAATTTCTCTCAGGCTCAGCAAGGCTCTGAGAGAGTTCTCTCGTAAGGATGTTTGCAGCCCTTTTCAAACTTACAACATACACAGACTTTTTGGCACCGCAAGGCTGATCACCTTCAACCACCACAAACCGTCACAGAGCCTCATGGCATGAAAGACACGACAAGGAAGTCCATGCATGGCTGCAAACATTAAGGGTCAGGTTTTCTAGCTAGCAGGGGTCTTTCCAACTGTGGACCCACTTTTGTGGGTTTTCACCGCACACACTGTCACATGTGTGTGCCTCCATGATGTGCGACATTTGAACAAACCTGTGTGTCTTCATGGTGCACACTGTTTGGACATACCTGCGTGTCTTCACCATGCATGACAACCAGCATGCGTGTCTTCACCATGCATGAGAACCAGCATGCGTGTCTTCACCATGCATGATAACCAGCATGCGTGTCTTCACCATGCATGACAACCAGCAACTACCTGTGGGTCCTCCCCATGGACGCTAACAAGCACTTCCAGGGATGACATGAACATGGCTGTGACCTGCAAAAGGATAGGATAATTTCATGGGCAGTGAGAGCACTCCCTACATCAATGGAGGTGAAGATGCCTATAGGGATGTCTACGGCAGAGGCACCGTGTATCCCCTCCACCAATTATGGCAGTGACCTGCACACAAATGAGGTGCAGATCCATTTCACTCTTGACTGCACAGTCCAGCAATCCTGAAGGAAGGCGGGGACATTGCAAGCATGCTTGCACAGCAACACAACAAAACACCAAAACAACATGGAAAAGGGGGAAAACAGAGAGAGCAGTGGCCTTGCCTGCGTTGCAACGACAGAGGACGTGCGCCCCCGACATTTGTCGCTCTTGGGGAGAAAAGGCAGTCCACCAGCATTGCATACATGCTTGCACAGCAAGGCAACAAAAGGCATATCAGCCGTGCCTGTGCTGGAGCAACCAAGACGTCCCCAGTATTTGTTGCGCTTGGCAAAGGACGCACAGCCTACCAACACAGTATGCATCCCCGCACAGTAAGGCAACGAAGCATAGCAGCCGTGCCTGTGCTGGAGCAACCAAGACGTCCCCAGTATTTGATGCGCTTGGCAAAGGACGCACAGCCAACCAACACTGCATGCATCTTCACATAGCAAGGCAACGAAGCATAGCAGCCGTGCCTGTGCTGGAGCAACCAAGATGTCCCCGGTATTTGTTGCGCTTGGCAAAGGACGCACAGCCCACCAACACTGCATGCATCTTCACATTGCAAGGCAACGAAGCATAGCAGCCGTGCCTGTGCTGGAGCAATCGAGACGTCCCCAGTATTTCTTGCGCTTGGCAAAGGATGCACAGCCCACCAACACTGCATGCATCTTCACACAGCAAGGCAACGAAGCATAGCAGCCGTGCCTGTGCTGGAGCAACCAAGACGTCCCCAGTATTTGTTGCGCTTGGCAAAGGACGCACAGCCTACCAACACAATATGCATCCCCGCACAGTAAGGCAACGAAGCATAGCAGCCGTGCCTGTGCTGGAGCAACCAAGACGTCCCCAGTATTTGTTGCGCTTGGCAAAGGACGCACAGCCAACCAACACTGCATGCATCTTCACATTGCAAGGCAACGAAGCATAGCAGCCGTGCCTGTGCTGGAGCAACCAAGACGTCCCCAGTATTTGTTGCGCTTGGCAAAGGACGCACAGCCTACCAACACAGTATGCATCCCCGCACAGTAAGGCAACAAAGCATAGCAGCCGTGCCTGTGCTGGAGCAACCAAGACGTCCCCAGTATTTGTTGCGCTTGGCAAAGGACGCACAGCCTACCAACACTGCATGCATCTTCACATTGCAAGGCAACGAAGCATAGCAGCCGTGCCTGTGCTGGAGCAACCAAGACGTCCCCAGTATTTGTTGCGCTTGGCAAAGGACGCACAGCC
The DNA here is from genome assembly GCA_914767535.2 of Dunaliella primolecta. Classification (NCBI taxonomy): domain Eukaryota; kingdom Viridiplantae; phylum Chlorophyta; class Chlorophyceae; order Chlamydomonadales; family Dunaliellaceae; genus Dunaliella; species Dunaliella primolecta. The sequence goes on from OU611762.1 coordinate 5,027,336, forward strand.
TACCAACACAATATGCATCCCCGCACAGTAAGGCAACAAAGCATAGCAGCCGTGCCTGTGCTGGAGCAACCAAGATGTCCCCGGTATTTGTTGCGCTTGGCAAAGGACGCACAGCCTACCAACACCGCATGCATCTTCACACAGCAAGGCAACAACAGGCATGGCATCCTTGCCTGTGATGTGATCCTTGCATCTTTGCATCCTCCTTGCCTCATCCTTGCCTGTGATGTGACGTACAGGATGTCTCCCACTTTGGTGCTCTTGGCAAAGGACACGCTGTCCATGGCAGCAGTGAGGATGTGTGAGGCACGGAGGCGGCTGGCACTGATGTAGGCGCACTGCTCCATCCAGCTCATGACCTGTGCATGGTAACACAGTGGTGGGCAGTGACTGAATAAAGCCACCCCGAAGCAGCACACCTGTCTTGTCATGTGGCCCTGACGTTGGCGCACTGCTCCTTCCAGCATGTGGTGGTTTGTGCACAGCAATCAATGCGGTGACGTGCAGTGCATCAGCGATGCCACCGCATGCAAGACACACTCTTCATGTTCTGTGGCATCGATGGAGGCATTAATGCAGTGCTGCATCCGGCTCATTGACCTGTGCAGCGCAACGCAGTGACCTGCAGAGACCGAGAAATGACCAGCTCATGCACTGCCACCCAGCTCAAGCCCTGCAAGACTCATGACTGCAAGGGGTAAGGGTGCAGAGTTGAGGGTTGAGTTTAGGGTTTCGGCGTAGGGATGGGAGAACAATACAAGAACAGTGCATGGACTCATCCCACAGATCATGGTGGTGCAGCATGATGAGGCACTGCCATGCACACTGCCATGCACGAAGACATGCATGTGAACACAATGGGGCACGCGAGCACACTGAGGCACTGCCATGCACACTGCCATGCACAGAGACATGCATGTGAACACAATGGGGCACGCGAGCACACTGAGGCACTGCCATGCACACAGACACGCACAAAGACATGCACGTGAGCACACTGAAGCACTGCCATGCACGCAGACATGCACGTGAAGAAAGCAGCAGAAGAATGAGTGTGTTGATTCACACCCACGTCCACATTCACACCCGCACCCATACCTGCACCCACACCCACACCCACACCCACACCCACACCCATGTATACATACACACCCACGCCTGCACCCATGCCTGCACCCACACCCACACCCATGTATACATACACACCCACGTCTGCGCCCACACCCATACCTATATACACGTACACATACACACCCACGCCTACACCTACACCCACACCCACATCCACATCCACACCCATCCCCACGCCTGCACCCACATTGGCATCCACATTCACATACACACCCATGCCTGGACCCACACCCACACCCACACCCACATACACATTCACACCCACGCCTGCACCTCCACACACACCCACATACACACCTTAGCCTGGACCCACACCCACATACACATTCACACCCACGCCTGCACCTCCACACACACCCACATACACACCTGCCCACCGAAGGTGATGCCCAGCGTGTTGGCATGCTGCGGCATGATGCTCTGCGTGACGTACGCCACCGTGTAATTTGGGGTCACATACAGCTGTTCAAAGGCATCCAGCTCCCCAGACCTGCTGCTCTGAGTGGCGCTGCTGCCACTGCCACCACTGCTCGGTCTGCATCCCTCACAATCTGCCAGCTTGCCACCATCACCTTCACCTCCTCTCTCCCCCCAGGAGGACACCCGGAATGTCGCGCTCTCCTTTGCTCTGTGCGTGCTCCCCCTGCAAGTGTGCTTGTCCCCTGCGTGCTGCTCTCTACGGTTGAGGCATGACTCCGCACGGCTTGCCTGCACGGCCTCATTCACCACCCTCTCTGCCAATTCTGTTGCCGCTGCAGGGGAGATGGCTGCACTGCAGGTGAAGTGGACACCCTGCTGCTGCTGTTGCTCCTGCTGTTGCTGCTGGTGATGATGATGGTGATGCTGCTGGCTGCGTTGCTTCCCAAGGCCGCTCTGCTCTGAACCACAACTCTGGCCTTGATCGTGCTGAGGGAGCTGAATGCCTGGCCAAGGGGAAGGCGGGCCTCCGCCAAACTGGCTACTGAATTGGCTTCCACCAAACTGACCACTTAATTGGCAGGAGGGGGCAGCCAGAGGAGCAGGAAGGGTGATGGAGGGGGGCAGTGTGGGGCCGCCTTCCCTGTGTGTGATGGGTTGCAGCCTGGGAGACAACAACAACAACAATAAAGGCACAGGAGCAGGGCGCAGTGAGTTTGGGATTGCAGGGATCGGTCCCTCTCAATGGATGTAGGGATAGTTTCCTCTGCCTACGTACTTTTCCTTTTTTCAGTCCCTCAGCCAAGACTTCTTGAGTATCCTGAGCTGCAGCCTAGGGCAAGGAGAAGGTGTTGGCAGGACCTTTTAACCGTGTCCGTGTTCAGGCATCTGATGATTAGCTCTAAAACTGTTGGAAGTATCACGATCTGGCCTGTGCGTTGGCTGACCAATCAGATACAGGTAGGTCCTGCTTCACAATTTCAATGGATCTGGGAAGTTTGACTATAGCAAGTTTTGTATCCTTTGCCAAAATTTTGATGCACACAAACAGCTGTGCAGCCCATTCACCTGCAGAGTTCAGCAGCTGCCGCTGCTGTTGGATTGCTGCGGCTCTCTGCACGTGCTGTGAGACGTGCCATGCGCCGTACCTGTAGCAGCAAGAAAAGAAAATGTGGAGGCATGAGTTCAATGCTGAGGCAGCAAGTTCCTGTAGCTTTAATGTGAGTTCCATTGTGCGCCACTGGTTTGCTGCTGCATAAGTGAAAGTGCATTGGAGCTGACTTTATGAGTATGCTGTTCAGTATAAAGGCTGTGCAGTACAAGGATGCCAATGATTGCAGTACAAGGATGCCAATGATCGCAGCAACAAGCGGGTGGTCAACCAGGGCACTCAACGGTTGCCTGTCCATATGATTTTACTGCACATTATACCATGCACATTGTATTGCACATTAAACCATGCACATTACATTGCACATTGTACCATGCCTACAGTCTAGCTTGATAGGTTCAAGAGCATTTGTCCAAAATGAGCCACACCAACTGGAGACCCACGACAGCCAATGAGCATATGTAGGTGTAAGCCAAGGTATTAAATTTTTGGGATGTGTAATTTGAAAGCATTGCAAGATTAGGCTATGCAGTATGCCTGCAATTGCTCTTTGAATAGGGAGCAAATGCGGCTGTGGCCCTACAGGCTTGAGCCCTTGTATGCAACACCGCACCCAAGAGCTTTATAAGCCAAACCAACTGGAAAATGCTCGCGGCAGCCTATTGAGCACATGCAGCATTGGCCTGGGGCCCTAGCCATTGCAAACAAGAATACACTGATTGTAAACAGAAACACACCCAAGAGCATCATGAGCCATGTCCTTCATAGCCAGGTCACATGTTTGAACATTGTTAACTGAATGCACTTATGCACCTCACAGTTCGTTCAGCCCGGCCGTTCTCACTATCGTTCCCAGTGCAAGTATGTGACAAGCGTGCTGCGACTCCCGGGAGTGCCATGCACACTTACCTGAGCTGCTTCAAAGGTGTGTGCATGGTTCTTGGTGGATGGAACTACTCGAGGAAGGACAGGCCGCTGCTCTGCTTGGCACGGTGATCGCGCCTGGTTACTGTGGAGCTGCTGCCCCTGTTGCTCAGCCATCTGCTTGTTTGCCCGGTCAGCTAACACCACAAATGTGAGGTAGGCGCTGCAAGGAAAGGTGAGGGCAGGCACCGTGAAAGAACGTGTGCACTGCAAGGGAATGTGAGGCAGGCACTGCAAGGGAATGTAAGGGCAGGCAATCCATGACATCAGGGAACGTGGGCGCTGCAAGGGAATGTGAGGCAGGCACTGTAAGGGAACGTGTGCACTGCAAGGGGATATCAGGCAGGCACTGTAAGGGGGAACTTGAAAGTAGGCACTGTAAAGGAATGTGTGCACTGCAAGGGATTGTGATGTGGGCACTACGAAGGGGGGTAGTATGAGGCATGATGAACAGGCTAGCACTGCTAGTAGCAGCCAGTATTTTGACGGGAGGCCTTTCATCTTGAAACCTGAGGCTCGTTGAATCACTTGGGTAGTATGAGGCATGATGAACAGGCTAGTAGCAGCCAGTATTTTGACGGGAGGCCTTTCATCTTGAAACCTGAGGCTCGTTGAATCACTTGGTAAGCCAGGTACTGGGGTATAGGCCTCTTGCAAGCCCCTTGTAATTCCTTGATGAACAGGCTGGCGGTCATTTGTATTGACTGGAGGCCTTGTAACCTGTAAGTGCCCTGTACGGGGCTTGTTACACGAGCCATTCGCAAAACGCATAGTTAGGAGGCTGATAGTGCTTTTGGCATCATCTTTTCTTCCACGTTGCGTCTTACATACATATCAGCTTCAGAAATTGCAGACAGCACAGTCTAGGCCAGACTCACCTGCAGCAATGGTACCTGGCTCCAGTTTTCATATCCTCTGACTCCACCCTTACGCCGACCCTAAAGGAAGGCATAAGCAGAGATTGAAAAGTTAGAATTTGTGAAGGATCACTGGCACAAATTAAAATTGAGACCACTGGCACGATTAAAATTGTGAAGGACCACTGGCATAGATCAACAGGAAAAGAAAGGGGGAAAACGTGGCTAGAGGTTGAGCCAGATCATGGTGCACAAATGAAGCCCATGCAAGTGCACAAAACCAGCTCAACTTTGAGCGAAGATGTGTTGCAGGTGCATCAACTTAGAAGATGTTGGCCTCCAGTCATTAAGCATCTTAAAAATGAGAAAGCCGCCACATTTCCTATTGAACCAGCAAACATGGCAGTCATGATAAATATGGATGCAGATGCCCAATTTACAGACCATTGTTAAAACACTCTTAAAATAACTACACATCAACTTGCCTGCGTGGGGTGCGTCAATGTTAGTTGGCTGCTGAAAGTTTATTTCCATTGTTTGAATGGCCACCCAAGGTTTCGACCCCTTCCTGACTCAATGAAGACCAAGGTCGATGCAAAATAAAAGCATAAACGATACACCAATAAGCAGCTAGTTTCTAGGCCCTGGCTCTATCCTGTTTTAAATCATATCAATGTAAAAAGTGGTCAAGAAAAGGGAGAGGGTTTTTGTCCCATCATCCTCGAGTATGTCCTTATGAAGCTCAAGCGCACAGAAAATTTGTGCACACACCATCATGACCATCACCATCATTACCATCAGCAGCAGCAGCAGCATTCACCCATTAGAGCTGTTGAATGTGGGGTTGACCTGACCCACCACAATCACTGTTGCCAATTTTTCAGTACTTCAATCGTCATTTCATAATCACTGTTTTTGTTTTTGCGGCACTCACTCCATGGAGCTTTTGAACGTGCGGTTGACCTGGGCAGCCACGATCACTACCGTCCCCAATCGACAAGGTCTGCAGATGCCAGAGTGCCAACGCCAAAGTGAATGGGAGATGCTGGAATACTAATGGGATAATGATGGGGACACTACCTCCCCGGTCGACAAGTTATGCAGATGCCAGAGTGCCAACACCAGAGTGAATGGAAAATGCTGGATGCCAGGTGTTTTTTCCCCTTCTGAGCAAGCAACCCGGAGCCAGCCTTTGAGCACAACATCAAAAGGGGCAGATGAAATGACGATTATCTAACAAAAGCATTGTTTTTCCAAACATCCGACAGAGCATTCTAGCTGCAGTCACTTAGCGCACATGTTTTGCATGCAGAGGCTGATCCAGACAGCAGGCGCGTGCACCAATGGGACAGCCGAGTTTCTTTTGGTCTCTTCTTACAAGGTAAATGGTTTCTTCTCACAAGGTAAATGGAGGGCGAGGCTGGAGCATGCCCCAATGATCCTCTCAGGGGTACTTGGCGATGCAGCAGCTTGAGTACAATGTGCAAAAGAAATAAAAAAAACTGTGCAAGCCATGTCCAGCTGCGTGACGGGTGTGCTTGACATGCAGCAGCTTGAGTGCAATGTGCAAAAGAAAATAAAAGACTGTACAGGTCATGTCCAGCTGCGTGACGGTTGTGCTTGACATGCAGCAGCTTGAGTGCAATGTCAAAATGCATTGAAGCAGCTGATGCCAGGTGGGGTTTGTTTTGAGCGGTCAAGCGAGTATCGCAAGCAGGCCGGGGAGGAGCTTCAACGCAATGCAGAATGCACCACCACCCTGAAGAGGTGAGCTTATTGATTGCCTTGAAGATTAAATGCGCCATTGATCTGGAAACTACTTGCTCTTCAGCTTGCGGTCGTCATGTCTCTGCATCATTCCTTTTTTGGAGATGGCGATTGCCATTGCCACAACAGTCATCTTTGGAACGTCCGAAATAGGAATCCTCCTCCTGTGTTACCATTCAATGTTACAAGCATGATTGCTTGCTGCATCAATGCAGGCTCACACTTCACAGCATTGGTACTCCCCCTGCAATGGCATAATACCAGTACGGTATTAGCAGACAGACGCAAGGCAGCACTAGGGTGCAGGCGCCTCACCTCAGAAGTGCAAGGCATCCACAGAGGCAGGTACACAAACACACTTGGGCCAGCGTCAGCCTTACCCAAGACGTTCACAACAACCACTGAGGCGGTCACACAAAAAAGCTTGGGCCAGCGTTAGCCTCACCTCAAGAAGTGCACGGCATCCACTGAGGCGGTCACACAGGACGCTGTGACCAGCGTCAGGCTTACCTCAAGAAGTGCACGGCATCCACTGAGGCGGTCACACAGGATGCTTTTGCTAGCGTTTTGGCACTCATGCCTGCACATACATCAATCCAGCTGAGCACCTGCAAGGGGCAAGGGTGCACACTTAATGAAGCCATTTCATCGTCATCAATCCAGCTTAGCACCTGCAGGGGGCAAGGGGCACACATTAAAAAATCCACTTCATTCCCTTATTTTTAAGTCTAACTTTGTTGGAGCACTGCTCCTCCAGTGCACAATGTTAGGCACCACTGTGCAGCCCTGCCAAGTACTTGCTGCCACAGACAAGCTAGGGGGGGGTTGCAGAAAAGCTTCCCTGCACCAGCTGCCTATCTCGTGGTGGATACTTTTAGGTCCACATTAGCTTCCTTCTTTCCCTCTGGTGAAGGGGACTCACGGCTCTTTGTGTCAATGTCTCCTTTGTCTTGATTGAAGCAGGGAGAGCGTTCTCACTGCCTACACAGTTTCTCATTATCCAATGAGCCTGACCTATGACGGTGGGGCTGCTTCTCGGTCTTGTTTTTGCGCATGTGGCGCAATGGCATGCGTAACACCCTTTCCATGTGGGCCAAACCTGCTTTTGATGATGCTTCACATAGTCATGACCTCTTCAAACACGCATTTGATGATGCTTCATGTCATCAATTTTGCGTTTGATGATGCTTCACATGACCAAACCCGCATTAGATGATGCTCCATATAATGATAACCCCTTCAACGATGATGAGACCTGCAAGCACCTAAGACTCTAGCAATGCTCAGCTCCTCGCACAGATGCTCAAAAACCACCACACAACACGCCGTAGCATTTTGGGATGAAAGGCAACACGCTCACACCATCGCCCGGGGGTCTGAGTCGCTGCTGCAGCACTCGCAGTTGGCACCTGCCCACTATGACATATGGAACAGCAAGAGTGCAAGTGTACCTGGCCTCCAAAGCAGATGCCTAGGCTGTCCACCTCTGAGGGCAGGACGATTTGGTGCATTACGACCCTGCAAACATATGAGGCAACCATAAACTCTTGAGTTGTACAGCTGGAAAGCCAACACATCATTCAAGCCCAGAAAGAACGACGCAAGCGTGCGATGCAAGCCTCTGCGCCGAAACTAGTGAACACACACAAACACCCAGGCACGAATCGCATGTCAAAGCCCGGAATGGACACACAAGCATCCAGACAAAAATCACAGGTGTAAGCCCTGATCCAGACAAGAATCACAGGTTCAAGCCCAAAACTAACTTAAAAGCTCCAGACAAGAATCACAGGTCTAAGCCCCAAGAGCGCGAGAACATTGCAAGAGTAGGGGCGCGCACACTCCCTGCATTTTTCTTTTAACAAGGTGTTCCTCGAATTAAAAGTCTGGCTGTGCTCCTCATCATCCAATGACGTCTACTGCACCTTTAAAGTCATCAAGGCCTCAAACACCTGATCTTATAAGTTCAATGCCAAGATCTTATAAGTTCAATGCCAAGCAAGCAAGCAAGCGGACTTTTCCTTTCCAGCAAAAAAGCATCAGGTAAGCGACATGCCCGTGCCCACACAAAACCCAGCACAACATTATGCAATGCATGCTGAACATGTGGCCACACAGTATCATGCAATGCATGCTGAACATGTGGCCACATAGTAATATGCGATGCATGCTGAACATGTGGCCGCACACTACCATGCAATGCATGCTGAACATGTGGCCACATAGTAATATGCGATGCATGCTGAACATGTGGCCACACACTACCATGCAATGCATGCTGAACATGTGGCCACATGTTCAACATACCAATTAGCACGGGTGAAGAGGCTTTTCTGACAGTTCCTCTTTGCACAGCTCTGCATCATGTGAGTTGCATTCGCACTTTGTGTGTCTGTGAGTGTGTGTACCTTGTAGTTGCCATGGGGACTGCAGGTGGGAGGGCAGGGCTAACGTGGCGATCCAAGTGCTGCGGCATTGTATTTGTAGAGCCTCCTGCACCTCCCTGCCTGGTGCTGGCCTGGGAGCCTGGAGGAACATGGCTCATGCTGCTGAGCTGAGCTGAGCCTCCAGCATCTCCCTGCCTAGTGCTGGCCTGGGAGCCTGGAGGAACATGGCTCATGCTGCTGAGCTGTCCCACATGGGCTGCATAAGCCCCCGCAGGCAAAGGCCTCTCCCCAGAGGACGACAGGCCATCCGCCTTATCACACTCTGAGGCGCGTAAGGATGAGTGGATGGGAAAAAAGCTGTTTTGGGGGGTGTGCGTAGTCAATATTACAGGTACAAATGCATATCACACTCTGAGGCGTGTCAGGATGAGTGGATGAGAAAAGCTGTTTTGGGGAGTGTGCATAGTCAATATTACAGGTAAAGATGCATAAGTTTGACCGAGAAACATGGCAGGCAATGTAACTTTCGGTAAAGGCTTATTTGCTTGCGCCAAGAGCGATGACCTTGCATCTTAATGTAGGAGGCAGACTCAGTAAAGTTTTGCACTTGTGCATGTGCATGTGCTTGCATGGCAGTCCTCACCAAGATGTATTACATGAGCAAGTGTGTAAGTTTCATACACACATACAAGCCTAAACACATCTAAGGAATTCAAAGTACATATAATATGTGTTTTTGTCATGATTTTAAGTGTCTTGTCCATGATTTTGAATGTCATACTGGTTTAGCTTGCAATATGTCTTGCGCATGCGTTCTCATGCTGAATCACAAGTGCAAACACATTTGTGTTACCTACATGTTAAAAATGGACTCTGGTTGTGTGTAATGAAGATTGTGATCGTTGACTCACAAAGCGATTGATGCAAGGCAGAACCAAGGGCAAAGGTTTTTTTGCAGGACACAACAAACAAACAAAAAACGAAGTTCGGTTGTGGTGGACTGACTTCCTGTCAGGGTGTCCAAATGAAATGCAAGCACACGCATTTATGGTGTGTGTGTGTGTGTGTGTGTGTGTGTGTGTGTGTGTGTGTGTGTGTGCACTCGCGTGCGTGTTCGTTTCTGTGTGACACAGTGTGTATGTGTGTGACACACACAGTGCGTGTGTGTGTGCTCGCGTGCGTGTTCGTGTCTGTATGTGTGTGTGTGTGTGTGTGTGTGTGTGTGTGTGTGTGCACTCGCGTGCGTGTTCGTTTCTGTGTGACACAGTGTGTATGTGTGTGACACACACAGTGCGTGTGTGTGTGCTCGCGTGCGTGTTCGTGTCTGTATGTGTGTGTGTGTGTGTGTGTGTGTTGCACTACCTCAACGCGTGGACTCACCTTCCAAGCTCACCTGCCTTGGCTTAGCTTTGTAACCTGGAGTGTGCTGCTCCAATGCTGACACCCTACTCTGGAGATCAAGGACAAGAGTTTTGAGGGCAATAATTTCCTCTGCGTCTACCAGCATGTTGAACGTAAAAACATTTAGTTTAATTTCTATTTATTTTATCTATTAATATCTGCCTGCACAGACCAGTTCGTGCTGACTTTGACCTTTTTGAATTTGATAGGAGATTGACAGGAGCTTGCCTGCCTCATAGCATATATGCTGCTACTGAAGGAAGTCTAGCATGCTGCAATCAGGTTACTGATGCTCAGCAGCTCCAGACAGCTGAGGCAGGTGCTCCCCACGGCACTTTTCAGAGCCTTCAGCAGCAAGAGCGATTTGATCCCTGGGTGAGCGGCAGCACATGTTTCCTTTCTGGATTGTTACACTTGTTGTGACTGCAATACTCTTGCTTGATGTTGAAAAGCCTTGTTGATGGAGGGAGCCCTTGCACTACACCTGCACACGCAGGCAGGTGTTTTCAATTATCAAGTGCTTCAACCAGGAGGAAGTCCTTCAATTCTTGCATGCTACGGGTGATGCAAACCCATTGCATGTGGATGCAGCGGCAGTGCAGGCAGCAGGTGTGCGGAGCAACCTTCGGGACTCAAGGGCCGGAACAGTAAATCTGAAAGCAGATTGCAAGGAGGGGCCTTTCTGGACATAACTGCCATGACTTCATGTAACATGATTTCTGCGCATTCCTGCAAGGAGCATATCTCCATTGAATTCCTGGAGGACTCGATTAATAGAGGACAGGGAATCATCCTGCTTTGCATTTTTGCTTTGCACAGGTCTGAGCTCGCCGCCCTCGCGCCCATTGCTGCCAGGAATCTTGATGGCTTCCCTTTTCCCTGCCATCATCGGCTCCCATTTTCCTGGGGCCCTGTATGCTTCTCAAACACTGAGTTTCAGGTCGCCCGCCTTGGTGCGTTTTTTCCAGGTCAAATGGATGTTTGTGACATGGTTCCATCCTTCTCCTCTCACAGTTGCGCTTGTGGTGCAGCCATTGGCGGCATAGCCCTTTTACAAGCACATAATTACTTGGTACAGCTCAGATTCTCACAGGCCAGGAGATCTGAACGTTTTGAGACTTCGTGGAGGACTGGCTCGCGCTGCTTTGCACACCCACATGAATCATGGCCCTTGCTTCTTTATTACTTTATTTTCTTTTCTCCAAGTTATGGTGCTAGCAATTGCTTCCTAGCATTTGCACTTTCGCTTCCGATTGTTTCCTTTCCCTTGTTATCATTGACATTACCAACATTACCCTTTAGCCCTGGCAGTGCACCTCTTACTGCAATTGGCATGTTGCCTACCTGCTCTGTCTCCATAAATCAAAGCTTAGAACTGAGCATTCAATTTGATGCATTTGACACACACACACACACTTCCTCTCATATACACTCACACACATACACATACTTTACCATCTGCAACGTGAAATGTGATGCGGAGAGCATTGGCAAAACAAAAAAAATACTTGTTTCTAATTCAAATGTTCCATCTTCCACCTTTCTGTAAAATTGTAGGTGGGTGACATCCTCAATGCTCGCGTAACGGTGGGCAAGTGCAGCGGGAAACGCATCACTTTTACCACACAATGCGTGCATGCTCAAACAGGGCGCGTAGTAATTGATGGCGTTGCATTGGCCCTGATACCCTCCAGTACTGGATGAATCACTCAGATTTTGGCGTTCACTGGAGCATGTCATCATGGTGATTAGGTTGGAAAAAATGCAGATGCAACATGAGGCAACGCATTATTTTATTTTGCTTAGTTCTTTTGGTGCGCATGTTTGATATTCCTCCTATATATGCACATATGTGAGTATTGTCTGTGTAGATTGTGTATTGCTGGAGAAGAAAGCTCGTGTAGCAGGAAATGTGCGAGGCCACGTGTAAGCCAATTGCACACGCGCCTTGGCTTTGCTTCCTGGGCTGCTCTCCAAGGTCTCTTCTTCCCTGACCTTTGTATTGATCTTTCCATCTCTAACCCAGAGTGATTCTGAAGCATACGTAGTATCTCCTTTTCTCTTCTTCTCTGTAACCCCGTGGATTTTGCCCCTCCTTTTCCCTTTAAAAAAGAAGAAATGCTAGGCCTGGCCATTTTTGTTAAGCTGACTTTGCTGCATTGTCACGACTCACACAACTGTACACATTTATCTGTCTTGATTGTTCCATTATATTATAAGGGTTTCAAGGGTTATATAACAAGGATCGTTCCATTATATTACAATCCACTTCACAACTCCAGCCTACCAGTCAAGCATCTTGACTGATGGCTTTTTTCTTGTAAAACCTCAGATCGTGCCGACTTTTTCCTAGGAGACCAGATATCTCATGCTGGTTTTGAATCCTGCTCTTGCATCTCGTGCTATCCTTTTTATTGCGCGTTGATAACATTGCCTTGTAATTAATCTACGAAGTAATCGGACACCTATGGGAGATGAGGGAGACCTTCAGTCAGGCTGTTTGGCTTATCAGCCTGTGACTGGTCCACGCCAGCAAACACCAGATGCATGGGCTCACATTAAGAAAAGGTTGTTGTTGTGTTGCAGGAGGAAATTGGATACAGCTTTTCATTGTGTGTTGGATCTTTTTGCAGAGGCCCTTATGATACATCACTATGTCCTGGGTACATGTAACAAAATAATCTATCAAACTAGTATGCTTCCTTACATTAACTCATCCCCCCTCATGAACTGGCTAGCAGTCAATCGTTTTGACTGGACGCCTATTGTTTCTGTAATCTTTATGCAGGAATATGTGCATTGGAAATACTTTGGCAGGCATGGCTTGCGCTCATGCTTTTGCACATCAACACCAGATTGCTCACCGCCTCCATGCCTACTTATGGCTTTTTAAAACATGTGTCATTCCGGCAGGCCTCTATGCCAGTCAGATCTGGGCCACCGCCTATCTGACACAGGGAAATAAAATAGATAACTGCATTCAGAAATGGCTTTTAAGGTTTTTAAAATCCATTTTGGGAGTCAAATCCCCAATTCCTTCATGGAGTGTGCTATGCGAGTACGGGATAGAGCCTGTCCAGTTTAACTGGTTCAGAGCCTGTGCACATCTTTACAGTTCTCATCCATTGCAACAGCCCTCTTCTACAAAAGATTTGATTTAGATTTAGATTTACACAGGGGGACCTTCAGCCAGACTGTTCGGCTGATTGGCCTGTGACTGGTCCTCGCCAGCCAACATAATGCCCATAAGTTCAGAAACAAACGAAAAAAGCTTGTTGTTGTGTTGCAAGAGGAAATCAGAAGCATCCTGGACACTGGCTTGTTGTAAAAATGGTTGCTCCATTGAAAAATCACCAGAGAAACAGTTGAACAGGTAAGCGTACTTTCTTCTCAAAGCACAAACATCTGTGTCTCTGCACACCAAAAGGGCATGAGCCTCATCTTGAATCTCATCACAAGAACAGCGATCACACAAAAGAGTGTTCCGAGTATCCCAATCTGCTGTCTCCACCTTCAGTGTGTGTGCCCTAAGTCTGAAACGGCTAACATTCGTCATGACATGTGGAGACAAGTCCAAATGCATGTGCCTTGGTAAACGGGCAGGGGCACGCACGTTATGGTCAAAAGGCACTGCAAAAAGAGACTGGTAAGTTGCCCGCTTACTATATGTGTCCCGCGGGTTCACTCCCTCAACATCTCTCCACACTGCCCGCAGCCTGTGTCTGAGGTCATCAGTAAACTCTTTAATAGGGATAGGAGTGCCCTACCGCAGAGCTTGCACAAAGGAATCACAGCGCCGTAAGCCTTGAAAAGCATCTAAAACTTGAGCAGTCCAGCAGGCTGGCTCACGCGAATGAATATTCAAATCCGCTTTCAACACTCTTCTCAACGTCTCACTGTTAGACCTCAGCATGCTATTATACATTTTGACAACAGACCTAAACCAGTAAAACTGAAGCGGCTCATGACCACACTCCCTCAGGACAGCCCAGTTTGTAGTGGTACGCTTAACACCCAGCGTGCTCTTAAGATAACTCATGTGCCGCACTTGCAGATCACTTGCAAATTCCTTGCCCCCTTTAATGTATTCAGTGCCCCACACTTGGCCTGCATACATTCCAGCTGGAACCACATACGTCTTCCCAAGCCACAGAGACACGTACGGCCTATTTGCCAGAAAATTCTCACGAACAAATTGACGAACCCGAAATGCAGACGCCATGAAGGGGCCAGTTGCATGCTCAGAGGACTTGGCCATGCTCATGCACTTGTGGAACATCATGCCAAGGTATCTAAAAGACTCCTTGTGTGCCAGTGGCACCCCCCCAATATGAAAAACAGGCAGGTCCGACCCAGAGGAATTGAAGTGCACCACCTCAGATTTAACTGTGTTGATGACTAAGTGCTTCCTCTGAGCATACGCATGCAAGCGGTTCAACATGGTCTGCAACGCAACAGGATCGTTGGCCATCAGAGTCAGGTCATCAGCATATAACATGTGCGTCACATAAAATTCAGCCGTACCCGTGACAGCACCTTGCACCCCCTCCGCAATTTCATCAATGTCATTAATATACAGAGAGAAAAGCGGAGGGGACAAAGGGCAGCCCTGTTTCACACCTGTGTTAGGGTGCACCTGAGCATTCTTCTCTCCATCCTTCAAAATATACTCATCAGCATCGTACATGTTTTTAATGACGGACAAGAAAGAAGTGGGCATGCTTGTGCGCTGCAGGTGCTGCCAGAGTGCCTGCCTAGGGATGGTGTCATATGCTTGCTTGAAGTCAATGAATGCAGTGTGCAGCCGGCTAGATCGCCCAGGCTTGATTGTGTGTGCAGCATGCTGTAGGTGCCTTAAAATGTAGATGGGCTGGAGGGTGTTCCTTCCAGGGTAGAAGCCAAATTGTGTGTCTGGAATCTGGTTTGAGGCCACACACCAGTCCGTGACAAGAGAACAAATCACATTAGCATACAAGCGGTACATTGTGCCACTGACAGCCAGCATGCGATAGCTATTTGGTTCAATGAGGGGCCCCTTTTTGTACAAGGGGGTCAGCTTGGCCTTCTACAAAAAAATTTCCATGCTGATGCCTCCCTCAGTTTCAAGAATTCTTCTTGTTGGACTTCACACCTATTGTTCGCCACAAATGGCTTACATCATGCTCTTCATGTAGGAAGCCATGATGGGTTCCTACAGAGAATATGTTCAGCTGATCCTTTGGATTTGATTCAGCTTGAAGTGGATGTCAGGTCTCAGATTTAGATTTAGATTTAGATTTTACACAGGGGGACCTTCAGCCAGACTGTTCGGCTGATCGGCCTGTGACTGGTCCTCGCCAGCCAACATAATATCCATAAGCTCAGAAACAAACGAAAAAAGCTTGTTGTTGTGTTGCAAGAGGAAATCAGAAACATCCTGGACACTGGCTTGTTGTAAAACTGGTTGCTCCATTGAAAAATCACCGGAGAAACAGTTGAACAGGTAAGCATTTCTTCTCAAAGCACAAACATCAGGTCTCATCACCTGGCATATTGGAGGCAATTTTCTTCTTATCATCCTCGAAGCCTCAATAGCAATAGATTTACATACTATCACTGGTGTGCTCTCCCAACCAAGAATGCACATGTCACATATGCCCCTTACATTCTCCCCAAATACTTATGCCTGGACTTACCTAAGCACGTCGTACGCAGCGTGGCCCAAATCCATCTTCGTGTCCATACTCTTAAAGTTGAGCAAGCCACATGGCATGACACTGTTTCTCCCACCTGCGATCTATGTGATGCCTAAGATGATGTGCCGGATGAACAGCATGTTATCTTTAAGTGAAAAAAAGAAAAGAAAAGTCTACGCTAGCCAAAAGGCCGCGTGCATTAAGGAAAGGTTCCCTGACTAGCAAGCTAGAAAGGGTCTCACCAAAGGGCCCTCAAACCTAAACTAGACACAGCTAGCCTAGGAGAAAGCCAGAAACAGAGCTAATGGGGATCTGGAGGGTTGTCCGCCATGCTCCTGGACGCCCGGACTCTCCTTCTCCTGCTCTCCACTGCCACGCGCCCAGCAACCCCACCCCTAGAAGTCCCCTGAAAATGAAGTGCATGCCTTGCGCTAATAATAGTTGTTAATCTTTGGATAGCATGGCAACTTAACTTGGATGCTAGTGACTTAGACTTTTGCCTGGTTAAACCCAAGTTGATGAGAGGTTTGATGGTGTAGTCATTATAGATAGTGCATGCGACACCAACTAAGATGATGTGTAAGGTCACATTGTTGTTTCTGTTTGGGTTCCTCAAGCTGCGAGTTTTGAGCCTGGTTATGGTGTTGGTATGCTGGGCAGATGCAGCTTCCAGAGTGGGAAAGGTGTTGGTATCAGGGCAGAATTTAAATTTTACAAGATGAATGTCCCTGTCTTGAGGAAGGATCTTAGTAGGATCAATGTGTGAGGGTCGGCCTGGGATGGAGTGCACAAAGACAGCATCAGGGCGGCTCTGGTGCCAGGCAGAGGAGCCAGTACCAGCAGGGAAAACCCAGTCAGAAATAGTTCGAGAGACGTTTTCAGGGACTTGTATGCCCTGCTGAAAGAGCCTCTCATTTCGGCAGGCATCCATACCAATAAGGGATGAGCCATATCTGCCTTTGCTGAGAGCTTTAACACAGGAGCTAAGGCCAACATGGTGCCTGTCAGTGTGCATCCCATTCATTATTGGGTGAATACATCTAAGGGCAATGTGATTAATGCTGTCCATTTCATTGCATAATGGGCAGCGCGCAGAGGTGTTGGACACCTTGAATCTGATGGCATGTTTCTGAGTGTAAACTGTTCCTGTGCGGTATTTCAATACATTAATCTGATGTTTAAGGGTGATCTTTGGATCATTCCAAAAGGAGTTGCTGATTTCTTTGTTGGCAAGCTGAGAGGGTGGGTTATGAGCTTCTGAGCTGACAGAGGTGTTTGGGGGAGCGGGCTGTGTGGCGTAATTAAGCCTCTGCCAGCTATTGTAATGGTAGCCAGAGGTATCAGCGGAGCCAAGCTTGTGCCTATTGTGCATGTATGTTTTTAGCTTGTCTGTTAGATTAGTGAGGTAGTAAGTTGGAGTAGAGTTGGAGTTATGTGGGTCACCATTGCACCCATGTGAGGACTTCAATGTGAGCCAGTAGAAGTTATGGAAGGGATCCCTGGCATCTGGAAGTGCAATGTCCGTGTTATCTGCTAGTGCTGCAGCGCATGCGCAGGCGTCAGCCCCCTCATTACCAATAATACCAGAGTGTGCTTTAACCTTATAGAAATGTATAGGGTGCGGGGAGTGCTGTAATATATTTGAGATGGCCTGGATGAGTTCTGCATGAAGGTGGGTCCTCATGCGCATTGGGTGAATGGTCTGTTTGGAAATCTGAGAGAGGCAGGATGCACTATCAGAAGCAATGGCAGTGTGCCCATGTTGGAGAGCTACAAGAATGCCTGCTAGTTCTGCTCTGTTGATAGTGTTTGTGGGTCCATGTCCATTGGGATTTATGTGCAATTGTAGCTGTTGGGATGATTGGGTAGAGTCTCTGCTCGGCTTGTAAACACCTGAGCCAACAAATGGTGGAGAGTCATCTTTGTGTTTAATGACACTGCCATCTGTGTAGGTGATTTCTCTCCAGTTCTTGATTTTAGGTGTGAAGGTCTTTTTGTAGGTGGCAGGATGGAAGGCTGCTCTTGTCTGAGGGCACCCGTGTGAGCAAATATGAATGTCATGGGGAAGAGATTTAAATTTCTTCCTCCAGTTGTTTGATGATAGGCGTTGAGTATACAGTGGTATGGCGGAATTTGGAGGTTGCAGGGGTAGCCAGTGTGCTTCTGGTATGTCTCGTTTGAGAAGCTGAAGCCAGTCCTTGTTGGCAATATCTAGCGCCTCTCTGGCATGTAGGTTCCATCTTTAAGTGCACTCACTCCCAGACCTGTTCTCTTTGGCTCAAGTATAGGAGGAAGGGATGAATAATCAACGTGTCAAAGTCTGAAGTTGTGCATTTTAACTCAAAGGGCGATAGCGTACCAATTTTTAGGCTAGGTGGAGCACAGCTCGTGCGTGCTGGGTCTTTCAAGTATTTAGGTATGCTCTTTACAAAGCACATGAATTATTTCCCCTCCTCTGAACGTAAGTGTGCACCTTTCTTGGCTGGTTCTGCGGGGGGGAACGAGACCCCCCTCACATCGGGTACTCAGCAGTATGAGACGTAATGAAAAAGTAAGTAAGAAGCAGCACCTCTACCAGACATGCCATTAAAAATAAAAACACTCATCATAACGCTGGTGCCCTGGAGCAGCGTGCTTCCAAAAACCCACCCAATCCACATTAATTCCCTTCTCATCTTCTGGTGAGGGAGACTCACGGCTCTTTGAGCCAATGTGTCTCTCTTTCCTTAATTGATGTAGGGAGAGTTTTCTTTGCCTACGTAGCTGTTTCTATTCTTCTCAGCAGCACAACTCCAGCCAGGCAACTTCATAAATTGAACATCCAAAACCACCACATCCTCTTAATTGAAATCAAATACTGCAAAGATACGAGGCCTGGTGCCCAAAAACACTTCATGCCCATTCTGTTCAATATGCCCATAAACTAGTCTCCACACGCCGCGGTATTGAAAACAAGAGTGCTTACCACAGCCAGGTTCTAGAGCCAGGTGCTTCTAGTAACCCTCCAGATCCACATTAGTTTTGTCTTTCTTTCTTTTCTCGTGGTGGAGGGGGCTCTTTATGAGCCAATGTGTCTCCTTTTCCTTAATTGATGTAGGGAGAGTTACTCTTCCTACGTAGTTTTTCTTTTCTTTTCTTTCCTTATCTTTCTGGTGCCCAGCTAGAAGCCTCACAGCAACGACACTGTGAACTGTGCAAACAGCTTCAAGGCATTGAGGTCACTCTCCACACAATCATTTTAGGTGTGGGTGGGACTATCTATACTGCCCATACCTTGGATAAATTATAAAAACTAGGGATTGACCCGCAAAGGTCTACCGAGCTTGCACAAAAGCTCCATGTCCACTCTGTACAATATGCACAAAAACTTACCTCTACCAGATGTGCCGTTGAAATCAAAAATACTCACCATAACTCTAGTGCACTGGGACTGCATGCTTCCAGAAACCCACCAGACCCTCACTAGCTTCCCTCTTACCCTCCGGTGAGGGAGACTCACGGCTCTTTGAACCAATGTCACACGGTGTCTCCTTTTCCTTAATTAATCTAGGGAGTGTTCTCACTGCCTATGTAGTTTTTTTTCTTTTTCAAGCCAGCCGATTAACATTAAGGATTTTGTGGTTGATTTAAGGAAGAGGCGTAGGAGTGTGTGGCCAACTGAGGATCAGGCTGAGCATGATGGACATCCTAACAGAAAGAAAGAAAGACTACGCTTGCCAAGTCCGGCCGCGTGCATTAAGGAAAGGTCACCTGTCTTGAAAGGAAGGGCCCCACCACACAGACCAAGAGGAAGAGCAAGCACAGAAGTCTACTCCAGCAAGTTGGCCCCCACCATGGGACCTTCGACACGACTGTCAGGCAGGCCCTGTCCAGCAAGGTTAAGACCCACCCCTAAGCCCTGAGCATGCTCTCCAACATCCCAGCATGGGCCCCCCTCTTCCCTATGAGAGCCAACCGAGAAAGGGAGGACTAACAAATTAGCCAAGTACCACAACTGGGTGGCACTTCTTTTCATGCACAATTCTGCTTTTGGCAAGCCCCTCCATGTTTCTAAGTATCTTTAACTTGATTGAGGAAGGCACATGCAGCGGAACATTGCATGCTTCAGATTGCATGATCACAAGTTGAGAGTTGAAACTTCTCTTTGGCAAGGGCATTCACCTCTCTGTGATTTGTGTGGCTCAGTTGAGTTACAAGATGAACAACATGCTATCTTCTGCTGCTCTTGCAAAATCTTGTGTTGTCTTAGAAGAAAATTTGCGCATATTTTTGCTGCATAGTTTGCACACAAAGAAGAGTTAGATGACACAGGCCCTTTCTATTTTTCTCAAGCTTGTTCTGAGGATATCTTTTGTTTTTTCCAAAACTAAGATACTGAGACTGATCGTTTTATCAACAAATTTATGGATTTTTTATAACACCGAGCAGCCAAACTATCTGGCTAAATGTTAGGTTCCCTAATGTAACTGTAAATATAAAAATGGCTCAAGTATGCTTCCTTGTTACCTGGCCCTGTCCTCCCTCTCTCCCACCCTTCTCCTCAGATGGCTCCTCACCTGCCTGACAATCACCAAGTACAGTCTTTTGATATGTTATCCTTCATGAATCAGGACAACACCATTCTTTATCCTTTCTTACATTTTTATGAACAGGCTAGCAGCCAGTCGCTTTGACTTGAGGCCTTTTTATCTCTGTAGTCTGTATGAGGGGATGTGTACTTGCCTAGGAAACACTTATTCCTAGGCAAAGGAAAAAATGCACGGGAACTTTCCTGGCTGCACAGGAATTTCCCTGTGGTTGTTCTCTTGCACAACCTTTTTTGCACTGTCAACTTGAAC
Organism: Dunaliella primolecta; assembly: GCA_914767535.2. Lineage (NCBI taxonomy): Eukaryota > Viridiplantae > Chlorophyta > Chlorophyceae > Chlamydomonadales > Dunaliellaceae > Dunaliella > Dunaliella primolecta. The sequence goes on from OU611762.1 coordinate 5,047,844, forward strand.
CTGAAGTTAAAGTCGTGGTTATTGCTAAATCATGGTTAACCAGTCAGTTGATTAGTCTCTTACTCTTATTCTGAAACTTGCTCAACATCAGGACAACCAGTTGTTTTGAGTTGTTGTCTACTTGTCTTTACTTGGCTAGCAATATCCAATGGTCTGGATTTGACATCAATTCTTCTCAATTGTGTAAACTAAGCAGGCAACAGAGTAGTGCTCTATCCCCGGGGGAGGGCAGGGGAGCAGGCCTGGCAACCAAGTACCGAAGCTGAGTATGTGTTGCATGTGATTGCTTTGAGTTGTGTGAGCTGCGCAGAAAATGCAAGGACCTGTTCATTGATTTTTTTAAACCATTGCATACCTTTAACATCAGAAGGCTTAATTCCTGGGTAGGCTCTACAGTAAAAACCCTGAGTTGCATGCCATGCTGAGGCAACCCAAGCAGGCGCAAATAACACCCTTGGCTGAACCAGCCTGGGCTGTATATTTGAATGAGCATTTTCGTCCTGCTACACATCAACAACCACAGCGTCCCCTTCATGGGCGCCAAGGTCTTTCAGCTAGGGAAATTGCAGTGCCATTAGGACGTAATCACCCTCCTCCTGAAGTTTTCTTGCGGCAAGGTGCCCGTGCTGATTGGATCCCTGAGCCTGATTCTGTATCTACACCTAGCTTGGATACTATGCGCAGTCTGGTTGCGGATCAAATTAAGAAAATGAATGGGAGTGCATATTCTGGTTTTGATGTCATTGCTGCACCTTTTATTAAAGGCGCTGTTGTCTTGCGGCCCAAACTCAATGGGCGAGGCACAGAGAGTGTCAATGTTTTGGAGCCCTTCGTGGCTAAGCTTTTCAAGTTGCTCCATGACAAGGCACGCATCCCTGCTTGTTGGAAGCATGCAAAATTAAGCCCAATGTATAAAAAAGGGCCCCTGCTTAACCCGAGCAGCTATCGCATGTTGGCAGTCAGTGGCACTATGTAAAGGATGTATGCCGATGTTGTACGTGCTTTACTGACTGACTGGTGCCAGGAGGCTAACAAAATACCAGATACTCAGTTTGGCTTCTATCCTGGCCGTAATACACTTCAGCCTTTGTTTATTCTTCGCCATCTGCAGCATGTTGCACGCACTGTGCGATCAAACAACTCGAGTAGATTGCATGCGGCATTCATAGATTTCAAACAAGCCTACGACACCATTCCTAGGGAGGCTCTCTGGCAGCACCTCCGCCGCATCAGCATGCCCACTTCTTTGCTGTCGATTATCCAAGACATGTATGCTGCTGATGAGTATGTTTTGAAGGATGGTGCAAAAACTGTACGTGTGCATCCTATGCGAGGTGTTAAGCAAGGGTGTCCTCTTTCTCCTCTCCTTTTCTCTCTTTACATCAATGATGTTGACTTGATTGCTGAGGATGTGAGAGGGGCAGTAACTGGCACAGAGAATGTTCGCGTGACCCACATGTTGTATGCTGATGATCTCACATTGCTTTCCAATGAGCCAGGTGCACTTTAAACCATGTTAAGCAGGCTGAATGTGTCTGCTAGGAAGAAGCATCTCGTCATCAACACCTTAAAGTCAGAGGTTGTGCACTTCAACTCAATAGGAAATAATCTCCCTGTTTTTACAATTGGCAGTGACACTCTTGCTCATAAGGACTCGTTTAAATATCTTGGCATGATGTTTTACAGGACCTTGAACATGGCTAAATCGGCAGAAAATGCAGCTCGTGCTATGCTTACATCTGCTTATATGATTTGTCGTTTTGTACGTGAGCACACACTTGCAGATAGGCCGCATGCTTCCTTGTGGCTTGCAGAGACGTATGTTATTCCAGCTGGTATGTACGCAAGTCAGGTGTGGGGTACAGGTTTCATGCAGGCAGGCAAAGACTCTCGGAGTTCTCTAGTGCTCTGCAAACTTTGCATCTGAATTTTTTGAAAGGTACCTTGGGTGTGAAGCGAACTACCACTAACTGGGCTGTTTTGAGAGAATGTGGGTATCAACCACTGCAGTACTATTGGTTTAGAGCTGCAGTCAAACTGTACAACAGCATGCTTGGTACAAATAGTAGTACTTTACGCCGTGTTATGCAAGCCGATTCAGAGTTACAACCTAAGGATGACAAGTGCTGGACAGCGTAGTTAATTCAAGCCTTCCAAGGTTTGCGTGGTTCTGAAATTTTTGAGCAGGCTGTGAGGTCAGGAGGTGCCATTTCCATGAATGATTTTAGTGCAGACTTGAGGTACAGATTGCAAGGAGTTTGGAGAGAAGCTGAGTCAGTGGATCCAAGGGGAAACAACAATAAACTAGCTACTTACCAAGCTTGGTTGCTACTCCTTTTGCTTGCAACGCTCGCCAAACCTATGCACCCCTGCCTTGGTATCTTTTTTTGGATTTGCCTAAGCAAGTTATGCATAATGTGAGCAGGTTCCGGCTTCGTGCTCATACTTTGAAAGTTGAATTGGCTGTTTGGCAGGATGATGGTACCTCTGTGTGTGACAGGTGTCCTTGCAACCAAACTCAACGTGTTGAGTCAACTTGAAGATGAAGCACATGTCCTTTTTAACTAATGAACACGTTTGCTCTCTGCGCCGCAAGTATCAAGTGCTTTTTGAACCTTACTTCCAGGATATTCTTGAGACGCAACCTTTTTAACTGCATCAAGTGAGCTCTCAATTTGTTCATCAGTTCCTTCATCAGCGAAACGCAAAGCTTTTCTCTTTTGTGTCTGAGCTTGTGGACTTATTTTTGGCTGGCAGAGACCAGCCACAAGCCGATCAGCCAAACGACCTGGCTGGAGGTCACCCCCCATTGTAACCATTGTAACCAAGGCTTTCAGTTTACATTTACACAAATTTAGTTTGGTTTGGATACAGGCACCTTTTGCTTCAGCTAAGCTGCCCTTGTAGGCAGGTACAGCTATGTAACTCTATCCTATCCTATTGGCAACACTGGACGTTAAGTCCAGTCTATCCACTTCTCATCAACCCAGTGATATGTGCTCCCATATTGGTCATGTGTATATGACGCTGAAATCACATGACAGCACCAACAACTTGAAGTTGGTGCCCAAGCTGTCTTTCATTTCCTCTTGCAACACAGACAGGCTTTTCTTTGTATTTTTGAGCTTACGCATTTACTGTTGACTGGCGTGGATCAGTCATGGTCCGATCAGCTCAACAGCCACTGGCGTGGATCGGTCACAGGTCAATCAGCTCAACAGCTAAAACCAGCTGTAACTTTCCCTTTGCAATATAATATGATTGAAGCGAGAAAGAAAGAAAGAATAAGAAAAGAAAAAGGAAAACTACCCAGGCAGTGACAACACTCCCCACATCAATTAAGGAAAAGAGGATACCTAGGGCCGAGGCACCGTGTATCCCCTTCAACAAGAGAAACAAAAGAAAGAAGTCAATGGGGATCAGGAGGGTTACTAGCAGCGAACAAGTCATTCTGACTTATGGCCTGTGCTTTCAAGCTTACTGAAAATACTTGAGTTCAAGACCTCTGCATATCTCCATCGCCCAACATTTGAAATGGGGAAAACCAGATGCATTTATAGGCTTCATATTTCGACCAGAGTTTTTTTGTTGAGCTGAATGGCGAGCTGCCGTTCAGGCGACAATAAGGTCAAAGCCATCAGGAAGAATATGATGATAAACAGTCAAGCTTTGGAAGCACATTTGCAACCTGTGCAGCTATGCAATATCAAAACCACGACCAAAAGTAGCACTGTGCAGCTTGAGCGTTGGAATAACTCATGCAGACCTTACACGTGCAAATGGCCTTCCTGACAACCTGCATTTGTTTTCCAAAGGCTCTTCAAGAAAGGAAAACTATGTAGGCAGTCGAAACACACCCCATAACAACTAAGGAAAAGAGGACACCTGGGGCCGAGACTCCGTGCATCCTCTCCACCAAAAGAAAAAAAACCCAATGGGGATCAGGAGGCTTACTAGCAGTCCCCTGTGCCCGATCTTGGTGATGAGAGTTGAAAGAAGTCTCCTCAAGAGCGCGTCCGGACTCTTGGGAAGAGTCTGGAGGGAGCAACAGCTGGCATGATCGCCAAAACCCCAGTGCGAGCGTGCTAGCCTCGGTGCTATGACTAATCACACCTCCCTAAACACTTCGCTTGAAAGTTTGAGACCGCTGCTACCCTATCCAACCTCCACACTCAACACTCAATGAAAACTGGATCTGAGAAACAGCATTGCAGACTTCTGCACATGAAAGAGATGATACAATCTGCTCATGCACTACATGTTGAATTGCAAGTGCATTCTATTAAAAAAACAGGATTGCAGGACCTAAAGTGATCACTCAGGGGATCGATAGCAGCAGGAAAGAAACATGTTACGGACTAGCCTAAGACAAGGGCCTTTATCAACACCTCTAAACGTGCGAAAGCAGCTACAAGCCAGCGCAAGGGGCATTATCAATAACTCTGTTCACCTAGCTACCTACATGTCAAAGAGGCCTTCAAGGCATTCTCAGCCCTTCTGCCTCTTGACCCATCCTTAAGGCACCCTGCATCCTTGCCGCATCCTCAAATCATCCTCAAGGCATCCTCAGCCGCTCTGCCTCTTGGCTCATCCTCAAGACATCCTGCAGTATGCTTGCCGCATCCTCAAGGCATCCTCAGCCGCTCTGCCTCTTGGCCCATCCTCAAGACATCCTGCAGTATCCTTGCCGCATCCTCAAGGCATCCTCAGCCGCTCAGCCTCCTGCCGCATCCTCTCTGCTTCCCTCTGCAGACGCTCTTGCTCACGCTGCATGCATTCACCCAGCAACGCATGCTGTCTAAGAATGCCTTGTTTGTAGTGCCTTGTAGAATGCCTTGTAGTGCTCCTTGCATACATCCCAATGAGCAGGCACGGCATATGAGAGAATGAGTTACACGTTGTGACCACTCAACAAGACTGCAAGTATCCATGGAACACAACAAAGGGTGAAGTAGTGGATAGATATCATTAAAAACTCATGGCTAGATTTTGGGAATAATGAATTTCATGGGAGAGGGACACAATCATCCTCCACCAGGTGTGGAGGAACCCTTCAAGAAGGGCAGCTGATTACGTGGAAATTACAAGTATCACCAATGGCTTGAGAGAGTTACAATGCATATGTCAAGACTTACTTGGGTCACAACTGCCAGCAAAATGCTGCATGTGAGCATGAAGCAGCCTCAGATGTTATGAAATAGCAGGATTGAGGAAGCAATCTGCAGCGCAAGAAGAGCACCCTTGCTGAACATGGTCGATACCAATGTACATAGCAGGGCTGATCGAGCCAACAATTAGTCCTTGTTGATGCAAACACCAGACCACAACCAACACGATTTGTTGTTTGTCATCCAAGTCCAAGTTACAAGTTGAGTATTTTTGGGCCGTGTCTGGTAAGGACTCAAGTGTTTCTGCTCAGTCGCCCTCGTAGGGGGATATAGTGATTTTATCTTACCTTTGTTGATACAAATCAAAGGATTTGATTCACACTACTTGAGCCTGCTTAGAAAGAGTATTTTAATTAAAAGAAAAGAGGAAAACGTTTGGCCTGTCTGACACACAGCTGCAAGCTTTGGCATGAATTACACGCTTCCTAACCCAGGACACCAAACCAGAGGTCACCTTTGGCCAAAAGACATCATGCGTGATTTCTCGTTATAATGCATAGTAATCCTGAATGCTGAAAGTAGGTTTGATCTGGGGCAAATTTGGCCCTCTTTGGTGCACCTTGTGCTAACGCTTTCTCAGGGAAATGACAAGAAGTGCACATTGCATATGTTCTGTCCATTTCTCAAAAACATTTGGTACAAGGACTCCAATATATCAAAAGCCCAAAGGGGGATCATTTCTGTCCCTTGAATCTGCAAGGTCGCAGAAGTTATATGCTCTGCCTTTGATCAAACAGAACCCTGACATCCTCAGTCTCATTCAGGCCAACGCCAACGTGACTTTCTTGGTAAGCAAAGTACATGCGCTCTTGTGAAACCGGATGATGATGTTTCAGCAGAAACAAATCCCCTCAAGGGCACCACTGAGGCTGAATGTGTTCAGCAAGTGCTTCCTTTACAGCCACTGCAACTGAGGAGTCTTTGCGTGAGCACCAAGCCTGCATGGGCCAGGCATTAGTGCTCAAGCTTGAGTGCGGTGCTCAAGCTTCAGTGCGGTGCTCAAGCTTCAGTGGCAAGTCCGGCAGAGGGAAGAGGGAGGGTTGTTTGCCAGCCAACTGGGCAAGTGGAAACAATTCTAGAAAGAAAGTTTGAATGCTGCTCTGCCTCACTCGTTCCCACAGCCGCTTTCTTTGTCACAAGCAGGCAGCACCTTTATAATCCTACAAGCTTTTATGCGCTGAACCTCCAAGACAGTTTGCATACACGCTTGCAAGCCCACAAGGTGAAGGTTCGAGACACACACAATCACTGTGGCGTTTGTGATATGTGTCATATCAGATGACAGAGGGATTTGCAGCACTGAAGTACTTGCAGCATCCAAATATGTCGAGGGACCTGGAAACACCCTGTACATGGTGTGCTGGCCACGCAAACCAGTCACCCAATTGATGCCAAGCTTGGAGGTACCCATTTGGGGCGCACAGTTGGGATGGAGCATGGGATGGAGCCTACATTGTTTGGAAAAGGCATGCTCTACTGTTGGCCTCAGTCAGCCCCCTCTGCCATGTTACCCCACCAACCTGCTTTCGGCACACACCCTGCTCACCTGCTCATGAGGCTGATACGGTGCACACATGCTCACCTGCTCATGAGGCGCCATGGGTGTGGGCGTGGCAACTGGAGCAGGGGCTGAAATGGGGGCCGGAGCGGCGATGGGGGCCGGGGCTGCTGTGGGGGGTGGTGCAATGGGTGCAGGAGCGGATACAGGTGCAGGGGCAGCAATGGGGGCCGGGGCAGAAGCCTGCAGCCGTTGCTGCTCCTGCTGCTGCCGCTGCCGCTCCTGCTGCTGCTGCAGCTGCTGGGCATGGAGCTGCGCTGCTTCCCGCTGCTGTTGCTCCTGCTTCAGCCGCTGCCCCTCAGCACGCACCCGCTCTGCCTCTTTTCGCTCATGCTCGCTCGCCAGCTGCTGCTCCTGCTGCCTCAGCAGCTGCTCCTGCTGTGCGCGCTCCCACTCCGCTCTGCGCCCCTGCTCTTCCGCTTCTGCGCGCTGCTGCTTTTGCTGCTCCTCTGTTCTGCGCCTTTGCTCTTCCTGCTGGATTGCTAGCATGCGCTCAACCTTTCTTCTTTGAGCCTCCTCCTCCAGCTGCATCGCTTGTACATGCTCAGCCTCCTTCCTTTGTTCCTCCTGCTGCTGTAATGCTTGCACTCGCTCAGCCTCCTTCCTTTGCTCCTCTTGCTGCTGCTGCATTGCTTGCACACGCTCAGCCTCCTTCCTTTGCTCCTCTTGCTGCAGTAATGCTTGCACGCGCTCAGCCTCCTTCCTTTGCTCCTCCTGCTGCTGTAACGCCTGCACACACTCAGCCTCCTTCTTGAGTTCCTCTTGCTGCTTCTGTAATGCTTGCACACGCCCAGCCTCCTTCCTTTGCTCCTCTTGCTGCCATATTGCTTGCATACGCTCAGCCTCTTTCCTTTGTTCCTCCTGCTGCTGTAATGCTTGCACTCGCTCAGCCTCCTTCTTTTGCTCTTCTTGCTGCTGCTGCTGCTGCTGCTGCTGCTGCTGCATTGCTTGCACACGCTCAGCCTCCTTCCTTTGCTCCTCCTGCTGCTGTAATGCTTGCATGCGCTCAGTCTCTTTCCTTTGCTCCTCTTGCTGCTTCTGCCATGCTTGCACACGCTCTGCCTCCTCGCTTTGTTCCTTCTGCCTCTGCAGCTTCCACTCCTGCTGCTGCTGCTGCTGCTGCTGCTCAAGAAACACAGAAGGCGGGGCAGAAGGAGTCTCTGGCTCAGGAGCGGAAGGCACGACAGATACTGCTGGTCTCTCAGTTGGAACTTGAGGGTAGGGGGCTGCAGGAGCTGCAGCGGAAGCAGGAGGAGGTGGGGGAGTAGGTGGTGCTGGAGGTGGTGTCGGTGGTGGTGGTGATGGGGGTGCCTGTGGTTGGTTTGGCGCAGGAGGTGCTGCAGGCGGAGGTTGTGGTGGTGGTGGTGGTGGTGGTGGTGGTGAAGATGCTGCTGTGGACGCCTCCAACCTTTCACGTTCTTGCCGCATCCGCTCCCCCTCCTTGCGCAATCGTGCTTGCTCACCGGTTTCTTGGGAGGCAGGGGAACTTGCCGACTGCGGAGCTGGCATGACATCTGCGGGGGATAGGGGTTGCGGCGCAGGTGTTGCTGCTGTAGCAGGTGGAGGTGGTGCTGTTGGCGCTGGTGAGGGCAGGGGAGCTGATGCAGCGGGAGGCGGTGTGGCTGGTGTTGCTGGTGCTGCTGCTCGTGGGGGTGAGGGACCGGCAACTGAAGAGCGCAGCGCATCTGTGTTGGATCCCAGCTTCTCCCGCTCTCGCTGCATGCGCTCAGTTTCCCTCTGCAGCCGCTCCTGCTCTCGCAGGTTTGTGCCCTGTTTGGGGGCGCCATCCCGGTCTGCAGGGGATGGGGATGGTGCGCTGGCTGTGCTGCTTAGATCACACGCAGGAGGCGCGGAGGCTGCTGCCCCTGCGGCCAGTTTCTTCTGCTCGTGCTGCATACGCTCAGCCTCCTTTTGCAGCCGCTCCTGCTCTTTCAGGTTTGCACTCTTTTTGGGGCCGCCATCTGAGGCTGCAGGTGCTAGGGCTGGTGCGCTAGCTGTGCTGCTCAGGTCGGACACAGGAGCAGGAGGTGTGGAGGCTGCTGCCAGTTTCTCTTGCTCACGCTGCATACGCTCAGCCTCCCTTTGCAGCCGCTCCTGCTCTCGCATTTTGTGCTGCGAGGCTGATCCTGAGGGAGATGGGGCTGGCTGGGAGCTAGGGGCTGGAGCAGGGGGAGGAATGGGGGGGGTGGGCTTTGGCACTTTGGAGAAAGCTGAGAAAATCTTTGACATGACAGGCTGTGCAGCATACTCCTGTAAGCACAGAATGTTGTGCGGATTTGTTATACAGGTAAAAAATTTGCTTCATTTACTAAGCTGTGCAGTCACAATTCTTACAGGAGGGAATGCACATTAGGGATGAAATGCTTGGAACAGAAGAGAATGACACAAAAGTATGAGTGCAAAGGGCGTAGGACTTGCAAGAGCTGCAACTGCTGTCCAGGTAGACATTTTGAGGGCAGGTAAATGAGCTCACAGCAGACATACGGACACACAGGAAAGAAGAGGATGATTCGCACAGCAGAAACATGCAAGCAGTGAACGCCTGCCACTTTACAATCCATGCAGGACCACAGCTGCCGTCATCTTTCCCCCTTTTAAGTTGACCTCCACAATGCCAATGGTGATGTCTGCCTTCCAACTCTTCCACTTCATCCAAGTGCTTGGCGTTCAAGGCCACTTCTGGATCAATTCCTGGGGTTTCTCCGTGCATGCCCTGAATTCTCCACCTTCGCATTCAAGACACCTTTCCTGGTTCCTCCTAAAACAGTTGAGCCTTCCCCAACCTTGTACTTGGCAGTGTACTCATCCACGCTGTCGTTGTACCGCTGTGTTGCTGCGCTCTTGAATGCCCTCTTGCTCTCAGCAAAGCTGGTGGAGGGTGCGGCTGCTGAGCTGCCGCTGCTACCACTGGGCCGCCTCTGGGTGATGCTGCTTGATCCTTTCTCTACAAAAGGGTACGAAGGACAGAAGCCATCAGTGAAAAGCGTCTGTGTTGATCCCATGTAACAAGCGGATCAGGGACAAAAGCAATCAGCAGAGTCAATCAAATAGCACCTGGTTAATTCCTACCCTACAGCTTGGTATGCGTGATGGATCATCCATCTAACAAAAAAGCCTGTTCTAACTGGCAATGATCGCGAGGACACAAAGTGCCTGGTATCCTGCTTCTACATGTTGGGCTGAACCACAGTTTGGCATTCCCCCTGTAACCTCTGTTTGATTGGACTGAGCGCAAAGATCCATGCAGCAAAGGGCATGGACCCGACGTCTCACTTGAGAGTAAAGAGCTGCTGCTGCTGCTGCTGCTGCAACTTTAGTTCAAGTTGTGCCCCCAGGTGTTACTCAGGACAAAGTTCACACAGATGCTCCAATTACACATGATCAGCCCAGCCATCAGCAGACATGCTGGCAGATGGCCTCCCCATCGCCAACCTCGTAGTGCAACTGCAACTGCAACTGCACGCACCCGTGGCTAGTGCAGCAGGAGCACTCCTGTTGCTTGTGAGCTTTGCTGTGGCAAGATCCAACCAGCCAATCCCTTTTTGGTTGGCCTTGTTGGCCTGCGCGATCATTTGGTATGTTGAGTACCAAAGCTGGTGCAGTGAGCAAGGCCTGGAGTCTAGCTTTGCAGCATGGACCGAGGTGTTTGCTGTGTCAGCTGCATTTCCAGATAAACGGCCTGGTTGAAGGAACACACATAGGCCACACAGAAGCCTGTCAAATGGCACTAAACAATGGTGCCCAGTTTTGGTGCGCTCGCCGGTGCAACATATTAAATGCTGAAACGGAGAAACGCTGCACAGGAATTGAAGCACTCCCTACATCATAGCATTAACATGCTGCTGGATGAGCCCATGCCCACACGCTCACCTGGGAGCTTTTGGTCAGTTTCTTCAAGGTGTTCTCCTTCCATCTGTTCACAGCCCAGTTACCGCCGGCTTTGCCCTGGGCCATTGATTGCTTGAAGAAGTATTTGCCCTGGAAGAAGAGGGCCAAGCAGGCATGCTTAGGGACACTGGGGTGTACAAAATTGCGTAATGAGAGGCAGCTGAAGTATGAGCCCTGAAAAAAGGGAGGCCAGCAGGCATGCGTAGGGACACTGAGGTGTGTACGATTCCACATTTAGAGGCAGCTGAAGTGTGCCCTGGAAAAAGGAGGGCCAAATAGGCATGCTTAGGGACGTTGAGGTGTACATGCCTAATTATGTAATAAAAGGCAGCTGAAGCCCTGCTCTTTGCGCCCTCTGGGGCAGCCAACCTGGCATTCAAGAGTAAAACAAAGATTAATGCAGATGATGAGCAACAGTTCCTCACAGCAAATTGTTTGCCCCATGGCTAAAGCATCAAACAGGGGCTTTTGCTGGTGAAGTGCTTAGTTATGTGCTGCTGCAAAGACGCAGCTACTGGAATAAGTGTAGATAGAGAAATTGCCACGCCTTCCAGCTGGGCCTTAAAAAGGCATGCGATGGGTATACTGTTTGAATGCTCTCAGCGTTGCGCACCAAGACGTGCAGGCCCAAGCCCGAAGCTTGCTGTTGCATGCATCTCGTCTTCATTGTTTCCGGTAGCATTTGAGCATAAAATTGCCCATCGCGATAGTTCGCCCAATACATTTCTCTCTCATAAAGCAAGGAATCACCTCATGAGCCCTACCACCTAGCTAAGGCTAGGCTGGAGGACTTGTTGGTGAAGTCTTGGCTTGCTAGCTTGTTCGCAAAAGTTCTGTAGCTTGCGCTGCCAATTTGCAAATTAGGTTGTAGGGCTCCTTAAATTTCATACTCTTGCTTTCCTTCTCTTCTGACTCACATTGGGTGTGAATGGGAACTTGACCGCTGCAACAGCAGACCTGTAGGAGTATCTCACAGGGTTCAAGCCTACGAGGAAATCGTCTGCCTGCAAATTAACGTGTGAAGCCAAGACATATGATTGGGTGAGGAATCAAGCCATTATTTAAACCATCTGGATGCATAATTTGGGAGGCAATGCATTCGTGCCCCCTCACTGACTGCTTACAACCTTGATGGGAAACAACCGACTCAGATGTGTGCTGCGCATGTATAGAGCATGTGAACTTTGCTGCTTACATCTCATGCATTGCTGCAATTGCACGCATTGAGAGAGAGAGAGTGTGTGTGTGTGTGTGTGTGTGTGTGTGTGTGTGTGTGTGAGCAAGTGCCTGATTAAGAGCGTATACGTATCCACGAAGAACGCATGTTGAGAATGATGTTGTGTGCATCATCAGTCCACACCCCTCAGGTGCAACCAGACACTTCTTGGGAACGGCTTGCCTGGGTGGGTCTAGGTGTGCATCGTTGTGTGAACTTGGTAGCTGCAGGAAGCAATGAGTGGACCCCTGACAAGCAGGCTTGTGAACACAGAAGCACCCTCTCGTACCCTGTCCTCCAGCTTCCGCCGAGCAATCAGCGCCGCGATCGCCAGGGCAATCAGAAGCAGGGCCAGAACGGGCAGGACACGGTATACGAAGTACTGGAGGATCAAACCTAAGATCCATCTAGTATTCCAGGTGCACGAGGAGAGCGCCGTGTAGAGCGTCATTTCGTTAATTGCAACTGGCCTGGACTGCTTTGCATGCGAGCGAAACGGAACTGGCAGAAACAGGGTGCCAGGCAAAACTATAAAACGCAGGTTCTAAATAATGTGCTTAGACTAAGCTAAGGTAATACTGATTCGCTGACGAGAAACGAGGCTGTTGCCTCGTGCAAGCAATACATGTTGTGCCCACCCATGCCCCAGGCACCCTCTCAGGGCTCCAATGCACAAACAACCCAACCGTATGCAAGTGCAAGCATCTCTAAGCCAGGCCTCTTCTCTTATCTAGCTGGCTGGAGTCAAAGGAACGGGCTTGGTGAGAGCACACTCCAAGACATCTGAAATTTCACCTTTAGCCTTGGTGTGAGGCGATAAGAAACATGGTCGCCAACTTCAAACATATCTATTCACAATTGCAGGAAGTAGTTCCGAAGTGGATGAGGTGGTGGGGAGGTATGGAGCCAGAGGAAAGGTCATCTTTGTGACAGGCAAGTATTATCCGCTAACCAACACACACACACACACACACACACACACACACACACACACACACACACACACACACAAACACACGCACGCACACACGCACACTCACAACACGCACATATACACACACATACATACATACATACATACATACATACATGCATACATACACACAACACGCACATATACACATATATACATACATACATACATACATACATACATACATACATACACAACACACACATGACCGCACTTCCGCATGTGCTCACCACAGACATGCAAACAGCGCTCTCTGCTTGTTTCCCTTGCAGGCGCTACGAGCCCGATCGCTCAGGCGCTCTGTACCTCCCTGTACCGACATGGTGCAACTGTGGTCCTAGGCTGCCGTGGTCCATCCAGCAGAGGCGAAGAGTTGGCAACTACATTGCACACAGCAGCACTGCAGCAGCAGCAGCGGCAGCGTTGTGCAGCCCCTAGCAACTCTTCTTCCCCCGCATCCAATGGTCATGCTCAACAAGAGCTAGCAACAGGATCCAGCCACAAGGCTGGAGGCACCCCTGGGAGTGCTTCAGACATGAGCACAGCCAGCCAAGCTGATAATATTTTGGCTAACACTACAGTGGGCGCCAACCACAAGGGTGCTGCTGCATTAGAGGCTGGTGTTACGGCAGCAGCGGAAAGCACCCCTCAGAAGGCAGCTAATGCCATAACTGGTGCCCAAAGTGAGGGAGGCGCTGGGACCACATTTATTCCTAGTGGTGAAGGTGGGGGCAGCGGCAGAGCGGAAACGCAGGACAGCATGGGCAGGCTGCTGCATGTGCCTTGCGACTTTTCCTGCCTGGATGGAGCAAAGGCGTGTGCTGATGCATATGAGGTGAGCAGGGGTTGCCAAAGGGCATGTGCTGATGCATATGAGGTGAGGAGGGGTTGCCAAAGGGCATGTGCTGATGCATACGAGGTGAGCAGGGGTTGCCAAAGCCTCATGAAGCTGTGCACACGGAGCTGCGAACATTGAAAGCTTGAATGTGCCTTATGTCATGGGAATCACACCAAATTGTTGGCATGTCTGCATGGTTCCCTAGTGGGACTTACAAAGATCAAAAAGTTGAGGGGTCACAGATTCTGAGAGGTCGAGTCCTTCCCCCCCAAAATATCATTGGACCAGCAGCATCATAGTGAGCTTCCTTCACTTATCTTTGTATCTTCCAAAGCTTAATGCTTGGCTATGAGGTTCTGACAGTGCATTGAAGATCAATGCAGTCATCAAAGTGTTCCACCAGAGTAGAATGTATGAAGAGGACAGCAGCGGCAAAACCAGAAGAAAGTAGAAAAGGCTGAGGCCTGTACTATGGTCAAAAGTCAATTGTTGGCTGAAGAGGGCAGAGACCCTGCTGTAGAAAGCATGCTCATTGGGTAGCATGTTAACCCTACGCGTCTTGCATTGGCAGTATTCCAGGTGTCGTCGATGTTGATCCTCAAGGGAGCAGGGGAACTCATACTGGTCTTGCGCTTGCTTCCTCAGGTCCTCCTTGGAACGTCTCTCTCTCTCTCTCTCTCTCTCTCTCTCTCTCTCTCTCTCTCTCTCTCTCTCACACACACACACACACACACACACACACACGCACACACACACACGCACACACACACACACATTTTCCTAAAAATGTATTCGTGGCCGCTGTCCACACACTGTGCAGGGCTTGTCAGCACCCCCAGCACGGAAAACAACAATCTCATCACGACCGCAGGCACTGGGCCTTCCCCACCCTATCCTCATCAACTGCGTGTCCACCATCCGCCTTGCAGTCACGCTCGCACCCACCAACATGGGAAGAACAGACTTTCAGCACTCACCATGACCGCAGGCGCTCGGCCTGCCCCTCCATATTCTCATCAACTGTGTGTCTACCATCCGCCCTGCATTCACGCTCGCGCCCACCAACATGGGAAGAAAAGACTTTCAGCACTCACCATGACCGCAGGCGCTCGGCCTGCCCCTCCATATTCTCATCAACTGCGTGTCCACCATCCGCCCTGCATTCACGCTCGCGCCCACCAACATGGGAAGAAAAGACTTTCAGCACTCACCATGACCGCAGGCGCTCGGCCTGCCCCTCCATATTCTCATCAACTGTGTGTCCACCATCCGCCCTGCATTCACGCTCCCACCCACCAACATGGCAAGAACAGACTTTCAGCACTCACCATGACCGCAGGCGCTCGGCCTGCCCCTCCATATTCTCATCAACTGTGTGTCCACCATCAGCCCTGCTTTCAAGCTCACACCCGATAACATGGAGGAGCACTTTGGCGTGAACCACCTGGTATGCCTATGACTAGCTGTCGATCAGTTTGAATGTAGGCCTTTTGCTCCTGTAACCTCTGTATGTCTCTTATGATGTGCCAGCCAGATCTAGGCAGAGGGAGGGGGGGGGGTCCAAGCCACCTTATCGGCAGATGAGATCTGAATCCAGGACTCTGAGAGACTCTCTGATTCCTTTGTTTGGAATTGGTTCCTGAGGTGACATGCATTCTATTTCTGCAGAAAGCGTGCGGCTTCTATGCTTGCCAGCGTGAGTGTCACTCAATTGCAAGTTCTCAACCTGGTCACGCTGCTCCTGCTGCTGACTGCAGCCTCGAGGTTTTGTTGTTTGCACCCTTGTGTGCTGTGCCAACTGCACCCCCCCCCCTGAAAAAGCACACACAGCAAGTGAGATTAATCATACGTTGGCTGACCATCCCAAGCTCAAGATCACGCATGAACTCTGACCCACCCTCCGCTCCTCCACCCCTTCACATGCTGCAGGCACCCTTCTTGCTCACGGCCCGCCTCCTGCCCCTAATGGCGCGCAGCGCCTGTGGCTCACCGCCCACCCACCAATTTGACAGCGGCAGCAGTGGGAGTGGTAGCAGCAGTTGTGGCAGCAGTGGCTTTGACGCGAGGAAGGCTTCATGTCAAAGCCCTGAGCCACCTGCCCAGCATGTCATGTCTCCGCCTGGTGGGTCTCTGCGCAAGGTGGATCCGGGAGCATGTGGGTATGCTTGCTTACTGTGAAGACTGTACGGTGCAGCTGCATGCAGAGGGTGGCTGGCGTGGCAATGCGGGGTGAAATCGGAGGAAGTCAGGAGTGGGGGGAGAACCCAGGGGGGGGGAGGCAACCTTTTGGGACCCCCTCTCACCCCTTGGCCCCCACCAAAAGTTTATAGGCCACTTACAGAATTCTAAATATTTCATCTGATTCCTGAGCTCAAGCCCTTTTAATTGGCGCCCTTTCCAGACTTTGAAGCAAAAGGAAGGGGATCAGTGTGCAGGACTCAAAGTCAATGCCACATCCGCATGGTTGTGGGCCGCGGGGGGGATGGAGGCAAAGATGCAGCAAATCACCAAACTCCCGACAAATTGGCAGTGTATGATGTGTTCTTGAATGGTGAAGTTAGGAGGGCATCTTGTGGACTTGCAAGCCAGTTGTGGATGCCTGGAAGGGCAGGTGTGCATGGGTGTCCGCTGCTCAGTTTCAGCCCCATCACTCTGCCACAACTCAAACTTCCATTGCTTTGAGCATGGAGGTGGATGGAGAATTGAAAGAGGACCCTTTTTGCCCAGGTAGGGGCACTAGAAAGAGTTTTGGGGGGGGAAGAGGGGTCCAGCGCAAAGTTTACACGTGCCTCTTCACAAAAACAAATTTTCTACCCTCCTGGGTGCTTCCCAAAAAAAGTTCTCTCCTGAACTCCCTGTGGTAGTCAGCTGCCTTCACGTTTACATGTTAGTTGGTTGTGCATCATACAGCTCTCTGTAATGGGCAGCTGCCTTCACGTTTGCATGTCAAGCCTCAAGCTTCCTTTGGCTGGGTTGTTGTTTCACTGTCACCTGGATGATTCCAACTTAGGGGTGCTGAACATAAAAGTACATTCACTGTCACCTGGATGATTCCAACTTAGGGGTGCTGAACATAAAAGTACAGGCAGCTTGTCTGCTGTGCCCTAACACTCCTACTGACCTCCTAATGCAAATTAAGGAATTTCGCTGTTGCCGCCGCCACCACTGCCGCTGCCGCTGCTGCTGCTGCTGCTGCTCTGTGACCCATGTGCAGATCCTGCGCCATGCTGTACAACCTCTGGTTAGGACTCATGTCTGTGCTGTTCTTTGCCTTCATTTGCAGGTAGTGAAGTGGGTTTGGCCTGTGTGGTATGGGTGTCATGCTCAGCCCATTACATGAAGTCAGTGTGGAACAACCAACCGTGACACACGTCTGACTTTTTTTTGGCTCTACTTGCAGCTGATGAGGGTTTGGCCCGCGTGGTATGGGTGTCATGCTCAGCCCATTACATCACGTGAGTGTGAGACGACCTGCCTGGGTCTGTGAACATGAGACAGCCGTTCACAGCACGTGCGCGAAGTATCGGTGTCTTGCTCAGCTCATGACATCACCTGAGTGTGAGGCAATCTGTGCTCTGTGAAACCTGTGATTTGTATGTTGGGGTGCAGTCAAGAAAAAGTGTGGGGTCCCACCTTTGCCAAAAGCGTTGGTCAGAGGTCTCAGCTTGCGGCATCCTCAATTAAGGGATTGCTTTCTTTTGATGGCTGGAAAGTGTGCAAGGATCCCACCTTTACCTCAGGCTGTAGTCAGGATCTCAGCTTGCAGCATCCCCAGCTAGTGAGTCCTTCCTCGCTCCCCACAACGGCTAACGTATCCATGCGCTGCTCCAATCCGCATTTTTTGCACGCTCATTCCTGTATGAACCTCTTGCTTAACGCATTTTCAAAGGATTTTTACATTTTTCCGGTGTAGGGTTGGGTAAAAAGGGTTGAGCATTTGTCAGATGAGGCTCCAAAGTACAAGTAAGGTCTCTTTAGCCAAATTCTCTACCCTCTTCACCCAACCCTACTCATGTACCTGCCATACCAAGGGGCAGGCTGGCATACTGCATGGTAGCCTGTGCAAGGGCCTTATGCTCTAAACAAATATTTAGACCATTGGTTCTGTTCCCCGCTCAGGTATCTTCCATCTCGAGGGGCAGGCCGGCATGCTGCTTGGTGGCCTGTGCAAGGCCCAGGTGCAGGCTACGCCTACCTTTCGCCACAGGTATGCATGGGCGGTGTGTGTGTGTGTGTGTGTGTGTGTGTGTGTGCGCGCGCGCTAGCCTTGGTGTTGTGCAAGGGATGCATGTCATTAGCACAACAACATCCTTTGCATTTTGGGGCGCTTTGTCTCAATTGTTGAGTGAACGGTGTTTCATCTCAATTGTTGAATGGTGTAACCAGGGCATTCCTCTGCTCTGCCCATGGAAGCAAGCTGTGGTACACTTGTGGCTGCGTGTCACTTCCTCCATGGTGTGCGCTGGAGACCATGCTTGCTAGCACAAGGTGTTGCAAAGACGCTGCTTCTGGAATAGGTGCAAAGAGAGAAACTGCCGTGTCTTTTAACTGGGCCAGACAAAGACCATAGTGCGCCCTGGAGACATCTCATCTGCAAGCGTGCACCCATGCAATTCTAACTCTGCTTTGTAAACAGCAACTGCTCCAGATTAAAATGAGGTGGGCCTTTTCATAACTGACAGCAGACTGCATGACTTTTGCATGTTTTAGCACACCAGACCATAAAGCATACCCATAAGCTAATACCGTTTTCTTGTTGCTCTGCCTGCTTCATTTTCTTCCTGAGGTAGGCATATGGTCTGAGTAAGGCAGCAGCCATCCTAGGGTCGAGGGAACTGGCCAACAGGGCCGCTGCTGCGGGGCTACCAATAGCCGCATTTTCTGTCCACCCTGGCGTTACCACAGACGGTTTGAAGCGGTGAGGCACAAGAAGACGCCAGTGGAAACTTGTATGTTACTGCACCTGAAATTGCATCTGGTAACAGTGACAGCATGCGCTTTTATTGATTGCACTCTCCAGTGCACCCTCCGCAAAATAAAAGCTCATGAAATATAGCCTGAAGCTACAGCTTCCACCTCTGCAATGAAGACCAGCATGCAACAAAAAGTAGGGGTGCATTGATGGAGCAGAGGTGATCATCTTGCACGTGCTTTGACGGGAAGCCCATCTTGCATCATTGATACCTAGGATGCTTTAATAAGGTGCAAGGTGTACCTGTATTTCTATTCTATTATAGAATAAGTAGTATTTTATTGTTAAGTGTGTATATATTACAGTATATACTTACCAGTGCTTCCTTTTTGGCATTATATTATAGCTTACACTATAAAATCTGGGTCTTTGGAGATTCTTGAAAGCTATGAAATTGGGAATTTGGGGCCTCAAAGGGCTTTGGTGAAAAGGCGAGTCAAAGCACCTCCGAACGCCTTCGACACGTTCATAATCCAAGTTCAGAAACCCATCGGACAAACTATTGTCAATGAGCGATGATAACAGTAGGAAAAGGACAAGAGAGGGGCAGAATGATGATGAGTGTAAAGCCCCCTGAGAGAGGAGAGAGGCCAACAAATACCAAGCTGCCTGAAATGACCCCCCGAACTGCCCGTTGCGTAAGTGTTGGCTCAAGAAAGGTGGCATGGTAACAGTGAGTACTTGGCACAGTGCACCCTCTGCCAGACTAGCTTCCAGTGTAAAGCAGTGTGTGTTAACATGTTAACGCGCATATGAAAGAAACACAAGGAGCGCATAGCAGCATGGCAACAAGGGATAGAAAAACAGGGCAGCTTGAGAGTGTTGATAACAAAGCACAGGGCGTGCAGGACAGGCAGTAGACCCCAAGCTGCACACCCAGTTTGCAAGCAGAGTTTGCAATCACTTACAGCTGGGGAGCCCCATCATTGATGTGTCTTCTGAGCAGATTCAGCATTGTGTCATTTTTCTACCCAGCAGCCACTGGAAAATGGCTAGATGCTAGCTAGCACAGACTGGAAAGACAAGCAGGGAAATACTTCTGGCAGTTTAGAAACTGACCTTTCCAGCTCAAGGGAACAACGGAATAGCCTTTTGCACAAACAATACTACCGTAGCGTCACTAATGTATTACGACACTGTTTTATTACGAGGTACCATACTACCAGGTGATCATCCCGCACCCCCAAAACAAATAATTATTTTCACAATCCCGCACCACTCCCGCAGCCCTCTAAATAAATGTTTTTAACAATCCCGCACCATCCCGCAGGGTCAGTAGCCCCCTTGTTCATCCTTAAAATTCTCTAGAATATTTATTTTCACTTTCCCGCACTTTCCCGCAGCCTCTTGAATAAAAATTTTCTGGTTATCCCGCAGTCATCCCGCACCCCTCAAAAACATTATTTTTGCGGGATGATCTAAAAATAGTACGGTACCCAAATAATTTCATTAAATAATTTGCGAGTTTTTAGGCTTACAAGGACTGCGAAAAAAAAACTCAAATTATGTGAACTCCTGCGTTTTCTCGCCTCTCTTGAAATGGCTCACTGTTTCTACTCACCCTTTCCCTCCATTGTTTCATCTCTGGTGTCCTCAGACACCTCCTCATCAGTTCTCTCAGCCTTCCCACCCACGCCCCTGCCCTTGCCCTCCTGGCTTTATGCAGCAGCTGCAGCAAGCTCCCTTGTGCCCTTCACCTGCCTCTGGGGATGGGGTCCATCAACTCTTCCTGGGGTCCATCAAATCTTCAGGGAGCAGGTTTGCCCTACTTCCTCCCATGCATGCTCCCTCCACGCTCCCAGTTGCCTCTTCCAGCAAGCTGAGATCCTTCAGCTTCAGTACAGCCCATGTCAAAAAGGAGTTCCCGCCCCTTTGGAGCATGGGCTGCATAGCAGGGCCCAATGGATGGCTGAATATAAACCTGGACCCTTTACAAGGCCTTGAAAACAGTAGTTTCTATAGACACTTCATATTGCGAATGACCCCAATAATTATTTAAATCGCAAAATTCCAGTGTCGCTACGATATCATTTTCTTAAAAGTGTCGTGTACAAAGTCTCATATGAGAATTTTCTGCAGAGTTTAGCTGGGCTGGGGACATGAAGCCAGAAGCTATAAATTGACGGTTTTAGAAATGGGCATATTTGGGTGTGACACAAAACCAGGGTTTTTCAAAAACCAAAAAGGAAGCACTGATACAAACCTTGCACCCTAGCTTTAATGCTTGTATTTTGATTGGAAGCCTGCTTTGCTTGCTTCATGATGCTTTCACACGACCTTGGAGACCCGTTGTTAGCGTGTGGCTGTGGCTGAGAGCTGCTCTTTGCAGAAAAAACAGGCGCATTAGAAAAGATTGACCTCCAGGTGTGTCAGGGAATGCACAGACGTATCAGGAAATGCACCTCCAGGGGTATCAGAAAAAAAAATATCACGCTCACCTCCAGGCCATGGTCCTCTTTGCGTGACCTTTTTGTGCTTAAGCAAGAAAGTCCTCCCTTGAAGCACAACATGTTGTGCAGGTTTATTATCATTGAAAGCACGTTGGTGTCTCAGGCATTGGACTCTTTGAGGACTGCTTGCGCTACAACGCTTGCTGGCAGATGAGCCGTGCCTTGACTTGGGTTGTCGTTTTTCCAGCCCTCTCCACTCATTCGCCTCTCGCACATCTTTGCATAACTGTCATGCACATCATCATCTTCTTGTTCTTCGTCTCACAGGAACCGCAGGAGCAGCGCTGTCACCTGGGCCCACAATTATGCATACACATTTACAAAGGTGCACACATACATGAGCACTCATGATGATGGTTGGCCGAGTTCGCACCTGCACTCCTTATTTGAAAGCTTTGTATGTGCGCCATGTAGCACACATAGGAAAATATAACCCTAGACGCAACATACATGAACCCATATCCATAGGTTTTGCCTTATTTAACATGTGCCACAAATTTTACATTTTTTTTGTAAGAAGCTGAGAAACACAGCATATATGCTGCGTAGGATCGGCATATAGAGCCTACACACCACATTTTCCAGCGCTATATAGCGTTACACAGCATTGTATTATAATAACACTTTTTACCAATGCCGCTCCCTAAAGATCGGCATATAGCGTTATATGAGGGTCTTCTATATTGCTATATAGCTTTATATTGCGCTATACGCTAAATAGCGCTAAATGCCAACGCCGATCCCTAATGCTGCGTACTTGCCAGCCTCTTACAGGGTTACAGGGTTACAGGAAAAAGAAGGCCTCCAGTCAAAACAGTTGACTGCTAGCCTGCTCATAAACAAGCAATAATTGCCAGCCTTACAAAGGTACAGGAGGGGACAGTGCTGGCACCTGGACCCACAGATGCATGCACACAATTTTTACTCAAGTGCACAAACATGAACACGCATCATTTACACGTGTACAGGTATGGCGGTTACAGCTCTGACACCTGGGCCCACAGAATGAAGGCAGCCCTGGCAGATGGCATGGCAGCAATGAAAGCATTGAAATCTCACTCTCAGGTATGCCCCATGGCAAAGGCAGCAGTGCGTTACCTGCACTCTTGCTGACAAAATTTTCATTGTTGAAAAATGTCATTTTACATGCAGCTGCAAAGGCATGCTCGCGCGCACACACACACACACACACACACACACACACACACACACACACACGCACGCACAGGCATGGCTAGATGAAGCATCTGACATGCTTTTTTCTTTGCCAGCAAGAATGGTCCTTTGTGTCAGCTCACTGAGGATTGGCGCGAGCTTGACGTTCCGTTTCTTCCCCCTGTTTTGGGGCATCTCAATCTGTGCATCACTGCAGCACTCATCTCAATCTGCGTCACTGCAGCACTCATAGCCCAATCTCATGAACAAGAGGAACGTGAGCATGGAGAACACATTCACACCATGAGCTCTACTTTGTGTATGATCAAAGTTTGACTATGGCTTATGCCTTGACATAGCACAACCATATACTTGGAATGCCAGTGAACACCCACGTCATCTGCTCCCTCTCTTCAGGCAGCAGCGAGCATATCCTATGCTGCCCTAGCCCCTGAGCTCGTGGCTCCAGCATCTGCCCTCACTTATGCGCCTGCTGCCTCTCTCAACACAACCCCTGCTTGCACCGTTTGCTCGCTTTCTGCAGGCAGCAGCGAGCATTGCCTATGCCGCCCTAGCCCCTGAGCTTGTGGCACCAGCACCTGCGCTTCCGCACGCATCTGCCGCCTCTCAACAAAAACCAGCTCCAGCAGGACCACCTTTGGAGCTTGCTTTGAAATCAGGAGCAGCAGCAGCGCCATCACCATCCCAGCTCTGGCAGCAGGAATCAACAGTAGGAGCAACCACAGCAGCAAAAACAGATGCAGCTTCAGGAGCAGCCGCAGCAGCTGCTCCTAATACCGCAAACGCAGACATCCCAAGCCTCATCCGGATGCCCAGAGCTCCATCGCACGCCTACTGTGAGGACTGCAGTATTTCGAAGCCCAGCCCTGCTGCCTGTGACGATGAGCTGGCGTGCACTTTGTGGGAGGTGAGATACTTGAGTGACTTGGAAAGAGGAAAGAAGACCTCGCCAGCCAAAATGGCTGCGTGAATTAAAAAAAATCTCCCTGATTAGCATGCTAGCGAGGGCCATACCGGAGTGACTTGATCCATGTATAAAGGAATTGCACAAACGGTACAATCTGTTTGCCTGACCATGTGCAGCAGCTTGTGGGGCCCCTCGTGCCCTTTATCTCTTTGCCTGACTGTTGTTTTTTTTGCGCGCGTGGAGTTTGAGGACAATCCAGATACCAGCTTCTTCAAACTTTTGTTTCCAAGACTGCTGGTGTTGGCAACTGTGTATCCTTGTACTGTAGGCCAACCCCTTGCAACCCCATGTGCCTCTCCATTCCCTTTCACCCTGCTTGCAGTTATCTGAATCATTAACGGCCAGCCATTTGGCAGACGCACTGTACATGGAGTGCCTGTACCCTCAGGGCATCCGATAGAATTTGAAGCTCGCAAAAAGCGTTCGAAATTGTCAATGATGCTTTGTAGATAGTCCTGCCTGTCTGCTAACAAGCTTATTTACTTTGTATATACTAGAGGAAAGAGGCAGCCTACCTCGGCTGTGAGTATGCTTTTTGGCAACAAGCCCTTTACCCTTTTGCAAATGAGGATGGCTTGGTTAATGGTTAATTGTTACAAATAATTGACTATTTTTGTCTTGCTGCTCCAAAAGTGGTGTGTGTGTATGTGAGAGAGCGGACTTGAGACACATTCTTTTTTCTTTGATACACCTGGAGGGATTGTTCATTGCCAGCGGCACAGGATTTATGTACCAGGAGCCGACAGTTCAATTGCCGGTCCTTGAACTACTGAAGTTAAGCTTAACCTAGTGGACCTCTTATTTTTCTTGCAGTGAATGGGCTCTGCAAGTGGTCATCAAGCCGAAGGGGGTGTTTGTTCAAAGTCTCAAATGTTGACTAGATTCGCAAAGATTACAACCTCCTGTAACATTGAGGGAATTAATGGCCTACAAAAGGTCATGAATGGCCTTTGTAGCTGTACTTGCCTGTGAGGCAGCTCAGCTAAAGCAAAAGTTGTGAGTTGCAGAAAAATAAGATAACTGTGTGGGCAGTGAAAACTCCCCACAAAAATTAAGGGAAAGGGGCTACACTTATTCCGAGATCAAATGACTTCCCACCACGAAGTTTAGACTGAGAGAGGGCATCTCGGGGCATGGCCGACGACCCGTCCGATCCTCATTAGCTCAGTCTCTTTCCTTCTCCTAGGCTAGCTGTATCTAGTGTAGTTTTGAGGGACCTCTGGTGAGGCCCTTGCTAGCTTGCTAGTTAAGGGACCTTTCCTTAATGCACGCGGCCTGTGGCCTGCGTAGACTTTTCTTTTCTTCTTTTCTGAGAGAATCACAGCAGGCAGAGAAAAGGGTTTACAAGGCTTTACAAGGGGTGGCCTAAAGGCAGGCAGAGAAAGAAGGCAGGTCCAGCCCAGAGAGAGAGAGAGAGAGAGAGAGAGAGAGAGAGAGAGAGAGAGAGAGAGAGAGAGAGAGAGAGAGAGAGAGAGAGAGAGAGAGAGAGAGAGAGAGAGAGAGAGAGAGAGAGAGAGATTACAGGTTAAAGAAGGCCCCCAGTCAAAACGGTTGGCTGCTAGCCTGCTCATAAAAAACGATATTTCATGTAGAAAAGGGAAAAAGCTTGTAATTGCTTTACTTTAATAGAGAAGAGATATGATGAGACTGTACAGGCTGAATGCCAGGTACGTAGAGAGCCACGCTATTGGAAGAGTGAGATCAAGAGAGGAGGGGACCAAAAAATAAGGAAGCATAATTAAGCCGAAGAGAACAAACATGGGGATGAGTGCATTTGAAAAGAACGTGTTGTTTATCCTGCACATCATCTTGGGCATCACATAGATCACAAGCAGGGTAAACAGTGTCATCCCACAGAGAGAGAGAGAGAGAGAGAGAGAGAGAGAGAGAGAGAGAGAGAGAGAGAGAGAGAGAGAGAGAGAGAGAGAGAGAGAGAGAGAGAGAGAGAGAGAGAGAGAGATGAAAGATGACATGGTTTCAATGGTGGATGACCTTCAGCCAGGTCGTTTGGCTGATTGGCTTGTGGCTGGTCTCAGCCAGCCAGGAGTAAATCCATAATCTAAGACACCAAAAAGATAATCTGTGTGTTTTGCTGATGTAGGGAATGAGAAACAACCTGATAACTCACCTGATGCAGCCAAAACAGTTGTGTCTAAGAGAAATCCTGGAAGAAGGGGTGCAATGCTAAATAAAAAATTATTTGTGTGGGGTGCACTGCAGAATAATTGGGGTTATTGTGAACAGACGCGAACTTCATTCCCATTCTGTATGCCAACAAAAATGTTACCACTAGGCATGCTATTGGAAACAAAAATACTCCTCATGCTATTGGAAGCAAAAAAACTTCTCATGCTATTGGAAACAAAATACTTCTCGCCTGGCCCTGGAGCCAGGTGCTTCCAGTAACCCTCCAGATCCCCATGAGCACTCTTTATTTCACAGCTCTGTGGTGGAGGGGACTCCAAGCTCTTCTGAGCCAATGTGTCTCCTTTTCCTTAATTGATGTTGCGAGAGTTTCCTGTGCCTACGTAGTTTCTCTTTTCTATACTTGTGAACAGATGATGATGGCATTGAGTTGCACATTTTGTCATGTCCTGGGCATCCAACATTCACTCCACTTTTTACAGTGTGCCAATCACGTTTGCTGTGTAAATTCTGAGTTGTAGGGTTTCCAATCCTCAGGCTCCTGCTTTTCCTCCTATGTTGGTTTTTCTGAAAAGTGGGGAAAATAAGACAGAGAAGGACCGCGTTTCCACTGGGACCGGAAAATTGATTTGGCGGACCGGGAAATAAAAAGTTGTTTCCACTGGGCGGTCCGGGAAATTCCTCGGCGGACCGGGAAATGAATTTCCCGGTAGATGAACTTCCCGGACCGGGGAATTTATATGCGGACCCTCCCCCCCCTTGCATATAAATTCAGGCGGACCGGGAAATTCAAATGCCTCCAGAAGACCCCAAATGCTTTGAAAAACTTTGAAATAACTTCAATCACCATTGTTAACACGTCTAAGGGTTCCCAAGCGGCAGGGGGGTTTCCCGGTACGATGTCCACTGGAAACAATTGACCGGGGAATACTTTTCCTAGTAGACCGGAGAATTGAATCACGGACCGGGGAATTGTTTTTGAATTTCCCGGAAAGGGCCCAGTGGAAACGCGGTCAAGAAGTGAATCATTATACCGTTATGACATAATTTTTGACACCTCTCCACAATGGAACATCGGGGTGTGTGATTAAGGCCGCGGTCACACCTGTAATTAATTACGCCATAATTACGTTTCATAATTACGCTCCATAATTATCTTTAGGCGTAATTAAGTCCGGTGCGGTCACACTGGACATAATTACGCAAAAATTAATTAGCTGCAATAAGTTGGTTTATATTACTGTGGATGTTGACGGGGTCCCTGAACCTTCTATTTGTGTTTCATGAAGGCACTTGTGAGTGGAGGAGTCAGTAACACTCCTCCAGCCTATGCCTCCTCTTAAGGATGACAACAGAAAATACATTCGTATTTGGAGGCCACCAACACTCTTCTTCCAGCAATATTGAGCAGTGCGCATGCGGCCTCGCCCCTAGGGATGCAAGCCTGCTAAGCAAGAGAAATGAGGGGCTATTACGCTTACAATTAAAGGTTAGGTATGCCTTCTGGATCATGCCAGCAATTCCATTCAAAATGAGACGAAACATTTCATAACTTTTGCACAGATATCCTCTTTAATCAAAAACACGCAGTGCACTTTAAAATGTCCACCAGCCTACGAGGACAGGTTCCCTCTGGGGAGCCAGACAGTGCCCTTCACATTCTTTTAGGGTGTAGGCATTCCATCATGCCAAGTGTGGAATCCGAGCGCCACAATATTGCTAGCAGAATCCTTCTTTAAGGTGTCAGCAAAGGCCCTCTTGGGCAGGCCTTGCCTCCATGGAATTGGCAGCGCGGGTTGTCTTGCTTTGCAGAACCTTCATACCCTGGAACTCTAAAAATACCCTTTGTGATTTTCCAGAAGTAAAGCCTTACTTTTAGTTGCCATGCTGCTCTTGTACAAACATAAATGCATGGCAAGGACATTCATAGATGCCAGAAGCATAAGTGATCACTTATGCTCATGAGCTCTAAATTTTTTGTGCTAAGTTTACTGTAAGCATGTTTCACATGTGCATCAGGATTGACATGAAGGACTTCATGATGCAATTCCAGTCAAGAAGCCTCTGAAGAGGCTGGCAATTATTTCTTCCCTCTCCCGGGGCCCATCGCACGACCTTTCTTATAGAGCAGGAGAAATGTTGTTAGCTGCAACCTTCTGTGTCCTTTCCCTAGGCCAGCGCCAGGGTCCCGGCATCTCTTTCTGATTTTACCTGTATCCTACCAATTTCTGGAGTAGGAGCAGATGAGCAACAGGATAAATTGAGGTAAGAGCTCATATTTGCCTCAGGGGAGTCATTATCTGGGGGAGCTCTACCTTCTGGAGAGTGGTGGTGGCGGAAAGAGAAAGTTGGGAACATAATTATTTTTCGTAATGATGCCCCTCCCACCATAATTACGTTCTCCTAATTATAATTACGAAAACGTAATTATGGACATAATTATGTAGTGTGACCGCTGAAATAATTATCTTTTCCCTAATTATAATTACGAAAACGTAATTAAATGCGTAATTAATTACAGGTGTGACCGGGGCCTAATTCTTATCGTTGACCGCGTTTCCACTGGGCCCTGTCCGGGAAATTCAAAAACAATTTCCCGGTCCGTGATTCAATTCCTCGGTCTATCGGGAAAAGAATTTCCCGGTCAGTTGTTTCCAGTGGACATCTGTACCGGGGAATTCCCTTGCCACTTGAGAGCCCTTAGACATGTTTACAATGGTGATTGAAGTTATCATTAAGTTTTCCAAAGCATTTGGGGTCTTCTGGAGGCATTTGAATTTCCCGGTCCGCCTGAATTTATATGCAAGGGGGGGGGGTCCGCATATAAATTCCCCGGTCCGGGAAATTCATCTACCGGGAAATTCATTTTCCCAGTCCGCCGAGGAATTTCCCGGACCGCCCAGTGGAAACAACTTTTTATTTCCCGGTCCGCCAAATCAATTTTCCGGTCCCAGTGGAAACGCGGTCGTTGTGCTGCACATTGGTATTGGATAACAATTTGAATTCCATCTATAAAATTGACCAGAACGGAAACAATGCAGGCACTACAGTATAAGACGTGCTCCACCACCACTCGCATCCAGGCACCCCAACGAGCACGCAGCAGCAAGGTTGTGGTGCGAGCCACCCCTAGCCAGAGACGAGGTTCCACTGATGTGAGCGGGCTCGTGAGCTGGCATCAGCCAAAGCAAGCAAGGCAACTACACTTCCTAACACATCATCACAGCGTTTGTTTGCACACAGGAGAGCCAGCAGAACCCCTTCTTGGCTGTGACCCTGTCTGCTTTGTTGGCAGTGAACATCACTGCTGCTCCCATGGTCCAGCCTCAGCCTGCAAATGCTACAGCAGACCCAGAAACAGTGAGTTTCAATAGCCTTGTACCGCGAACGGAAGCCTGTTGCCAAGAGACAGTGTTGGACAACAGCAGCCTCCTCTGCAAAAGCAATTTTAGACTCAGGACACCTGGTTAGCAGAGGCTCTCATTTGTATGCATCAATGCTCATGGCGACTGATCGCATTGCAGATCCAAAGCAAAGCAGAGCAGCGCCGCGAGAGGATGAGGCAGGCACGCCTCAAGGCAGAGCAGGGAGGCCCAGGTGGGTGATGCTCTTTTGCAATTGATGCCCAGGGATAACCTACATGCTCCAGGTGTTAGTGCATGCTCTTGTGCACAAGCATGTTGACTTGCACAAGCATGTTGACTTGCGCGCACGCGCGCGCACACACACACACACACACACACACACACACACACACACACACACACGCACGCACGCACGCACACACACACACACACACACACACACACACACACACACACACACACACACAAAACACATGCAAGCACGCACGCACACACACACATACACATGCTCTCAAACAGGTTAGGTGTGCCCATAGGCCTTGCATGGTGTATGGACAAAGCAAAGCCCCCATTTATTATGACAGGGATTATGTTTGTTTTTGCCCATTGCTGTGTCATGCAGGTGCCATTCCTTGTGTGACCATTGGGTGCTCTGCTGACAGTGAGGAGGCAGCAGGTGAGAAGCAAAGCCCACCTTCTTTCTTGGCGGATGACAAGGCTTTAGAGCAGCAAATGTTGAGCTTGAATTGGATGAGTAGTCTCGCATGATCAGGGAGATGACTGCTTCCACTCACATGTCCTGGATTTGGCCTCTTCTCTTCACATGCAGCAAAGCGCAAGAAGGAGGCTGAGGCAAGGCAGGAGGAAGTGAAGAGGCAGGCACAGGCTGTTTATGACAGGGAACGGGAGAGGAAAGAGAAGAACTTCTCTGATATAGAAGCCAAGTCTTCATTCACAGTAAGTGTACCCAATGGCTTATTTTTACTTTTGAATCCACCATGAGACCGAACAGGAGGGTTCAGAAAGGATTACTTTTGGACGTTATGTACAAGCTATGTTGAAGTTGGATACTTGGAACCCTGAGCTCAAGGTTGTCCCCGTGGCCGGACCCCCTCTTACAGTATCATTAACAGCAAGTATGTTTCGTGCATGCATGTTTGTATGCCCTAGGTATACTTAACATGTTTTAGGTCTAGAGCATTGAGATTGACAGGAAAGATGGCATGTGGAGATGCTCTGTGTGGCTCAAAGGCTGTTTTGCACCCATTTTGGCAGAAAAATGTGTCTTTGAACTTGCACGGAACGACCCGCGCTCCAGGACTTCAGCTGCTCTTGGTTTGTCTATTGATGCTGTAATGTCACATTTTGCCGGTAGACACTAAGGGAGCATGCCAGTGGGGGGCCACCAATGGGGATGGTGTAGGCACAGGAGCGAGGACCTCCGCCAGCTTGCCCACGCTTCAAGGTTGTACCCCCAATCTGGCACAGAGTTGTGGGCAGCGGTAATGCTTACATCAAAACTTGAGTGGTGTCAATTGGTGGCCCGGCTGGGAATTAGCTCACTGGTTTGTAGGATTCCTCCTGTTGTTTTGGCTCGTTTTTGCACATTTTGCTCTTCCTGCTCGGCCATGCAGTGCTGAAACTTGACCACTTTTTCACCCGAGATGTGCGCAGCGGTTATGCTTCTAACAAAATTCCAATGGTGTCCATTGGTGGCCTGGGTGGAAATTGGTACACTTATTTATAGGGTTCCACCTGATCCTGTTTTGCCCATGAATTTTGTTCCTGCCGGCCAGACACTGCGCCCTACAGCACCTTCTTAAGACCTGCTTGCAGACCTTAATATTGTAAGCTATCTAACACACTTTTCAGGTCCTGGAATGGTGCAAGAACGGGCAAGACATGTTGCATAGTTATTGACACCCATTTGTCTGGGCAAGGGGGGGTCCAGCTGCAGGGACAACCTCAAGAGCTATCACTAAGATTATGTACGGGTCCAATCGGAGGGGTCAGGGGTCACGGTTGTCTCCATTTTTTTAACTCCCCCCCGAGATTTTTTTGAGCCTCTTCCACAAACTCTTTATCACATCATCCAATGCTTGAGCTCAAGCCTTGTCCATTGGCACCTTCAGAGTTTGAATCTCAAGTTGGGGGGCCAGCATGCATGACACCTGAGTCAGTGCCACATGTGCATGGGGTTGGGTCGGGGGGTTGAGGCGCAAGCGTGCAGCAAACCATTCCAAACCTTAAATTTTAGGACTAAAAATGATGTGTTATGGCATGGTGAAGTCAGGAGGGCAATTTGTGGGCTCGCAAGCCCGTTGTAGGTGCCTGGCAGGACATGCATGCAGGGGCAACCGCTACTCAGCCTTTGCCGCATAACTCTGCTGCAACTCACTCTTTAAATGCGGTGAGTATGCAGATGGATGGGATTTAAAGAGGATCAAATTGGTACCCTTATTGTCTCTGCAGGGCACTTTAGGGGGTTGGGGGGGGTGGGCCAAGGGTTCGGCCCAAGAACTTTACACGACACCCACTGATTTTTTTACATTCTCCTGTACTGAGGCTAAGGGATTGTATTCATTTTCCTCTTGCTTCTTCATACAAGGCTCTCCATGAGGCTGACCCTCCCTAGAGCTTCAGCTCACAGCAGAATTCAAATCTTGTTGAGCTCCTTCACATTGAAGGAGATGGCCGTCTCAAAAACGCCAAGTTGCCATGACCCATTAATATACTGCATGCTGTGGTCCACTGACTGGGTGGACTGGAACACACACTTTCCATGATGCACGTGATGTAGTTGCCTGCAACGTGTCCAAGCAGCTAATGTTTTGCTACTGTGACAATGTGTGCACTCACATGTACACGCGCGCACACGCACGCACACACATGAATGAATGAATGAATGAATGAATGCTGCTTTGCAGGGAGAACAAGAGTCCCTCCTCAAAGAGCGAATTAGGAACGCAGAGCAGTTAGCTGCGGAGTCTCAGGCGGTAAGTAAGAAATAATGGTCAACTTATAATTTCTCAAAACTATATTTGTTGTGTGGGGATTTCCGGAAAAACACGGTCTTCTGGTGAGGTGTAAGGTCATTCACAACGTTTTGCAAAACCAGGCTTTGAAATTCACTTGGTCTCCCGAGGAAAGGACGGTGGCCTGAATGAGCTGGTGGCTGTGTTCAACTGATTGCCCCATTTCCATCTTTGTCATTTACAGTTTTCACGGTGCTTGATCACAATATGCAATTTGACAACTTGCATGCGTGTCTTAACGCTGAGCAACAAACACGGTATTGTGCTTTTTTTCTTAAGTTGAGTGAGTGAGTTCTTGAGTGAGTTTTCTTGGGTGAACTCCTCCATAACAAGGAATCTCCAGTGAGCATCTCTGAAATGATCCGAGTGCCCCCTTTCCTTGCTACCTACCTGCTGGATGAGATGCCTATCCGGCTTTCTGTTGCATTGCTATCTGCAGAGTCAATGGTTGATGCCCTGCAATTGCTCTGCTGCAGGTGCCTCCTTGGCCGTAAGCATCCTCTTTTCCTTCATTGATGCTGGGAGTAAGTTCTCCACTGCCCACATGTTTTTTTCTTTTCTTTGCAGGCGCCTCCCGCCAAAGCACCTCCTCTCAGGGCCCTCCAAGGTGCAGGAATTTTCGGAAGCGGTGATGAGTAAGGACGCACAGGCCGTTTGAACTTCCGGGACTGCATGCCTGCTCTGCAGGCATGCTGCGTGACTTAGTTGCCCAATTTTGGTTTGTGTTTGTATGAACCAGCTTTGACAACTACTCAGTTGATCCACAATTTTGGATAGGTGCTTATGTCAAAGTCATTTTGGTTTTCTTTCTTGTTTTTGATGGAGCGCACTTGTTCTTGATGTCAGGCTCAAGTTTTCACTCTCGTAAAGGAGCAGTGGGTCACATTGCGATCCTGCCTGTTTCATAAGCCAACTTGCGGAGCAATACAATCTGTGTTCTTTCAAGCTTAATCATCTATTTAACACAAAAAACAAAGCTGTTTCATTGGTTACAATGGGGAGTGACTTTCAGCCACTTTGTTTGTCTGATCAGCATATGGCAGGTCTCAGTCAGCTAAACTTTGAGAAAAAGACAATGCAGCTGAGTCTGGCCGCAGGCCATAAGGAAAGGTCACCTATCCTGATTTAGATTTAGATTTACACGGGGGGACCTTCAGCCAGACTGTTCGGCTGATCGGCCTGTGACTGGTCCTCGCCAGCCAACATAATCACCTATCCTGAAAGGCAGGGCCACACCACACAGACCAAGAGGAAGAGCAAGCACACAGTTAAATCCACAAGCTTGAACACAAAAAAGAATAGCTTTGCGTCATGCCAATGAAGGAAATGAAAACAACTTGAAAACTCACTCGTTGCAGCATAAAAGGTTGCATTTCAGAAAAATCCTGGAAGGAAGGGAAGGGAAGGGTTACATAGCTGTACCTGCCTGCGGGGGCAGCTTAGCTGAAGCAAAGCGTGCCTGCAACCAAACCAGTCCAAACTAAAAAGCAAAATGAGCTAGAAGCTCAGTCACAGTATTTCAGGCAAGCAGACACGAACTTGGCTAATCCTAGGACATCAGCCTGATTCATGAAGTCTCTAAGGCGTGATGCACTGCTTGGGGGTGCAGAGCTAAACAGATGCTGGAACTGAGTGCGCAGTTCTGTTAAATCCTGAGATGGGCAATCCAGGATAACATGCTCTTCGTCTTGTACAGTGTGCCAGTCGCATTTGTTGCAAATTCTAAGCTCGTATGGGCACCTATTTCCATGATGCCGTTGTGTTTCTACTCGAAAGTTGTGACCTGGAAGCAAGGCTCAAAAAGAATGACACTTGCAGTGCAAAAACCAAACATGCCCATCACTACAATAAAAACAGAACTTGTGCTTTATCTTTAGTTTGATTGCAAGAAACATCATCTTGTGACAGATGATCTGTCACACACAGAGATTACATCCTGCTAAACAGACAAGTTTACCTACAAAATATAATCACAAAGCCGGAATCTGCTCACGTTGCGCACAACTTGCCTAGGCAAATCCAGGAAAAGACAGGGGTAAATACCATGTAAGTTTGGTGAGTGTTGCATGCAAAAGGTGTAAGGTAAGGTTACATTTCCATATCCGCCTACAAGGGCAGCTGAGAGGAAACATAGAGGTCTGTAACCAGACCAGTCTGAAAAAGAAGCTGTGTTCGGAAGTGTCAACTGCTGAGAGAAACATGCGCTCAAA
Organism: Dunaliella primolecta; assembly: GCA_914767535.2. Lineage (NCBI taxonomy): Eukaryota > Viridiplantae > Chlorophyta > Chlorophyceae > Chlamydomonadales > Dunaliellaceae > Dunaliella > Dunaliella primolecta. The sequence goes on from OU611762.1 coordinate 5,081,805, forward strand.
ATACCACAGAAAATATGTAGGTTCTCCAGGTACTAACACAACTGGAAAAAGGCACAAGGGTCTTGAAAGGTGTAGCAACCCAAGGTGCAAAAGGTGCAGCAACCCAAGCTTTGTAGGTGGTTTGCTTATTGCTTTTTCTTCTGGGATCCACTGACTCAGCTTCTCTCCAGACTCTTTGCAATTTGTACCTTAAATTAGCAGTAAAATCATTCATAGAAGTAGCATCCCAGGTGCTTTTAGGTCAGGGGGCCCCTGACCTCACAGCCTGCTCAAAGATTTCAGAACCACACAAACATTGGCACTGCCAATTTGGCAGGCATGAACTTATTGGGCTGTCCAGCACTTGTCATCCTTAGATTGTAATTTTGAATTGAATTGACTTGCACTGCACAGGAAGGCGCAAAGAATTGCTATTCGTGCAAATCATGCTGTTGTAAAGCTTGACTGTAGCTCTGAACCAAGTGTCATGCTGAATCACCGTTACTGCACTTTTGTTGTTCTTGAAGCAGGTAACACATGAGATGTTTGAACGTCCAGGGTTGCCAACAACCATGCAACAAAGGACGGGTACACTCGAGCTGTTGGCTGGAGTTGCGAGTGCACCCGCTTAGCTCTTCTTCATATTGCTGCTAAGCTGCTCTTGGTCTTGCTAAACAGTGCTGGCTTGGCTGCAGCACGCACAGAATGTCTGGGGGAAACACAGCGTTTGGACCAGCTTTACCAGGTTAGGGTTACATCAGAGACAAGGCACCCCTGGCACAAGGCCAGGGATATCAGAAACAGCGCCAAACCTCAATGGAAGGTGGAACAGAAGGTTGAATAAGAGAGAGCATCTAACAAAAGAACCCACTTAAATACAGGTCACACCTCACACTCTAGTTTTTGCAGTGATTCAGCAATAACCACAATTTAACGTGACACAAGGACAGTGCAGTGAATGGACCCACCTTCTCTCAAAACAGCCAAGTTACTAACTAGTAGTTCGTTTCACACCCAAGAAACCTTTCAAAAAGTTTAAATGCAATGTTGGCAGGCCACTAGGAACTTCTTTGCCTGTCTGCATGCGACCTGTACCCCCCACATTTGTCTGATGCACATACCAGCTAAAACAACATATATCGCCTTTGCAAGCAACAACGGAACACGCGGCTTATCTGCCAGTGTGTGCTAACCCACAACATGAAATATCTCATAAGCAGATGCGAGCATAGTGTGAGATGCATTTTCTGCAGCTTGGGCCATGTTCAAGATCCTGCAAAAGGTTGTGCGAAGATATCCAAATGAGTCCTTATGAGCAAGCGTGTCTTGGCCGACCCTTGAAACAAGAAGGTTACTCCCTTTAAAGTTGAAACGCACAACCTCTGACGTGATAGTGATGATCATGAATTTCTTCCTGGCTTACACATTTAGTCTGCACAACATGGTTTGTAGTGCGCCTGCCTCACTGGAGAGCAATGTGAGACCATTAAAAAAAGGGGAGGGAGGCAAGTTTGGTCCCAAGACTTAAAAAGCGTTGATGAGGACTTATTCAGCATACTTCCTAGGTGTGCCTTCAAGTTTTGGGGACCAAGAACTGCTCTTGGCGAACAGTGACAGCTGGGTTTTGACCATAACATCAGGCTCTGGACAGCCTGCCTGAGCGTGTGCTCAAGGGATGACAGCTAGCTGGATCAATCAGAATTGCACGGGCTGGCACGTGCTGAGCTTTCAAATTTTGTTCTTGTATTTCTTTTGTATCCGGCAATTTTGTCAAAAACCCAGATAACGCACTGTCTGCTCTATGATCCTAACTCGCCATTTTCCCTGCTGTTGGGCGAGCCAGGAGACAGCTTCGTGAGGACCCCATTCTGGCAGGCATTTGCTTGTTTTCCAGCCCCACAACCTGTGCTCCCCCCGGCACAAATTGAGTTTGCCGAGTTGCTCAGGGGGTTTCAGACAAAGGTTCTGCATACCCAGTACTCAGAATGGCAGCGGGGCATCAACTCAGACCTACTTGGCCGACCTGACTTCCAGCCAGCAGGAAAGGAAAATGTGCCTTGCCATGATACAACTTGATAGCTTAGCCACAAAGGAATGCACAACGTTGACACGCTCTGTACCTTGCCCATTGAGTTGGGCCCCAAAATAACAGCCTTTGATAAAAGGCAGCAATTTCATAAAAGCCAGGAGGTGCACTCCTGTTCATCTTCTTGAGTAACTCTCATCATCGAAATCAGAAACAAGCTACTGCTAGTAACCCTCCTGACCCCCGTTGATTTTTCCTTTCTCTTGGTGGGGGGGATATATGGTGCCTTGGCCCTAGGTATCCTCTTTTCCTTAATTGAATTTCCTTGGTGGGGAGCCCAGCTTGGCTACAGGGCCTGGCCACAGCTATATCAGAAGCCAAATGGAAGCTACGCAGTGTTGGCAACTATTCTACTCTTAATACATTGTATGCCGACATGCCTGGATTCACATAATGCCAACGCCTCCCCACTGACAAACAACAAACATCTAGAAATCCAACCTATCCACACAAAGATAATCAGGAAGAATTATTTTGCACCAAACCAATATAGCCCAAAGCTTATGATCAAAGTCCCTGACTGGAGGACATGGGCTTACACTAATGTTAGTTGTCATACTCAGAAAGGCAAACAAGAAATTGGGGCAGATGTTCAACATAAAGTTTACTGTCCACTCACAAACAGCATAAAACTTGTTGAGCCTAACGGTGCTAGAGTTACCAACACCATATGCCGAGCTGAACAAGCAGCAATTGTTGCTGCCATCACACACTCCTATCCACACATTGCCTCAGACAGTCTCACCTCTATTCATCAAATACGTAAACAGCTTATTCACCCTGAGAAGCACAGACAACACATTCAAGGAGATGACTTAAAAAACAGATTTACCCTCATTTGCAACTCGCAAGCCAACATCTGTGTCTACAAAGTAAAATCTCATGCTGGTAACGAATGTGCGGATGCTATTGCAAATTATCAGGCGAAGCAAGCCAAAAATAGCGTGGCCGATACTGGGAACCCTAGTGCAGGCCCCGGCGGAAATCCTTTCGACCTGCTATTTCCCCCCCTTTTCTTGTACCAGGCTTAACTGCAGTGCAATTGTGGCATGATCAGCCTCATGAGTTTTAGGTTTATGTGAACAACTCAACCCGGAGAATTACCGTTTGGCCTGCTACAAATCACTGGGTATTTTAATGAAATAGGGAGGGTTGGAAGATTCCTCCTTTTCACCACATTCACCCCTTTCCATCAATTGAGCTCAAGGGCTCACTGTCCCTAGCTAGGTCAAGGGGAGGGAAGTCTTGGGGAGGGAAATCAGGGGCTCGAGCACCTTTGCACACATACTGTGCTGAGTTTTCTAAATCTTTCTGTGCAGAATCTGAGTTGTGCCTCAATAATCATAGAATAGGAGTGCATAAAACCCATGATAAAAACCAGAACACATGCCCACTGTCCCGTAGCTTGGAGGGGCTGGGTTGATAACGCCTTTTAGGTGATATTTCATAATTTTTTGTGATGAGAAAGTGGAGAATAGGTTCTCAAAAGCACTCGACCTGGTTGGAAGCTCCGATACATTGTTTATAGGAAATATGCATATGTCTAATATTGTGTTCCAAAAAATATTTTCTCTCAATTCCAGGTCGTTTAGATACCCCTCTCGGTCTGACCTGCGGCTTTGGGGCAGAATGACGAATTGAAAAGTTGTGACTAAGCAAGATCTATTTTGCAAGGTTTTACACTTCAATCGATGGAATGTGACCACATTAAGCAAGCCTGATGCAAGAGGGGAGCCGGGCGACGGCAGGCACGACGAGTGACTTGTCAAGCTGGGAGTATGCGGGAAATCAAGATGAGGTACAGTGATTGGGCTGGGTCCACTAGAAGCAGAAGTTTGACCGGAGCTTGCACCTGGTCAACGGGAATGGTGATGCCTCAGTCTCTGACCACAATGTTTTGTGCATCCGTTGCAGCTACTTCAACTCAGAGCTGGTCTGAATGAAAAAGAGCTGGAGCTGATTGAACTCAGGGAGCAGCATGTCCAACTTGCGGTGAGTGTCAAATGCTTTTTGCCATCATGCACACAATTTGGAAACTCAGTGTGCTGCACCAGTAAGAAATTGATGCTTATAAACCTTGATCCATGCAATGCTCATAATTGTTTTCCTAAACATTTTACCCCCACATGGCACACATACACACATACACACACATATACACACATAATCACATGCACTAACGCATTGCGCAAGCTTGCATCCAAGCTTGTGTGTGTATGTGTGTGCGTGTGTGCGCGTGTGTCTGCGTGCGTGCGTGCGTGCGTGTGTGTGTGTGTGTGTGTGTGTGTGTGTGTGTGTGTGAGCATGAGTCAGCACATACAACCAAATCAACATGTGATTTGGTTGGCGTATTGGCATTCTGTTAGGCAGCCCTTGTAGCACGCATCGTGCAATAAGAGCATTCCAAAATGCTTGCTTATGCTCGCAAGTGCACCCAACGCAGCAACATCTTGATGAGCATAGCATGTCTCATGGGCACATCTGCAGTGCATTTGATATAGTGCTCTGAAGATTCACCATGATGCATGCTGCGCATATGGCTTACATTTTTGCTGGAAATGCTGCAGTGCAAGGACTTAAGTTTGTGTTGCTTACAGGCACGATCTCAAGAGGCACGCACAAACTGGGAGGCGGCCCTCACATCCAAGGTCAGTGGCCCTTTCTGTCCAGTCCTACAATTCAAACAGCGATTTGGTCCAACACTCACCCCACACAAAGCTGCAGCACCGTGTGCCTTTCCGGCATTGTACGCCTCTCCTATGCAAGTGTGCCTGTAGACACCCTTTTCTCAGGGCCGAAATCAGCTTTTCAGCGCAAAATTTCTTTCTCTCCTGCCTAATCATACAGGATATGACTGCTCCTATGCAGAAGCAAAGTTTCCGCTTCATGTTTCGCATGGCAGGCTCCTCCATGTTGATTGCCTGATGAAATAACTCACAGTAACATGCACATAAATGCAGTACTCACACACACGCATGCGCGCGCACGCACACACACACACACACACACACACACAAACACATGCAAGCATGCACAAACACGCTGTAAACTCAGGACCGTGCCATTGCACAGCTTGAAGAGGCTCTTGCGTCTCGCCAGCGAGCCATTGAGCAGCTCATTGCAGCCACTGCTAGTACTGAGCAGCTCAACACTGAGCTGCAGGACAGGGACGCACAGGTGTGTGTACATGTGTGTGTGTGTGTGTGTGCGCACATGAATATGGTTTGCTGGCTTTTGCCTTGAGCACTGAGCTGCAAGATAGGGACGCGCAAGTGTGTGCATGAAGTTGCATGGGTGAAAATGCAATTTGCTAGTTTTTGCTTTTAGCTGAGGATATGTTACTTGCACTAAGCTACCTGCACTCAGCTGCCTGCACTGAGGTGATTGCACTTAGCGGCTTGCACTAATGCGGGCACTCAGCTGCTTACACTCAGCTGCTTGCACTCAGCTGCATGCACTCAGCTGTATGCACTGAGCGGCTCAATACAGAGCTGCAAGACAGGGACGCGCAAGTGTGGGTGGGTGGGTGCAACTGTGTCTTCCTCATTCTTTTCTGGCTGCATACATGCAGATCTTGTAAGCACCCATTTGATGAAGTGTGCAAAGTGGCTTGTGCATTTAAGGGTTAGATGATGCACCCGCAGGACCTGGAACGTCTTGGTGTCGCACAATAGATAGCATGGGTTCATTGAGTGCAGGAGCATGAGTTCGCCAAGTGCTGGACTGGGCTTGATGGCTGTATGTTGCAAGCAGCAGCCGTACTTTCCTTTGTTTAACCCGTGCCTGTTTGATGCAGGCGCCGGATGTTGCAGAGCATGGGATAGTTGTTTGCTGTAAGCGGCATGCATGCTTTCTTTTCCCTAACCCATGCCTGTATGTTGTAGGCGCTGTATGTTGCAGAGCGTGAGATGGATGTTTGTTGAAGGCGGCAAGTGTGATTTCCTTTCCCTAGCCCATGCTTGTATGTTGCAGGCGTTGCATGTTGGAAAGATTGGGAATGGGCCTCATATTTGTAGCAGCATGCGTGCTTTCTTTTCCCTACACACTGTACCATTTACATGGCATTCATGCTATGCCGACTCCGCAGGCATCAGCCTTTGGTAAAAAATGCAACAGTGTCAGCACATGTGCTACTTTGCAAGCAGCTTGGCCAATTCATTGCGTGAGCCAGGGAGTCCTGCGACTCAGATTTAAAGAACAGCTTTTGGCTGATCCAACAAAGCAGGCCAACAACTCGAACAAGGTGATGGAAAGCCTGTGCCAGCGAGCCAGCAGAAAGATGTGGGGAGCAATGAGTCACAACGTGGAAGTCGTGTCCAAATTTGATTCCATTCTTTGTCCATGGCCCTTCTTGGACTGCAGAGGTGGAAACCCCACCACACACGCTTGAATATGGTCCTATTATTGTCCTATTATTGTCCGATTATTATTGTCCTGATGCTTCCACAGCTATTCCCTTGTCCTGATCGTAGTCTGGAACACAGTGCCACGGAGCGCTGTTGCCAATGGAACTCCAACATCTTGGGTGTGCGCCAGTGAGCGCACAGTTGGTGTATCTTGTCCTGCCACCCTGCTTGTTTGCCTCGCTCGTGCTGTACAGAACCTTCATGACCTTGACTGAGGCCTTTCTCCCTTGTGGTTACAAGGGAACCCCTTGTAGCCCCTTGTACAGAACCTTAATTTTGGAAGAGGGATGCGTGTGAGGTTCATGCTGCAGGACACTGCAGACAGAGGCATCCCCTTTCCACGCTTTGTGCTGACAGATACAAGCCTTGGAGCAGGTCTTAGCAGAGGCACGCCACAAGATCTCAGCCCTGAAGCACACCGGGAACGAGCAGAAGCAACAGATTGCATCCCTGCAGGTGGGTTCCTGCCAAGGTGGTGGAGCTGCCAGCTGAGGCACTGTTAGGTAATGCTAACAGCCAAGGCGCTGCTAGGTAGTGCTGCCGGTTAAGACGCTGTAAGGGAGCACTGCCAGCCAACATTTGTCAGGTAGTGATGCCATCAGCTGAGGCACTATAAAGCAGTGCTGTCAGCAGCCGAGGCGCTATGAAATGAAGGTTAGTCCGGACTGCAACTGAAATTCTAGCTCGGCAATGAAGGTTAGTTCGGACTGCATCCTAGCAAGGAAGGTTAGTTCGGACTGCATCCAAATTTCTAGCTCGGCGAGTGCCCAGTAGGAACATGCGCAGCGGGGCTGGTCTTATTGCTGTTACTAACAGTGTTAGCAACGACACAGCAAGCCAGGACACCTGCAAGTGTGCTAAAGGGAAGGGAAGGGAAGGGTTACATAGCTGTACCTGCCTGCGAGGGCAGCTTAGCTGAAGCAAAACGTGCCTGCAACCAAAGTGTACTAAAGACTGCCCCCAAAAGCTGCCTGCGGAAGCATGGAGTGCAGGTGTGCTGCAACCATTTGGGGACGTCTTGGTGGCAAGGGAAAGTGTGCTATGCAGCGTGGGGCTTGGCTTTGTTGTTACTAAGGGCGAGGGAACAGTGCATGCCCTTGGATCTATAATTGATGAGGGCAAAGGGGAGCGGTGCTTGCGCTTTGATTTACCTGTCTCCAAGAACTACAGGCAGATGGCAGGCCTACGGAGGTCAATTGCAAGACCTGGGCCATCGGTGTGTCCATGGGCACATACGTAATCGTTGAGCCTGCAAGGTTGGTAACAGGCATACAGCTGGCCATGTAGGCTGGTTGCAATGATCTTGATGAGCCCCTAGGTCGTCATAAGGCTCGCACAGGTGCTCATGGGCATGCGGCTGGCCCATGTTTGTTGATTGCATTGATCAAGATGGGCCCTGGGGTCATGATTTGGCTTGAACAAGTACTGCTCATGGGCACACAGCTGGCCAGAATGGTCACTGGTGGTACCTTGACAGGTTTCCTCCTTTGAATCTGTGCAGGGACGTGCTATGCATTGGAGTGGTTGCATGTTTTGGGGCCTGGCGCCTCCATCACAAAGCGTTTTGCACAAGCGTTGAGGGTTCCCATGCTGCCAGCTGTACGGCGCATGGCTATGTGTGTTGCCTGAGTTTGCCAACAAGTTTGAGATTTCAAAGACTCTCCAGAAGGCGTTCTGCCTCATTGTATTATGCCCAGGGTGCGAAGTATACTTGTGTATTTGATTTAAAAAAGAATATATGATAAAGAGGTAGTATGCCTGATTGAAAGGTAGTATCATGCCAAAGTGACAGCCCACATTTCCCCACATGTTGCCCCTCTCAGATGGAGCCCATGCAAAGCGTTGCTGCTGTCTCTGAGGGTCTTTCCTGCAAGTCTTAATCCCTAGCACAGGCTCTCATATTGATGGTTGGTAGTAACACAGGCCCCTGAGGCTGGATTTTTGTTTTGGTGGGCTGGCACAGACCAGCAAGCTGAGCAGCCAAACTAGCTGGCTGAAGGTCCGACCCCATTCTTCCCTCCCACCTGACAAGTGGCCCTTGCTCACCTTGTGGTCACAGGCCCAGCTGACTGTGCCCAGCCCTGATGAGCACCGGATTGAGCAGCTACAGCAGCAGCTCACGCAGGTAGGGGCGCCTGCCATCCCATAGTCCTCGCATGCATCGTTTCTAGGCTGTGTGCTGCCTCCTGCCTGTTTTCTTGTCTGTATTTAAATAGGGTGAGTTTCTGACTGCTTAGTTTTTTGTTTCTTTTCTTTGTGTATGCTTGCTTCTGGCCCATCTTTTCTGAACTGCTCTGTGCCATGGATACAATCGCCAGAACAGGAGGAGCCAGCAAAGCTGTCTCAAGGCAGCCAAGCTCCCATCTTTTGAATATTGTGCAGCTGCAGAGGCAGCACAGTGGCGCCTTTGGCAGAGAAAAAGAAAGATATATGCACAAACCCCTTTGAGTGCGTTTGGGCGTGCACAACCTGACAATGGTCCCCCTAAGCCCAGCTGAGGTGCTCGTGATTTGCACACTGACATTGTCAGTGATAGGCTCAGACTTCCCTGTTCACACACTTGTCGTCCAGCCTATAGGAACAGCTTGCAGCATTTATAGGCATCGAGTGAGATCGGCAGAGATCAGAGCTTGTGTCTGAGCCTGGAGCCTGCCTTTCTTGTCTGCAGGCTTTCCAAACAGAGCTGCAGGCCGCACAGCAGCGCGCCAGCCAGCTTGAAGAGAGCGCAAACGCCGCCACTGCAGAGAACCAAGGCCTCCGGCAGGCCCTAGCTGAGAGGGAGAGGCAGGTGGCGGAGCTGGGGGGAAAGCACCAAGTGCGTGCACATGGATTGGTGGATGGATGGCTGTGGGTGTGTGGCAGAGAAAGTGATCCTGAGGAGCGCCTTGCTAAAGCTAATAACTGTAGTACCTGCTTCAACAAAAATATGCAGTGAGAGCCGTTCACCGTGATAGAGAGGGAGGGAAAGGTGGTGCAGCTGCATTGGGAACGTGTGAGGCATGTGTGTGTGTCGTAATAGAGAGGGAGGGGCAGGTGGTGCAGCAGCATTGGGAATGCGTGAGGCATGTGTATGTAGATGATTGGTGGCTGCCATTGTGGTGTGTGTGTATGTGTGTGTGTGCTCTTGCCTCCTATACTTGATGACCAAGAAGCCAATTCAGCAGCTGCAAGGATACAGTGTGCACAGTGTGCATCTTTTGTGGAATGTGCGTGCCGCTGTGGGCTTGTCCAGACCTGTTGCAGCAAGGAAGATTCAATGCAGGCGCTACAGGATGCACCCAGGTGCTGCTGTGGGACTGTCCTGCATTGTAGCAGCAAGAGCAGTTTGAACAGGCGCTGCAGGATACATGTGAGGTGCCGCTGTGGGCTTGTCCTGGCTTGTAGCAGCAAGGAGGATTTTGATGCCTTTGGTACAGAACGCATCCAGGTGCCGCTGTGGGCTTGTCCTGGCTTGTAGCAGCAAGGGAAATGTTGATGCAGGTGGTACAGAATGCATCCAGGTGCTGCTGTGGGCTTGTCCTAGTAGCAGCGAGAACTAAGTTGATGCAGGAGGTACAGAATGCGTTCAGGCGCCGCAATGGGCGTGTCCAGACATGAGGCAGCACGAAGGCCTTGATGCAAGTGCTACAGAATGCAGTCAGATGCTGCTGTGGGCTTGTCCAGTCATGATGTTGCAAGAACACTTTGATGCAGGCACTACAGAGGGGGCAGGTCTGTTGTGATCAGAACTGCTTCATCCTTGGCTGGTGTGCATGTACAGGAGCTCAAGCAGCAGGTGCTGGACCTGCGAGATCATGTGCTAGGAGCTGAGCAGAAGCTGGCAGCGGAGGCCAGCCGGAACTTGCCCTCCCCGCAGGCTGATCCCAACAACAACAACGTGTCAGCCACTGAGCAACCAGCGGGTGGGTCATGCAGAGCACCTTGGGTGGTTGGAGCAAGTGCAAAGTGTCCGTGCAAGGTGGCCATGCAAATGCCAAGTTTCAGTGCAAGTGCAAGGTGTAGTGCAAGGTGTCAAGGTGCATGGGACGAGATCTGAGGCAGCTTTGGAAGTCAGGCAATGGGGTAACTCATGCTTTTGGGAAGCCACATTGCAAACTGGGAAGGCTGTTTGCTTTATGCAATGTTTGAAAAAGGGCAAGGGTAAGACAGGGGGTTGCTTCCATATCATTCCTTTGAAGTTATGCTTGCATGACAGAGTGTACGAACGCTTGACCCCAGTAGCCTGAGCGAAGGATTGTGCAATCTATGGAGAACGTAGCTGTGCAGATGTCAGCTGTCTGTTCCACACTTCCAGCCTTTTCCATTTGCTGCAAAGAGCTGGAAAGATGCATTGGCCACAGTGCAGAAGCATGACGTAGCTAAGCAGATAACAGCTGCCCGTCCCATTTATGTTGCCTTTTCCATTCGCTGCACCAAAACGTGTTGGCCACGGTGCAGAATTCAAAGGCAGCCCCACTCTTCCTACACTTGTCCCTCTTCTCTGTTAGGCACGCACACTGCTACCCACATTCAAGCTAACAAATAAGAGTTGCGTTTGGACGCGACGCTCTGTGCTTTGCGCCTTCCTGATGGGCATTTCCCCCCCTCTCACACGATTTGCACTACCTCAGGCCAGCAGCACAGTAAGGCAAGGTAAACTACATAGGCAATGAAAACTGTTCCTTTGTCAACAGCGTGCCACCGCAGGCCATCAGCACACCCAAGCTGGCCAACACTGTTCGCACCAATTTCTCACATCATTCTCTCTCACCATCCGCACCACTGCAGGCCATCAACACACCCAAACTGGCCAACGCAGCGCGGCAGACGGCGCAGCCGCCGCCTCTGCTGCTGCTGCTGCCGCCCAGCAGGCTGCATCTGCCAGCCAGGTACTGTCCATATAGGGGTTAAACAGCTGCATCATGCACACATGCTTTGAGCATGGCTGACAACCCTCCAGATTCCCATTAGCTCAATTTCAGGCTCCCTCCTGGGCGAGCTATATATATTGTTGGTTTGAGTTTCCTTTGGTGAGGCCCCAACTATTTATGGAGCCTTTCCTTAAGGCACGCAGCCTTTTTTGGTTGACATAGCCTTTTCTTTCTTTCTTTCTTTCTCTGAGCTGCAACACATCCCCCATGTCGGGTCCATCTGTGCATGCACAGCATACTGGTCTGTATAAACATGTGTTTGCGCTTGCAAATGTGTGCATGCATCATCTTGGATCTTTTTACTTCAGGCCCAGGGTGGCCATGATAGCTGTGATCGACTTGCAAGCATGCAACAAAACGTGCAGGCTCTGGGTGGCCATGATGGCTGTGATCAACATGAATATGTGCAACAAAATGCACAGACCCAGGGTGGCCATGATGGCTGCAATTAACATGCACATATGCATCACAATGCACTGCATTGAATGCAGGTGCTGGAGCAGCAGCAGCAGCAGATGCTGACGATGGCCATGATCGACATGCAAACATTCCACAAAATGTGCAGGCTCTGGGTGGCCATGATGGCTGCGACCACCATGAATATGTGCAACAAAATGCACAAGCACAAAGTGGCCATGATGGCTGCGACCAACATGCACATATGCATCACATTGCATTGCATTGAATGCAGGTGCTGGAGCAGCAGCAGCAGCAGATGCTGACGATGGCCATGATTGACATGCGAACATGCCACAAAATGTGCAGGCTCTGGGTGGCCATGATGGCCGTGACCAACATGGATATGTGCAATAAAATGCAGGTGCTGGAGCTGCAGCAGCAGATGCTGACGATGGCCATGAAGCTGCAGTCCCGGGAGTTCCAGGCGCGCCGCTACAAGGAGGCTGTGCGTGCGCTCAAGGCCAGGTGGGCGTGGAAAGAAAAGAGACAATGCGAGGCAGCAGAACTGCTGTCTATATTAAGTATGGGAAAGAGGGTACCTAGAACCGAGACAAGGTGGGCTTGGTTTGAATCAAAGATCATAATTATAACGTGATGAACTGAAAAGGCTTTAATGGCACATGGAGCTGAGTAAGGAACGTAATGAGACCACCTTCATTTGAACAACCTACTCAATCTCGACACACGTGCACACATACATACACACCCACAAGCACGCACACGTGCACACATGATTCAGGTATGGGGAGGCAGAGGCGCAGCTGGCAAGGCGGGACGCCCAGATTGCTCAGCTTCAATCTTCCGCACAGCAGTCCCACCAACAGCAGCAGGAGATGCAGGAGAGGTGCGTTTTTCAAGGAGAGCTAATCAGACCTGTGTGCGTGCCTGCGGTCTCAGATCAGAGTCCATGGTCTGTGTTAGTTGGTGCCTCTGTATTTTTCTGTGTCTGATTGTGCGGCGCGTTCATTGTGCCTTCATGGTGTGGCCAGAGCTTGCAACCTGTGCCCATTGTGCCTGCATGTGATCTGAAATTTCACCATAATGTTGTGCTACCAGGCTCATTCAGCTCTTGCTTAGGCCCCAACGTGTCAAGTCCATGCCTATTCATGTGAGGAGTAGACAGTGCTTGCGGCGTGGAGAGATAGCGCTGTGAAGCTTTCGCCCATGAACAGGTTTTTTTCACTGCCATCCTGTCCTTTTCCATTGTCCAGCTCTACCAGAGAGCTGGGTTTGCTTTTCCTGCACTTCATTCATGTAAAGAGCTGGTATAGTCCATTGTAGGCAGCACACTCCACCAATGTCCTCTTCGTGCTTGGTTTCCCTCAGGGATCGCATCATCCGGAAGATGCTGGGCGACTTGGAAGATCTGGAAAATGAAAAGCGGGATGCTGCCTCGAAGTGGGAGGCATTGCAAAAGTGAGGTGACTTTTGGCAGAAAGCAAGCAATCCCTTCCTCTGCTTCGATTTAAGGGAATGACATCGGTTCATACTTGGCAGTGAACACGAGGCATATATCACAAAACATACATGCATGCATGCATGCATACATGCATATGTACGTACATACATACATACATACATACATACATACATACATACATACATACATACATACATACATACATACATACATACATACATACATACATGTACATGTGAATGTGTAAACGTGTATGTGTGTTTGCGTGTGTGTGAAATGGGATCGACAGTGATCAACACAGCCACACTGCTGCGATCTTTTTTTGCCTCATAAGCCCCCTCATCACTCGGCATTGCTCTCGTGAAGGCGCTGTGACGAGGCTGAGAGCACAGCTGCAAAGGCGCAGGCCCAGCTGCAATTGGCCTTGGACCAGCTCCAGCGTGGGCCTCCTGTGCAGCCCTCTCCGTCCTCCTCCGCCCTACAGCTTAAGGGCACGCCTGCTGGAGCGCTGCAAGTGGCATGCATCGGTGAGCAGCACGCCATGGCATGCTTCCGTGAGCAAAATGCACCAGTGAACAGCAAGACACGGCATGCATGGTTGAGCGGCATGCGTCAGTGAGCAGCAAGGCATGGCATGCATGGGTGAGCAGCTAAAGCCGAAGGAAAGCCAGCTCTCAAAGGGTCATGGGCAGGATCTTACGGCAAGGTGCACTCAACAATCCCCCCGTGCATCTGTGATTGACGTCAGTTTGCGTTCAACTGTGCATCATTTGATGCCACTCTGCATTGGTTGCTTCCACTGTGCAATGTTGGCAAAAGCTGCAAATGTATTTTTTTTTATTATTGGGCGCCCTTTTCATAACTCCACCCCCGTTCACCACCAGGCCCTGTGTGGCTGAGTGCCTGTGATGCTGTGCCCAAGTTTGCTGGTGTGCAGCAGCTTGCCAGTGCTGTTATTTGGCCTGGTGGTCTAATTGAAGGGCCTGTTTGCTGCAACTGTGCAGCCCTCTTGTACAGGCACACCCATGTGAACCTTCAGCATAAACTTTGGGCTGGCTATTACCCTGCTGCGGCACTGCTGCCTGCATGTTGGAGCCCCTGCTGCAGGTGGCAACAACGGCGCAGGGCTACCCAATGAAACAAGCGCGGGGCGAGCTGACCCTGCTGCGGCATTGCTGCCTGCACATTGGTACTCTTGCTGCAGGTGACAACAATGGGGCAGGGCTACCTGTTGAAACAAGCGCGGGCGAGCTGACCCTGCTGCGACACCGCTGCCTGGATGCTGAGCAGCGGCTGGAGGCCGAGGAGCAGCGGTGCGTTGAGGCGGTGCGGCAGATGGAGAGCGCAAAGCAGCGGGCCTTGGAGGCGCAGAAATACGCTGACGAAGCACGCAGGTGGGTGGGTGGACGTGCAGGATCGTGCTAGTGCGTTTCTGTGTGAGAACTTGTATGTGTGTGTGCGCGCACTGGGACAGCCCACCTTTCTGTCAAAAAGTCTGCACAAGAACACACACTCACACACAGGAAATGCAATGAAAAATGACAAGAGCCAGGGACACACACGCACACACACACAGGCGCGTGCTAGCACTAGAGGTACGCAACGAGGACAACGAGCGCAGCCTCAGTGATGCCAAGCGTGCGTGCGAGCGCCAGGAGCAGCGGGCAGAGCTCGCAGAGCGTGCCGTGAGGGGCTTGGAGCTGCAAGTGGTGGATGCTGACAGGTACAAAATGGGAATTGGTTGGCCAAGCGGGCACAGCTGACCTTGGAGTGCAAATTGTGTGATGGATTGTAGCACAGGAAGGCATGGGGTTATCCCGCACACGAGAGACGCATGGTGGGCAGGTATTCTCCACTTTCTCGGCAATTCGTGCGGGGGCGCCAAGCAGGCAGAGCTACTGTGCTGTAACGCGTATCAGCAGAGGTTAGAGTTTAAGACATTGCATTATCTGTCTTCTCAACAAAACAAGCAGGCGATTGAGCTGCTGTGCTGCAACGCGGAGCAGCAGACATGCATTCTCCATCTTCTCAACAACACATACAGGCGTGCCAAGCAGGCAGAGCTGCTGTGCTGCAATGCGGAGCAGCGGGTGCGAGAGACGGAAAGCCGATCTGGAGAGGCAGGCCGGCTGGCCAAGGGGGAGGCCCTGCGTGCAGCAGATGCCGAGGCTCGAATGAAGGCAGCAGAGGTAGGAAGTGTCAGACGTTAGAGCCGACGAGCCTTGAAAGTCACTGCGTGCAGTGAATGCTGAGGCGTGGATGAAGGCAGTAGAGGTGAGGAATCTTGGAAAAAAGTGTGCGGGCAATGAATGCTGAGGCCCGGATGACGGTAGCAGAGGTTGTTGGACAGAATTGAGGGACAAAGGGCCCGCTGCTGATGTGAGTCCTGGCCCAAAGGGCGATCGCCCAGCTCAGATGGGGTGCGGAGCCAGGAGAGGCCTGGCTGCATGGCTGCCTTCTGCTGGGAAATGGGTCCACCAGAAGGGTGTGTCACCTTGGCCAGCACTTGAGAATCCATGCCTCATGCATGGCTTGGTGGCAACAGCACAAACGGTTTCAGCGGCACCCATAAACACATGCACATGCAATGTACCAAGGTACACTTGGCAGCAGCATGATTGGTGGCAACAGCATCTGTGCATCCATGCCTCATGCCTGGCTTGGTGGCGACAGCACATATGTTGACCTCAGCACGCGAGACTTGCCACGCCTCATGCTTGGCATGGGTTGTAACAGCAGCCGTCAATCCATGCCTCATGCTTGGGCTTGGTGGCAACAACACAAATGGTGGCCACAGCGCGCACGTCAACACACCTCATGCTTGGCATGGGTGGTAGCAGCAGCCGTCAATCCATGCCTAATGCTTGGGCTTGGTGGCATCAGCACAAATGGTGGCCACAGCGCGCGCGTCAACACACCTCATGCTTGGCATTGGTGGTAGCAGCAGCCGTCAATCCATGCCTAATGCTTGGGATCGGTGGCAACAGCGTGAGTGGCGGCAACAACACCCGTGACTCCATGCCTCGTGCCTGGCGTTGGTTGCAACAACACCCGTGCATCCATGCCTCATACCTGGCTTGGCAGTACCAGCAGCCGTCAATCCATGCTTAATCCTTGGGATTGGTGGCAACTGCGTGAATGGCGGCAACACCACCCGTCACTCTATGCCTCATGCTTGGCAATGATGGCAGCAGCACTCGTAAGACCATGCCTCATGCCTAGATTGTTGGCAACAGCACAAATGGTGGCAGCAGCACTCATGAATCCTTGCATCATGCTTGGCATTGGTGGCAACAGCAGTTGTGAAACCATGCCTTGTGCTTGGCATTGGCAGCAGCAACAATAAGAAAAAGTGTTTCAGCATCCCGTTTCTGAGTCCGATTTTTTCCACCAGGCCGGCCAGCTGCTGTGCAGCAAAACAAAGCTTGCTCACTGCTTGCACAGGCCAATGGACAGCAAACTGTGCCCTTGTGCACGTGCGCACCAGGCCACCGGCACTAGCATCAGGCCAAAAGACATGTTGCAAGCCATGCTCATCCCTGTGCACATGTACACAAAGCATGTACACCAAGCATGTTGCATGCTCATCCTTGCACACATGTACACCAGGCCACAGGCACTAGCATCAGGATAAAAGACATGTTGCAAGCCATGCTCATCCCTGTGCACATGCGCACCAGGCCACCAGCATGTTGCATGCTCATCCTTGCGCACATGTACACCAAGCATGTACACCAAGCATGTTGCAAGCTCATCCTTGCACACATGTACACCAGGCCACCGGCACCAGCATGTTGCAAGCCATGCTCATCCTTGCGCTTAGGGCAGCCAAAGCAGCAACGCGGCGGAGGGACCTGTCCAGTGTCTGAACGTCTGATCAGTGCAATCCTAGCTCACAGGCACACCAAAAAGCCACCGCTGAGTGTCGAGCTGCCAAAGCAGCAACGCGGCAGAGGGACTTGTTCAGTGTCTGAATGTCTGATCAGTGCAATCCTTGCTCACAGGCACACCAAAAAGCCACCGCTGAGTGTAGAGCTGCCGACGCAGCTGAGATGCGTACGTGTCTTCTGAGTGACTAATCAGATCGGTGCAATCCTTGCTCACAGGCGCATCAGGCCACCGCCGAGCGCAGAGCTGCCGACGCAGAGGCGCGGCTGAGAGAGAGTGAGCGGCGCTTGAGAGACGTTGACCGGCAGCTGAGTGAGCTGTCCTGCAAGTGGCGTGACTCGGATCGGCAGCGGCAGTCTCTGGACGCTGTTCTGAGCAATGCAGAGACGGTGGCGCGGCAGGTGTGTAAGGATGGGCTTGTGCGTGCTGAGCAGTGTGGATGCAGTGGCGTGGCAGGTGCATAGGTCTGTGCACGCGCGTGCTGTTGTGTGTGTAAGTGGGAAGGGGGAATGTGGTTTAAATTTGATCTTGGGACAGAGGCTTGCTTTGCAGTGTGCAGTGCTTTGCAGTGCAGCATAAGGGGCTGCCTGATCTGCGATTCATGCAATGATGGCACTAGAGAAGCTGTCTTTAGTGTGTGGTTCCAGGCACCATCAAGGGAGCTCATGGGTTTGCTATGGAGGAAGGGCCGCTGCAAGGAAGGGATGAGTGCCACAGCAAGGAGATAACGGTTTTGGGTGGTCAGAGCAGGGGTGGTTTGGAAAGATTATGCCCAGAGCACGCCGTAATCTGAGGGGAGGTGTTTCTGGAGTGTGCAGTGAGAGCCCCCTGCGCTGCTCAGCATCTGCGTGCAGCCACGGCGATGCACTAAGGAGGTCATCAACAAAAGCAATGCACTGAGGAGATAATAAACAAGAGGCAGGCGCGTTGTGTTGCTCGCAGGCCCGCACAGAATGTGATGCTGAGCTGCAGCACATGCAGCAGGTGGCGGAGTCCTGGAGGGAAGCCATGTCCCGAGATTTGGATGAGCTGAGGCTTGCTTTGGAGCAGGTGGGGCTGGATTTTGTTTGTCAAGCTGCAGCTGCATGTTGGTCGTTTTTGATGAAATAACTTAGAATGAACAGGAAAAGGAATAAAAAGGGATGTAAGCTTTGTCCCGTGATCTGAATGAGCTGAGGTTTGCTTTGGAGCAAGCGGGGCTAAATTGCCATCTTAGTGCTGACTCTGCCCATGGATTGATGCATGCTGCAGCTGCCCATAGATTGGCGCATGCTTTCATGGCGCTTCTGTTCAGGCGTCAAGGATTGCCTAGGTGCTGATGGGCGTCCCTACATCGCAAGCTGCATATGCCTCCAAATCTGAGGCGGCACTGTTTCACCCTTACACATTACAACGTCAATCGCAAGCTGTCTACAATAGGGCACCCCATCCAAAAACAATTTTTGTAGCTCACTCAACAGCAGGGGCACTGATGTCATGAACCGAGGCACTGTATTCCCTCCTAGACAGAAAATGGATGCCACATTTTATAGGGTCCGGCTGGATCCCTGTCAGGGCTGTCTTGCGTGAAGGCTGGGTCTTTCATACAAAGGCCTGATGCACTCATGGTGAACATGAAATGCATGCTGTAACTCATGAGATTTGGCTGCAACCCCTGTCCGGGATGTCTTAGGTGAAGGCTATTTCATATGGGCCCTAAGGCCCGGGGCACACTCACAGCAAATAATGAAAAGCCGGCACACTTACAGCAAATACTGAAAAGCTGGCACACTCACAGCAAATAATGAAAAGCCGGCACACTCACAGCAAATAATGAAAAGCCGGCACGCTCACAGCAAATGATGAAAAGCCGGCACACTCACAGCAAATAATGAAAAGCCGGCACGCTCACAGCAAATAATGAAAAGCCGGCACGCTCACAGCAAATGATGAAAAGCCGGCATGCTCACAGCAAATGATGAAAAGCCGGCACACTCACAGCAAATGATGGAAATCTGGCACACTCACAGCAAATAATGGAAAGCCGGCACGCTCACGGTAAATAATGAAAAGCCAGCACGCTCACAGCAAATAATGAAAAGCCGGCACATGCAAGGGCCACCCCATCTTCATAGGGCAGACATTATTGCAAACGCCTTCCTGTGACCTGTGCATCAAACACAGGCTCTGGCTGCTGTATGTCGAGTCCTGACTGCAAGCATGTTTTGAGCGACGCCTGTTTCTTGACTGCAGGCTCTGACTCAAAAGGGGGCGGCTGAGCTGCGAGCAGCAGAACTAGAGGCAGAAGTTGGGCGTCAGGCACGGCTTACTTCCAGGTACGGACGATGCGTGTTACCATTGTGAAGCTGCATGGAAGCTGACCAGGGACCATGACGAGCGCAGACGAGCCAGGAGTGTCTGTTCAAGTGTTACAAATGATGTGAGGGTATACGTCCCTGCAGCCCTCACCTGATGTGCCTGGCTTGTGCTTTCTTTTAAAGGCGCCTGTCCTTATGCGCGTCCCTCCGTCAGCTGCTTTGCCTTTGGATGCATTTGATCCTGCCTTGCTTGCTTTTTTTTGCTTTTTTCTTTGTATCAGTGAAATATTTAGTCTGTGTGATCAGCAGTTCAGACAGGTTGAACACATGGTGTGCACGGGTCATGGTATGGTAGCTGAAACCGCACGCAAGATGCCAAACGCCTGATCGCTTGGTTGCACTCATATACCAGCACAAGCGCCCATCGTGTCCTGTATTTGAAGTTCATGCAATTTGAGCCTCTGTGCGGAAATTGTGGCACTCTTTTTCAACCACATCAATTCCATACTATGTCCATGCGCTCCGCGCAGGTCTGAATCAGAGGAGGTTGTCCGCAGCATGCTGGAAAGCCGGCTCCGCACGTGTGAGCAGAGCCTGGCAGCCAGGGACTGCACCATCGCACAGCTGCAGGCTGCCGTGTCTGCAGCCCATGAAGAGAGCTGCCAGGTAGGTCCAGCCTTGTGAGAAGGGTTGAACATTGTAGCTGAAGTAAGAGCGCTAAGTGTTGCTTACACCGCTACAAACATTCCCTTCACTTGCATGAGTCGTGATCCACGTGCTGGGATGCATACATGTTGAATGGGATCTGAGATGTTGGTTACTCAACACACTGTCCCGTCGCTGCGTCTCAGAGGATGTGCAGCCCTCGCATTGCAAGCTGAAGGACAAAAGTCAGTGTTTTAATTTATCTGAGCCGTATCAGGATTCATCTATTGAGATGCATCGTGACTCGTTGTTGATTTCCTTTCACACACACACACACATACACACACACTTTCCTGTCCCTGTGCCACGGGACAAGCAGTACTTTTTTTGCCAGCTGGAGTCCAAAAGCCGGTATTTTCTGGTCTTCTATTTTTCCTGAGTTGTATCAAGATCCATCTGTTGGATGCTTGTTAATCTACTGGCTTCTTCATGTGAGGTGCACCGATTTGACTACTCTTTCCTGCCCATCCTGCCACAGGCCATGCAATCCCTGTCTTGTGAGCTGGAGGCCAAAAGCCTTGCCTTGGCTGACGCAGAAATGCGATTTACAGAGCTGGAGGCTCTCATGCAGAGGATCATTGGGCGGACCTCTGCGCTGCATGACCATAGTTATTACTGCTGATAAACAGTTTGGCTGCCTGGACGTTACATTGCTGGGCGCGTAGAAATGTATGTGCTTGCTGACTTTTGCACACAGTTGTGCAATCACACTCTGTATTGGTTGACGCTGACAAACCGGAAGGAACGGATGGCTTTTGGCCTGCACACACCACAAACCTTATGCTTGTTTTACGTTTGGACGCTTCATTGTTGTCACACTTCCAACTGCAACAACAGCCAACGTACATTGGAAATCGATAATGACCATGGCTCCTTGGCTTCCTTCTGGCTGTAAGCAAGTTTTCTTCGCCTCGCACATTTATCGCTTATTTCTTCCTCAACGTTTTTGCCCTTGCTCTCTTTTGTATGCCTTGAGGGCATAGTTTTCATGCAGGCATGATTGCTGCTTGTGTCATGTAACAACGTAAGCTTCACTTTGCTTGAACCTCTGATCCTGGATCCTGGTTGACTGCTAGCAGCATACCAGTTTTATAATATCACATAAGCTGTTCCTGTGCCTGTCTTTCCTGTGTCAGCGATGTTTGAAATGTAGTTTAGCATGGGAAGAAGAGTCGGTTGGTGGAGAAGGAAAGGAAAGAATTGGCTTTGCAAGCCAGGGCCAGCTGCGTGCAAAAGGAGAGGTTCCCTAACAGCGAGGTTGGTTGGGAGTGTGTACAGTAGCCCATGTTACATCAATGGGGACCTGGCATGCATTTTTAAAAATGCAGAGAAAATTTTCTCTATTCTTACCAACGAGCACAGCGAGAAAGTTACCCACTGCTGGTGAGTCAAGGCCTCTTGCTTACGTGGCTAGTTTCAGCAGTCGCTACGGTACGTGCATGAACCACCTTGACTTGGATCTTAAATCATTTTCTCCCTGAAACCCCTTTCTCATTACTCCAGTGTCAGAGAATAATTGATACCATGACGCCTTATCATGATGTCTGGCTTTCACTGTGGCAGAGCTTTCATAAGGTTGGAGAATTAACTGATGAGTGAATAGAGTTTTAAGGTACAGGGGCATGTAAACAAGACGTCATTCAGGAAAGAGGGAACTCCAGTCTTTCAGCTTGTATTTTGCTCTCTATTTCTTGTTGCTGGAACTGTCTCTGCCTGCTGTGCTCCTCTCTGTCTGAGCATTGTGATGGGGGGTCCTTGTCTAAGTCATATGACCTGAGTCTGAGTCATACGGTTTTGAGCCTATGTGGCTCCTTTTCCTTAATTGATGGAGAGAATTGTCACTGCCAGCGTAGTCTTTTCTTTTCTTTCTAGGATAGAGATGTGCCACATCCCAATGGGAGACCGCCGAAAGTTCGCGGGGGAGCTTTGTGGGTTGGTGGTTTTTTGGCTGCACGTGCCTCCAGGGGACTGAGGATAAGGAGGAAAACTACTTAGGCAGTTATGAGAGACCCTTCCCACATCAAATAATGAAGAAGAGACACATTGGCTCAAAAGAGCCGTGAGTTCCCTCTACCAAAAAGCTAAAAGAAAAACCATGTAGTCAGTGAGACACTCCCTATTTCAATCAAGGAAAACGAGACACATTGGCTCAAAGAGCTACACAAGCAAAAATGCCAGGCTTTAGGACTTGGCTGTGATAAAGAAAGAAAAGAAAGAAGAATCACATAGGCAGTGAAAGCTCCCCACCACATCAACTGAGGAAAAGGAGCCACATTGGTTTTGAAACTGTATGACTCCCCACCACGAAGCTCAGATTGAGGGGAGCACGGCAGGCAGAGAAACTTTCTTGAAGAGTGCAGGTCCAGCAAAGAAAAACAGAGATGAAAGCTGAAAGACTTAAGTCCCAGACCTTCAACAGCGGGCAGAATAAAGCACAGTCAGCTTGCCAACTAAGGGAAGCCTCGTCCAGCAGCTTGCTGCTGAGCAAACTTAAGTCTGAACTCGGGCTACACCACTGGCAGAGATGCAGCTGCTGGCCACAAGCAGGAGCCTGTGGAACCGCCCTTATAACCCCCGTGCTGCAATCAATATGATATTGCACGCCAAGCTCGGCTCCCAGACTACAAGCACCACCTTGAAGTCGCCTTATATCACCCATGCTTCTGCTCAATGCACAGGACTTTCTTCATCGCTGCCTACACTACTCCAGCAGGCTCTGAGGAGTGTATTTATTATGAGCACTCGTAGTGGTAACGAGCTTGTTGTCACACTTGGCAGATTGTGCATGGGTTAATTATTGGTTTTGTTTGTACTGGCGCGCTGAGGTAAGATTGTCTGTAAGGTTGTGTGCGTATTGCATAGAATGGGAATGGAGCTTCTGCGGAACTTTGGTTCTATTGCAGGTAAATTCCAAGTTCTATTCCAATTGCATCGTGAGATGCGTGAGGAACGTTGTATTACACAGCAAAGTCAACAACTTGCCAGGCATAAAAGGGAAGAGAGAACAGAAAAAAGCAGGAAGTGAGCCTCAGGCTAAAAAAAATAGCCTGAGGCATGTTGAAGAGAGAAACTGGAAATACAAAAAGATGGTGAAGAAATACTGAGATACAGGAAAATACCCATGTCACACGTCTCACTTCCTGCAACCTCCAAGAACCTGAGTTATTTTGCAAGCAAATAACTCAGTGATTTACTGAACTGATTAAGGGTGTGGAGATTACAAGGAGAAAGCATTGCTACCCATACATTGAAAAGTGTCAAACGATGTAGAAGGCAGCATTGCTAAATGAATCAACAGCTACAACTTTTCTGGTAGGGCTTGTCATGAGCAGAGCTTGGTGCTAATTCAAACAGCAGAAGCTTATTATTGTGAGTGGAATACGACTCCATCTGTGTTTAAAGAAAACCAATTGGTGCTGAAGTGTATAGCAGCGGACAGCATGTCAATTAAGTTTGGAAGAAGGTTTCAGCTATAAGGTTACAGGTTACAGGAAAAAAGAAGGCCTCCAGTCAAAACGGTTGACTGCTAGCCTGCTCATAAAAAAGCAATAATTCATGTAGAAAAGGAAAAGGCTTGTTATTGTTTTGGTTTAAGAAAGAAGAGATATGATAAGACTGTGCATGGTGAATGCCAGGCACGTAGGGAGTCACCTTATTGGAAGAGTGAGATAAAGAGAGGAGAGGACCAGAAAATAAGGGAGCATATTTAAGCCGAAGAGAACAGACATGGGGATGAGTGCATTTGAAAATAACGTGTTGCTCATCCTGCACATCATCTTGGGCATCACATAGATCACAGACAGGGGAAATAGCATCATCCCATGTGGCCTGCTCAACTTTCAAGGTATGGACACGAAGGCAAAATCGAGCCACACTGCGGACGATGTGTTTAGGTAAATCCAAGTAGAAATATTTGGGCAGAATATAAGGAGAATATGTAACGTGTGCAGGCTTGGTTGGGAGAGCTCACCAGTGATGGCAAGTATTTTTTTTTGCTGTTTGTGTCTCGTGGGTCATAACCAGAAAATCGTCTCCAATATGCTAGATGGCGAGACCTAAGATCCACAACAAGCTGACTCAGTTCCAAAGGATCAGCAAAGCGTATCTTTTGCTGGAAATGATGGGCGTGATGCAAGCCATTCATGGCAGACAATAGATGGGATGTCCAGCAGGAGGAATTCCTGGGGCTGAGGGTGATGTCCGCATGAAAAACCTTGTGAAGTAGAGCGCTGTTGCAATGGGTGAGAGAATTATATAAGCGTGCACAGGCTCTGAACCAGTTGAATTGAATAGGTTCAATTCCACACTCACGGAGGACACTCCAGGAAGGAGTTGATGTTCGCGCACCCAGCATGGATCTCAAGAATCTCAGAAGCCATTTCTGGATGCAATTATCCATCTGTACCCTGTTGAAGATATGCAGTGGCCCAGATCTGACTTGCATACATTCCTGCTGGTATGACATACGTCTTGAAGAGCCATAAGTAGGCATGTAGGCGGTGTGTAATCTGGTGTTGATGGGCAAAAGTACGTATGCGAGCCATGCCTGCCAGGCAGGGTTTGAGAGCTTCCTCAGCAGCATTGTGCAGATTCATGTCTTTGTCCAACTGCATCCCCAGGTAGCGAAAGGTATTTGAGTAAGGCAAGACCTCACCATCATAAAATAGGGGAGGCAAGTTATCAGACTTGGAATTAAAACAGACGATAACAGATCTTTTGGTGTTGACTGTCAGGAATTTCCGACGGGCATAAGCCTTGAGACAGTTAAGCATGGCCTGAAGATTATTTGGTGAGTTAGAGGTTAAGCATAAGTCATCAGCGTATAGAAGGTTGGATATATGTAAATTAGGTGTGCCAGTGCAAGCTCCTTCAATCCCCTCAGAAAGCTCATTGATGTCATCAAGGTAAATGGAGAAAAGTAACGGAGAAAGGGGACAGCCCTGTTTAACACCATAGGTGGGTTTGACATATGCGTGCTTATCCCCATCAACCAGAATGTAGTTGTCGTTGTGATACAAGTTTTTCAGGATATTGAGAAGGTGATTTCAGCTATAAGACGGCAGAAGGGCACAGATTCTGCACAACTCTAAAGGCTTAGTCATGGAATGTTGAGATGCTGTTACAGTTGCGCCGTTTCCTCAGCCTCACTAGTTTCCACATCGACACTGGAAAGAGGCAGAGAAAAATAGAGCTGAAGTAGCACGCAAGATGATTCCCTCCACAAGAAGGATGAAAAGAGGATTGCTTGGGATTGGGTCCCATGATCTGAAAAGGCCAGCCCTGACCTACCATGTAGGTGAAAATTATTTCCTCTTGTCTTTTTCCCAATTTAGGAAAAGGAGGCTTGTTAGCCTAGTGCGCTTTGAGTCCCTTGGCATGCTTTACACCTTGTTAAAGGAAAATTTCTGCAAAGCATCCGCCAGCAGCAGCCAGGAAGCAAAAAGAAATACCAAGCAACAATTTTCAAATTTGAAGGTTTCCTTCAAGTCATGCGAAAAATGGATATCAGGAGGTCTAGGGAAGTGCGTGGAGAAGGCTGAGTCCCAGAAGCTCAGGTTCTGTATTCATTCCACGGCGCATTGCACTACACATTCTGCGGATTGTGCGGAGCCAGCATCTTTTTGGGATCCACCCACTCATCAAACTGCTCGCTTGTGGCCACCCCTGCCTCAACGGCTGCTTGCTTCAGAGGCAGATCCTCAGACACTGCCTTCTTTGCAACCATCGCTGCCCGCTCATACCTGCATGCACGGCACACAGTGTAGCATGTCAATGAGCATGATGGAAATGGGTGCAGCATGCTTGTGGAAGGAAACATTTGGCATTGCTCTGGCAGCAATGCAGCAACATATCAGCACACACTGTTCGTGGCTCAGACAACAGAGCAACATGTAGGGATTGAAGGAAGCACCAACAAAAAGAATGCTTTGGAATAAGGATGAACTGCATAGGCGGTGGAGAGCAGGAGAAGGAGAGTCTGGGTGTCCAGGAGCATGGCTGAAAATCCTCCAGACCCTCATTTGAGCTTTCTTTGGCTTTCTCCTAGGCTAGCTGTGTCTAATTTAGGTTTGAGGGCCCTTTGGTGAGATCCTTGCTAGCCTGCTAGTTAGGGAACCTTTCCTTTCTGCACACGGATTTTAGGCTTTCATTGACTTGTCTTCTCTTTCTAGCTTATTGGCAGGAATAAATTTTTGCGCTCTTCCTCAGCTCCTCAGAAAGAAGCAAAAGGGCTAAAAAAATTGTCTGAAGCTGCCTGGATCACCCATCATCATAATGACTAGGACGCTCCTGAACTTACCCTACGCGGGGAGCAAGTGCGGTGACCATCATGAGGGAGTTCTCTAAGAAGCGTGATATGCGGGGGCGGTTGGGCTGCAGGCCTTCCACGCAGCGCATGGCAAAACTGTCACTGGCGTCAGCCAGGAGCCTCACAGATCTACTTGCAAAACATATAGCAAGAGCGAGGAACATTTTAAGAGGAAACAAGTTGGAGAAGGATCAGGATCCATTTGAAATGCAGGTGCACACTCATGCAGATTGACACAAAAGCCTCAGAGAGAGCAGGAACACATGCAAAGTCAAAGCCCAGTGACCTACAAATTCTGCAATATTGGCACATCAATCTCTTCCTGACATAGATTGCACACACAAGTAGGCAAGGAAAATAAGCATAAAGGGATGACATCAGCTTCACCTCAGGAAATTAGCAATGATGACAGGCTTGAATGCATTGAGCTCCCACAAGCCATTGCTACCAGCCACTGAGATGGCGGTCTGGTTGCCCATGATCTGTGGAGAAACAGTAGGTTATGGTAATGAGGTAATCAGTGCAATCAATGAAATTGATGAAATGACATAAATTTCTCCATTTCTCTATGGCTTGCAGAGAGGTAAGCATAACATTGAGATGTTGGTTGCTTGTGGTCTGAACTACAATATAGAGAGGCTAAAAGTAATTTACTCGGCAGGTATGGTACCGGCGTGCATCGTCTTTTAAAGACGGTACCAAAACAAAAGTGGCCTGGATAGGCATGCTGGACATGGGAATGGCATGACAAGGAGCTCATAAAGAAGCCCTGCAATACTCTGGTCATGTTGAATGACAGAATAAGGTAAGCAAATTCTGCACTTCATCTGAATGGCATCACCCAGAAAATTTGTTTGAGGCAACGTCAGCTTTTCCATCCTCGTCCAGGTGCCAGCATCTAAGCTTTCAAATGGGTTTTTCAGGGCCTTCCTCAAGTGAATGATTGGATTTTTTTATCTTGAGAGGGGTTTGTCTGCCATTTAATGGCCTCTCAAGTTTGTTTGAGATCAAACATTCGGCCAGTGCTACGAAAACAGGCCTGTAGCATGGCCAACTAAGACACTGTTTTGACTGCGTCAGTTTCTCAGCCTGACACGACACATGTCGTGGGTGCACACGCAACCCTCACCTGGCAGCAGACCATGGTCAGCATTTCACACTGCGTGGGGTTAACTTTGCCCGGCATGATGCTGCTTCCTGGCTCATTGGCTGGTAGCTGCAGCTCACCAATGCCACAGCGAGGCCCACTGCCTAAGAGGCGCAGGTCATTACCAATCTGCGTCATGAAGATATGAAAGGTGGGAAAAAGTGTGTAGTGGATAGTCATTGAAGCTGCAGCTTATCAATGCCACAGCGAGGCCTGCCGCCTCAGAGGCGCAGATCGCTGCTGAACTGCAGGCAAATTTGTGCTTTGAATAGAATGACTGACGGCATAGCTATAAATAACGGGCACATGTGAGCCAGGGAAGGGTGGAAACAGGCCCAAACCTTCAACCTCAACCACAAAAGCTGAAACCCAATCCTTGCTAGAAGCTATTTGTCTCAACAGAGGTTGAGGACAGGAGCAAATACAGAGATGACACCTGTGTGGCTGCCCGTAATCAGGCACAATGGTTGGAGGTTTACTAGCGCTATCATGTGCTTTCTACACTCTCAGCCAAAAGGAGATATAACACACAGGCATTTGCACTAGCTTACAGAGAGTGTTTTGTTCCCAGAATTCGAAACTTGTCAAAAAGAATGAAGATCACTGTAGCAAACTGGTCACTCCCTTCCCCCGGTGATGGAGCAACGAGAGACAGGAATCGAAATCCCTTCCAGTCTCACATCCAGGTTGAGCACACAGTTATGGATTGTCCATGCAAGCTCGCATCCCTAATGAACAAATAATGATGTACACGGTGTACAAAGATCAGAGACCATGCAATCAACCTGAATGCTGGTGATGCCCTCAAAAGACTGCTAGGTCACACTGCATACTCAGCTTTGGCTGGTAGCTCTTTCACATCGCTGCTGGCTGTGCTGACCTTAACGAGTTTGACAGCCAAAGTGTGTACTGTGCGCAATGGCTGGTCACTCAGGCGGCGCTTAAAACAGCAAATGCATGCCTGCACCTACCTTCATGAGCGAGACAGCCAGGGTGTTGAGTGCGCCGTGGCTGTTAACCAGGGCATCATGAGCAGCAATGGCCTCAAACTTGTTGCGTGCCGGCACAAAGGGGAGGCCGGTATCAGCAGCCAGCTGGCCCACAATGGCCTTGTCAAAGCCTGTGTGCAGTTTGTACTCGATGATAAACCCTTAAAAGAAATGTGACAAGCCATATTTTTCTATCTCTACCGCTCTGCTTGTACACCACCCTGCTGGACCTGTGATCAGAACCTGCAATGCCCTGTCTTGCCATCATGCCTCCTAAAAAGGTTCTAAGTAGCGTATTTGAGGAATAAAAACATTTCGCTCTTGATAATGCTTCTACACAAGTAAAAGTACAAAAAAGAAGAAAACCAGACATTGAGGACTTGTTACCACTAGGCACAACTTGAAAAACGAATGTTCCTCATAGCCAGGTCCTGGAGCCAGGTGCTTCCAGCAATCCTCTAGATCCCCAGAACCCCACTAGCCCTTTTTGTTCCTGGTTTGTGGTGGAGGAACTTACGGCTCTTCAAAGCCAATGTGTCTCTCTTAATTGATGTAGGGAGAGTTTCCCGAAGCTGGACAATTTCCATTAAAACATAGGTGCTTTTGTAATGCTCATTGCGTTGGGTGCTCCCAACCCTGAACACTTAAGTTAGGATTCAAAATGAAGCCTCAACTTTTTTAAGAATAGGAGCTTTTCTGTTCAGGGTTGGGGGCACCTTGCCTAATCAGCCACGGCATGAACCCTTCTTTTTGGCCACCTAATCTTTATTCCTGACCACCCACAACACCACATTGGGTGATTTTTGGTGATTTGGAGTCCTTGTACCAAAAAACTACCATTGCAAAAATAATGGAGTGAACAGAATCATTGGTTGGTACTGAAGCATTTACCTCCGAGAAAATCCAGCACAAGGTGTGCCAAAAAGGTCATTTAACTTCTTTTTTCCTATTTTTGAATATGCAGGATTTTAGCATAGTATATGGGGGCTACAAAGCAAAACGGTTAAAGTGAAAAGTAGTCCCAGGGTGGAGCCGTAAGCCATTTTAGTGTGATCTGAGGCCAGGGGAGTGATCTGGGTCCTCAGTTTCCCTTCATTTTTGGCAAATTAAATGTTCCATGGATGATCATGCTTGGCATGGAAAGATTTGAGAAAGAAACCCAGCAAAGAAAGAGCATGTTTAGCAATATAGGGGAGTTGTCCACCTCTGAGAGTTTCTTCTGCCTGGGTATTTTTTCTCTCTGAGGACATGTTGTCAAACAGGAGGAAGTGCGAGGTCATCCTCTCCCTGATTGCCCCACCTTCAAATGTATTAAGACCAGTGCCAACAGCAGTGCCCCCCTGCGCAAGCTCCAACAGGCCCGGCAATGTACTCTCTAAACGCGCAATGCCAAGTTGAACCTGTATGCACATTGCATGGGGTAGCTAGTGTGTAATCAATCAGTCATACCAGGCACGGAAAGCAACTGAAAAGAAACACACAATGCATTGAAAGCGACTGGAAGCGATAAAATTCAACTGGAAAGCAATGCGGTGCATTTTCACACTTGTACTGATGAGTCTCCAGCTTGGCGTCTGACCCACACATGTATAACCCAAGCTTGTCGACCTAAACTCAGGATAAGAGCTCATTGAAGTCTTAGCGCCGCAAAACCCACCTGTGCTGCATAGCCACTGAACTCTTGACCCAAAGTTAAAGGTGTAGCGTCCTGGGCGTGAGTTCGCCCGACCTTGATGATGCTGCCAAATTGGGAGGCCTTGTGCTCTAGATGAGCCTGCGAGGAATGTGAAGTATGCAGGCATTGTGAGCAGTCCCGACATCAATCAAGAGAAAGGAGACATAAGGATCCACCAAAATGCATGTAGTCATCATTGCACATTGTTTCCAATTCCATTGGCTTTAAACATGTCTTATGTAGCACTGTCTTAACACGAGTACACTGGGGCCTGTGACCTGAAGACAAAAATGGATCAACTTAGCCACGCTTCTGCACAAATGGCACCATTGCTGGATGTCAACAACTCTTTCAGGGATCCTGTCTTCTCAGCTGTAATGCATATATAAAGTCACAACGCACAGCAATGAGTGTGATGAACATCTATGCTTGACCGACTTCAGTGCGAACACCATACACTTCACAGTGTCCCCGCAAGAAAGCTGAAACATACAACACATACAGAGTCGGCCAACCTGATGAAAGCGAAGCATATCTCTGCATTGATCCAAAACTGACCTGGAGCTTCCCAAGTGCAGGAAGTAAACGGAACTTCAGCTCTTGAGCTGCAGCCACATGCATGGCCTGCATTGATCCCAGGAAAGAAAGCTAAAATGGAGACCTATTGCAAGCAAGCAAGATTATCTTTGTTTCCTGCCTTGCCTTTTTGTTATTGCAATACAGAGATGAGCAGAGTAAAAATCTAGACAGAGCAGAACGTCAAGGTTAAATAGAAAGAGTGTGTATGTGTGTGTGATACCTATAAACACATATATTTATTCCTTCACATACACACACAAGGGGTTGGGGTATGTACAAAAGCAAATAAAAGTTGGAAAAAATTGCAGAATGAATGAATGGTTGGAATTGTACTCCTGTGTGACATGTGAGGTCAACTGTGAACTGTGTATGGGCTCTCTCTCTCTCTCTCTCTCTCTCTCTCTCTCTCTCTCTCTCTCTCTCTCTCTCTCTCTCTCTCTCTTCCTTTCTCTCCCCCTCTTAAATCTCACTATCCCTCTCTCTCTCTCTCTCTCTCTCTCTCTCTCATTCACTCACTCACTCTCTCACTCACTCACTCACTCACTCTCTCTCTCTCACTCACTCACTCACTCTCTCTCTCTCACACACATCTGACACCGCGACCACATAATGACATAGCACATGCAATCCAAAAAAGTGCATGTGTGAGCCTCAACAATCATCTCTGGAACACGCAGCAGGAATAGCGTCCTTGAAGGACTGGCTCAGAGAACTACAGCAAGTGTGAGCCACAACCAACTGTTTCCAGAACACACAGTGGGAATGATGCCATTGGAGGGTAAGACCTGTAAGTGTTTCACAGCCACAAACAGTCATTCCCGGAACGCACAGTAGGAATGGTGTCGTTGGAGGACTGGCCCATGTTGACATGGTCATTAGGGTGGATGCGGGGAGAGTGCAGGGGTGAGAGCTGTTGAGACTGCAGGGAGTGTTGCAGGGCTTCTTGCTCCTCGCGTAGCAAAGACGTAGCCCTGTGACGGTCATAGGAATAAAGGAAGGTTAAGAGAGGATGCATACCCCTTTCAAAGCATGAGACATCATAAGTGGCTTGAAGTCGCAGCAAGTCCCTGAACACAAGCTCACCGCTTGTTCTCCTAAGATCCCTGAGGATGAACACGCTTGAACAACAACTCAAGCTTCAAAGCTGCTTCTTTTGGAGGAGCTGCTTCTAAGGAGAAGCATTGAACTTCCGCTTAACACTGAGAAGGAGAATGATGCAATTGAGGATTGCAACATTTCAGTCCAGATTTCTACTTCCCGTCAGCACTTGAAAAAATGGATGCACATATTCTGAACATTGCTATTTACAGGAAAAGAGGTATGCCATCTGGAGAGAAGACAAGCCTTAAAAAGATGGCCATCAAGCCAGCCTGTATCCACCAGAGCAAGGCAGGGGAAACTCAATGGAACTCTGTATAACATTCCATGGATCAACGAAGGAATAGAGACCATGGCGAAGGAATAGAGACCATGGCTGTATAACATTCCATGGATCAACGAAGGAATAGAGACCATGGCACAGCTGTACGTTCATTCCATTGCAGCAAATTGGCTTGGCAACTAAAGAGTGCATGCTGCGCAGCCACCATCTGGCACCCCACCTGTTTGCAATGACCTCGTTTACGTTCATATTGGTTTGTGTGGCACTGCCTGTCTGCCAAACAATTAAAGGAAAGTGAGCAGCATGCTTCCCCTCGGCGACCTGCAAGAATCAATTCAGGGGTGTGGAAAAGCGGTAGGCAGCGATGTTGGGCTCGCTCGCACTTAAGCTTCTGCTACATTGCAAGTAAAAAATGCAAATACACATGATGCATTTGCAAGCGTCCATTCTAGGATCTTTCTAGCGTGCATAAAGGGAACACCCAACAGTCAGCTCTACCATCATGAGTTTCAACAGCTAGATCCATGTTATTTGCACATGTATTTTGCACGTACTTCGTCATGCAAAAGTTGCATCAATAGCTCAAAAAAGCAAACCAAATCCATTGCTTGTGACATCTTAAGTTTGCAAGGGCACAATATTCCTGGCTTTCTGATTGAGGCTCATCCAGGCACTAAATTCAGGCTAGTCCGTGAAGGTCGGGTCTTGAACACCAAATCAAGATCAAAAGCGAGCATCTGAAGAACAAAACAATATTACTCTTGCCTCAGAAGCTGCTTGGATGATGGCACTACTATGCTGGGAGCTGAGCAAGCCCGCTCTGTTATTGACCTGTGTGGAGAAAAAATACGAGGGCAGTATGAGGAATTAAAGTAGCTTTGAGGAGACATTTGGAGAATCTATGAAGAATCTTAAGAAATTCTAGCTGTATTGCGTGAAAACTAGGAGCCTACAAAGTTTTGGAAGCAAGTTCTCTGCAAGCTCAGCACTTGTCTTACGTCACATTTAGCTGTTATCACGCCATTATGAGGCAAAAGCTACTTACCACGGCTGCTGCACGCTTGATGGCGCCCAAGGCTCGCACCTGTAAGGCCCGGAAAACATGAAATGAATATGGAAACAAAGCCTTGGATAGAGCGCTGTTTACCGAATGTTTTTAACCTGCAACCTTCCGTGCAGTTTTAAGCCCCGGAACTTCAAAAGAGAGGAGCAGGGGTAAAACAACTCAACCACCAAAATCCATGTAAAAATATCATGCGCAGCCTTTGCTTGTGTTGCAAAATCTGCAACCTCCTTTTCTGCAAGCTGCGTTTTTTGTGCGTTGACTGACCCTGCCTCTTAGAGCAAGGCACACAGGTACTCAAAGGAAAAACTTGGCATACCAATGGCTCAGGCATTCGCTCCATGCTCGGCTCGCCAACAACAAAATTCTGCAGTATTAAAAGAGAGGGAGGAAGATGAGATGTGTGACAGAGTTTCGCCTATTTTGGCACAGCATTCAAAACAAGTCAAATACAGTCAACGTTTAGATACCTGAAGCGACCTCTGCGTCTGGGCTCCCCAGTACCTGATGAAAGAGAGACATAATGCAAAGTTGATCATGTGTGCAGGGCTTGGAAAGAGTGTATTTGATGTATGAAAATGAGTGTGAACAGGCGACGTGTGTTTTGCGCACGCATGAAGGTTACGCAAACCCACTTGTCTGCAGGCACTGTGATAGGTCCCATAGTGTCATGTTCCACTCTGCCCTCTGAAACTTGTACGTTACTGGCCTTCCGTACGTTATTTTTGGTGAAGCCGAGTAAGAGCCAGGGAAACACCCCTGGTGCTGTGTGCTTCCTCAACACTGTCAACATATTATTAACTTTGTATCATAACGTGAACCCCACATCCCGATCTGGCGAAAACCATGGAAAAGGTGAATTGTTAATGCGACACCGTTCAAACATAAAGGACCATCCATTTCAAATATCAATTTTGAAGTATGTACGTTTGAAGGAGGGTTTATATTTATGCTTGCTACCACCCCTCGATTTAAAAGCATGAACTTGCCTCTTTTGTTTGTGCTCTGAAATCTTCTGGTGCATGGATTGGCAGTGCCTATTTGGTCTTATTCTGAAAGTATCCACCTCGTGGTGCGCATTTGCGCAAGAGATGGAGCAGGCATGCCTGTGCCAGTGCGCCATCTGTGGGGCCAAGCTGATCATCACTGGTGCCATGGAGGGCCCGCAAGACGCCCCAAGGATTGATGAGTCCTTCATGCTGCTAGACAGAAGACAGGGTGCAGGTGCAGTATACAAATTTTGAAACACTGATAGGCGCAGGATGCTGCAATTGCAGGTGCGAACGGGCACCGAACACGAGCTCTCACTTTCAAACTGTGCTCACTGCCCTGCCACAGGTGGACCACAGCACAACCGCCTGGGAGGTGGCCTGGAGGAGTCCTTTGTTGTCTTGGGGCCAGCCTCAAGTGTGCGCTCCCATGGCTCTCAGCAACACCTTCTTGCACAGTCAGGGCTACAGGGGGGCCTGCAGGGTGGAGCTGCTGCGGGTGTGCACCCTCACAGCACCACTTCTGGACCAGGGAGTGGGCACCAGCAAGCAAGTGTCAATGACAGCACCACACCAGGTGGGTGAAAAGTGCCTGCACAATTCTCATTTCCAAAAGGCAAGCAGGCTTACCTGATTAAGCAGCTGCAGTCCGGGAATGAGGCGCATGAGAGCCTTTTGATCTAGGGTAGCTTGTGCCACAACGGGCACAGGCTCACACTCTGCCAGAGGGAGACCAAACTGTCCCTTCCTTCCTATGCTGTGTGTAATTACAAATGGATCTGCGCAGTACCGCTGTATAGATGTTTTCCTTGCTTGCCGAGCATTTCTGTCTGATCTGCTTGTGAGAGTCGGCTTGCTGGATGGGAGTCCTTTGTTGCTTGCATCAGTGCAATGGACAACGAGGCGGAGCGTGTCCATGCATGCGAGGTACACATAGCTACTCTGCAGAAAGGTCAGCATGCTCTACAGAAAGAACAGCATGTTGACCTGGTCCAAGGGTTAAAATGAGCAGCAAAAGAGAAAGGGCTTAAGGCACAGAGGGGTGGGGACCCTCATGTGCAGCTTATGGTGGTCCCACCATAAGACTGCAGGCATGGAATGATGCTCAGCAGAGAAGGGCGTAGGAGCCTAACAGTGTGTTTGATGTTTCATTTTCGCTTTCCTCGCCCAACTGTACAATTCATTGGTTCTTTATCCGTGCACATTAGGTCCTTCAAGACTCTTAGCTCAATCCACTTCAGTTGAAGGCCTGGATGCAAAACTGCAAGCCTTACTCATTCAATTTCAATAACAGGCCTGAATACATTACTGCAAGCCCTGCTCAATCCACTTCATTTGCAGGCCTGGACGCAAAACTGCAAGCCTTACTCATTCAATTTCAATAACAGGCCTGAATACATTACTGCAAGCCCTGCTCAATCCACTTCATTTGCAGGCCTGGATGCAAAACTGAAAGCCTTACTCAATCCACTTCATTTGCAGGCCTGGATGCAAAACTGAAAGCCTTACTCAATCCACTTCATTTGCAGGCCTGGATGCAAAACTGCAAGCCTTGGCTCACCTATTTGAGCTAGCTTCCACCACCACTCAGGCCGACCAGCCGCTCTGTTTAGACTGCGCAGCTCAGCTGAAAGATGAGATAGAGGCACAGGTAAGAAATGAGTTTAACCCTGCTAATGAGCATGGTAGGTTCTTAAGCTCCTCCTGAGTAGGTACCTCCACTCCTGTCAGAGCACTCAATCGCTTAATCGCAGTTTGATTGCAATATCACACTTAATCGTGCACTCATTGAAGGACAGGGATGGGTCATTCGGGGTTTTGGAGGTAGCAATTGCGTATGTATGTGTCAAGGTTGCGTTCGTCGCGTACCTACGCTAATTGAGAGGGCCATTTTGGGGAGGGAGGGTTTTGGGTGAGCGGGACCCCAGGGAGGGCCCCAACTACTCCTCAACCATCCCTCTAAACTCCCCAAGGCAATTAACAATTAATTATGCCAAGAAAGAAGGGCCCTGAATGGGATTACGTCACATTGATTCAGCCTGAAGGCAGGTGAGGTGAAGCAAGTGAAGAACAAGTGCAAGCTGTGTGAGCATGTGTTTCATGGAGGTGCCTTGCGCATCAGCCTGCTCTTCTTGAAGCCCCTGGCTGTGGGGTAACCAAGAGTGCAGCAGCTGAGGACAAGCTGGAGCCAGTGAAGAAGGTGATGCAGCAGCTGGATGGCAGGAAGAAGGCGCAGCAAGCAGCACAGGATGGACAGCTCGACAGGGCAAGAGCTTCAGCACCAGCCCCAGCAGCCCCAACGAAGAAGCAGAAGACACTTGCGGACTGCGCACGCAACCCGGCCGACGTGGGAACTGAAGGTCTCTCAGGGCCTCCTCAACAATTTTACCGCCGAATATTACCACGCACCCCAAACAGCCAATGTAGCGTTCACAGTTTGAAGGCCATTTTCAACGTTCTGTGAAATGCGCGAAACATGAATGGCCCAAACCTGTTGAAGGAAAGCAATGAATGAGGCGTTCAGTTGAGGCATCTATTGGCCAGCCAGTATCACACAGCTAAGCTGACCAGCCAGTATCACACAGCTAAGGCATTCAATGCATTGCACATATGACCTTGAACTTCTGCCAGGAAATGGATATGATTCAGAGAGGATTAGCGTGGGCTCTGCGCAAGGCAGCGCAGAAATGACAAGGGATCTCTGCACCCAGGGCAGTCATCCTGTGTTGTTACAAAGGTTTCAAATAGGCAAAATAAGTTGGAAATAGGCAAAATAAGTTGGAAAAGCGTCTAAGAGGGACTAAATGAGGACTTTGGTGCCTTATCAACAATTTTGTTGTCATATTGCCCTGTCCTGTTTTGTCGTCGAGCACACTGCTATTTGGTCTTTACTCTTGGAAGGGATGGCCCACTTGATGTGTCCTGAAGTTAATCTCCTGAGCCTGGGTCCATACAAGAGTACCTTTGCTTGTACAGCTGCGTGTTAGTTGTGTGCCTTCGGTGCTTAGACTGTAGGACTTGGGTTGTTAGGAGGGTCCCCGTTTTTTATGAAAGGTAAGTATCCATTGCTGTCCCATTGGCAGGCAGATTCCAGGATATTGAAGTGTTTCATCAGTCTAACTGCGTCCTGTGTGGAGCTTT
The DNA here is from genome assembly GCA_914767535.2 of Dunaliella primolecta. Classification (NCBI taxonomy): domain Eukaryota; kingdom Viridiplantae; phylum Chlorophyta; class Chlorophyceae; order Chlamydomonadales; family Dunaliellaceae; genus Dunaliella; species Dunaliella primolecta. The sequence continues at coordinate 5,119,226 of OU611762.1, forward strand.
GCGCCCCTGATATTTGAAACCTAGGATGAGATCTCGTACTATGGGGCACCTGTCGCTCAGAGTGTTGCATTGGTGTTGATGCGCTGTTTGTGGTGCTTTGTGCCCCAGATATTTGAAACCTAGGATGAGATCTCGTACTATGGGGCACCTGTCGCTCAGAGTGTTGCATTGGTGTTGATGCGCTGTTTGTGGTGCTTTGTGCCCCAGATATTTGAAACCTAGGATGAGATCTCATACTATGGGGCACCTGTCGCTTAAAGTGCTTCATTGGTGTGGATGCGTTCTGTGTGGTGCTTTGTGCCCCAGGTGTTTGAAACTAGGATGAGATCTCGTACTATGGGGCACCTGTCGCTCAAAGTGTTTCACTGGTGTCGATGTATCTGTGTGGTGCTTTGTGCCCCAGGTGTTCAAGACCTAGGATGTGATCTTGCACTATAGCGTAGCTCTTGCTTGCTTGCAGTATTTTACCATTGTTCATGTGTTCTGTGTAGTGCTCCATGCCTCACGTAGCAGGAACGTAGCATGAGGCCTCGTGCTATGCGGCGGCCGTCGCTGGCTTGAAATATTTCAAGGGTATTCATGCGTTCTGTGTGGTGCTTTGTGCCCCAGGTAGCAGAAACAGAGCATGAGATCTCGTGCTATGCCGCGGCTGTCGCTCGCCTGGAGGCGGAACAGTCTGAACCTCTACCGGAGGCTGCTTTTGCGCAAGAGATGGAGGTACTGCGGGCAGCGCAGCAAGAGCAACAGTGAGTGCAAGAGTAGCAATGGGCAGCTGTGAGCGCGCACTGCAAGAGCAGTGCAAGGGCAGCAGTGCACGAGCAACAGTGATTGCATGAATTGCAGTGAGCAGATGTGAGCGCACACTGCGAGAGCTGTGCAAGAGCATCAGTGGGCACGCACCGCGAGAGCAGTGCAAGAGCGGCAGTAAATTGCGCACCTTGCGTGCAATTGCTGTGCAAGCAATCTTTGATTGTATCCTTCCTGTGCCTCAATGTCCTTCCGCGAGCCGTTCCTTCTCTTGTAAAGTCGCATACAAAATTGTTGCAAGGAGTGATTAATTGATATAAGCAAAGCATGCGTGCGGATCAGGGGTTTCTGTCCTTGGTTGTGGGATCTCGCAGGGCAGCAGCAGCAGCAACGGAAGCGGAGCTTGTGCAGGTCAACAACCAGCTGGCTGCGCTGCGAGCTACAGAAGCTGAGATCGATGCATTAGAGCACAAGTACTGGTGAGGCGTGCACATTGCACACGTGTTGGATGCTGTGTACGGATGACCAGATGTTGCTTAGATGCAACCCCTCCAAAAGCTTGAGCACACATATAACTTTTTTATCGTGTACTTATGTCTCCCTGGTTCCATGGTATCAACTCTCGTCATCATGGTGAGGTGCTGCTTAGGTAAGGGAATGTGATGAGAGCGTAGCAATCTGAATGACCTGTCAGATTTCAATGCTCAGGCACCACTTTTCAGTTCAAGCACTGAGCTCAATATAGCTGTTATATGCTAGAATGACTGAACAGACGACTTCAAGAGTCAGTAGCTGACTCGATGTGCTTGTACATGCATCACCATGTATGACTGCATGAAAGGCATATTGGTTTCAAGAGCAGCACTCATTCACTCCACTGGCTTATGGATGTCTTTAACAGGCATGACTTCAATGAGTACAGCATGCTCTTGAAGCAACTCATGGATGTCTTAACAGGCATGACTTCAATGAGTACAGCATGCTCTTGAAGCAACACTCATGGATGTCTTAGCAGGCATGACTTCAATGAGTACAGCATGCTCTTGAAGCAACACCTGGATGACCGGGACTCCATGCTGACAAAAATCAACCATGCGGGGCAGCGGAAGCAGCTGCTGCAAAGCACCAACGTCTACAATGATGCCTTTAAGATATGGTGAGGTGGCTGTGAGTGTTGGTGAGGGCAGCAGAGGCAGCTGCTTCAAAGCAACAATGCTTACAATGATGCTCCCAAGACAAAATAATGTTGCTGTGTGTGTTTGGCAGGGCAAGGGAAATTGAACACCGCTTCCCATAGTCTTTTTGTGACAGTTGAAGCTTGCAAATTACAGACATGTGGGCCCCACATTTGCTGCTGCATCTTTGGAAGAGCCTTGCGGCAAGCAGATGGGCATCACATTTGCTGCCCTCACAAAATAGCCCGTGGGAACAGCTTCGAAGTCATTACATGTATTTTTACTTGCGCTGCTTCTTTGATCACCTCTTGTGGCTGTACACTCATTGATAGTTGCTCAGGCTTGGTGAGCCCCTCCGCACCACCAGTAGATTTTATTTGGATCATGAACCTGCAATGCACCTGTGCTCTCCTCGTTTTGATTTTTTCCGACCTTGCATGCATGCCTGTACGCTCATGTTTCATACACTGTGCACACACATTCATCAGCTCACCCATCTTACCATCATACGTGCGCAGAACCATTCACACCCATTTTTGTGCATGTGCATTACTGTGTGTGCAAGGAGTCATGCACTCACAATTTTATGCGCAGGCATGACAGGCCCTCTGGCGCGTTATCATATGCTCACATGATTGCACCATGATGTGCTCACGGTCATACACTCAGAACTTCGTGCGCAGGCAAAACAGACTCGTTGGCACAGCATCATGCGCTCACATTATGACAACATTATGTGCATTGTCATGTGCTCACATTTTCGTGCGCAGACATGACGGGCCTTTTGGCACAGTATCATATGCTCACATTATTCAACCATTATGTGCACACGCAGCCATGTGCTCACAATATCGTGCACAGGCATGGCAGGCCCCTTGGCACGTACTTGTTTCCAGACATCATGGCACCACGTTGTGCACACATAATTAAATGCTCGCAACTTTGCATGCAGGCATGATGGGCCCTTTGGCACCATCAGTGGCTTCCGCTTGGGGCGCACGCCTGAGGCGCCTGTGGAGTGGGACGAGATCAATGCAGCATGGGGGCAGGCCGTGCTGCTGCTGCACACCATGGCACAGGTGTGTACATACATTTGTGTGTTTATGTACATTCGTGTGTGTTTGGGGGGGAAGGACGAGATCAATGCAGCATGGGGGCAGGCTGTGCTGCTGCTGCTCACCATGGCACAGGTGTGTATGTACATTTGTGTGTGTTTTGGGGGGAAGGACGAGATCAATGCAGCGTGGGGGCAGGCTGTGCCGCTGCTGCTCACCATGGCACAGGTGTGTATGTACATGTGTGTGTATGTACATTTGTGTGTGTTTGGGGGGGAAAGACGAGATCAATGCAGCATGGGGGCAGGCTGTGCTGCTGCTGCTCACCATGGCACAGGTGTGTATGTACATGTGTGTGTATGTACATTTGTGTGTGTTTGGGGGGGAAAGACGAGATCAATGCAGCATGGGGGCAGGCTGTGCTGCTGCTGCTCACCATGGCACAGGTGTGTATGTACATTTGTGTGTGTTTGGGGGGAAAGGACGAGATCAATACAGCGTGGGGGCAGGCTGTGCTGCTGCTGCTCACCATGGCACAGGTGTGTATGTACATGTGTGTGTATGTACATTTGTGTGTGTTTGGGGGGGAAAGACGAGATCAATGCAGCATGGGGGCAGGCTGTGCTGCTGCTGCTCACCATGGCACAGGTGTGTATGTACATTTGTGTGTGTTTGGGGGGAAAGGACGAGATCAATGCAGCGTGGGGGCAGGCTGTGCTGCTGCTGCTCACCATGGCACAGGTCACCATGGCACAGGTGTGTGTGTGTGTGTGTGTGTGTGTGTGTGTGTGTGTGTGTGTGTGTGCGCTCGTGTGTGTTGGGACGAGATCAATGCAGTGGGGTTTGGATCCTGTGCTAATCCAGCACCCCTTTCATTGGGTTTCTTTAGATTTTTCACGCATTCCCGCAGGGGCAAACAGCCCACAAGCTACTAAGCTGCCTGTGAACTTGCGTAAACTGTAAGGATTGCATGAAAGAGTGGACGCGTATCATACGCGGCGTATGGAGGAGGGCCTGGTCAAATAGCCACCTGAAAGTTTCAATGTTCATGCCCCCATTGCAGAACCTTATGATAATGTTCGTTATCATAAGGTTCGTCCACAGTACAAAATAAATCTGGAAAGATACAGGGTAGTGGTGTTCAGGTCCCGAGGCGACTTTCACCAAATGAGTACAAAATTTGACAACAGGTGTACATTTGGTAAACATTAAGGGCTGCATACTTGGATTTTTAAAAATTGGCCCAGGGGGTGATCTGAGTGCCCCAGAAATTGATATCACACCCCAGATCGCACTCCTCCTGCAATAGCAGACCTGGAACTGGTCCAATCGTGACAGCTATTGCACTAGTGGGTGAGTGAGATCAAAGCCTATGTATTGATGTGCTAATCTGGGAAAACTGGTGCCAAATAGGCTGACTGCGCCTGGAAATGTCAAAATTTTAGTCATTTTTGGCCAATGCCACACACAAGAAGCCCCAGAAAAGACGGGCAAACCAATTATCAGGTCAGTAAATTGGCATAGCTGCTTTTAATATTATAATAAGGGTAGCAGGAGAAAAACAGGATGAAAATGTGGCCTTCGGGGCTAATGCTTGCCAGAAACGTGGTAAAAAATGCCAAAAAATGCACGTTTGAGCCCACCCCTGACCAACCATGCAATATTTTTTGGTCATTTCTGTTGCAAACCTATTCTTATGTCACAAGGTATCCAATGGTGTGCTGCTTGACCGAAACGGACAACTTTCAGAATGACCCCCTTTTTGGGGTGCTCATTTGCCTAAGTGCTGACACTGAAAATGGGTTTTGGTGCATAAGGGGCCCTCAGGGTGGTTGTTTCGGTACGAAACTCGGCGTGGGGGTCCAGAATGGTGTTATGAAGGGGCTGTGCGTGGGAAATTGGGAACGCGCAGGTGCGTGGGTGACCTGCTGGGGGAAACATGCCCATTTTTAGGGGTAAATGCATGTAGGGGGTGGTAGCATGCTGAAGGTGTGTTCCAAGCCCTGCCAAAGCGAAAATCTGGCCATACCTTCATATGATAGAGATGTTCAACTAGGAGGAGTAGCATCAGCCGATGCTGGGCGATGCAGCAGGCCCGGTTAAAAACGTAAGAGCCATTTACATGCCCTTGTTTGGGCACACCACCATGCGCAGCTCCCTTGCCCTTGCATGCCACCCCCTGAAAACCTTCCCAGACCTCACAGGTACCCAAAGCAGCCCTGCTACACAGGGCCTGCAAGGTTTGGGGCAGCGCATGGTCAGCTGTCCAGCGTTTTGCATTTTGGTGATGGGGCATGCAGGGGGTGTGTCAGGTGGCCTGCAGTGGTGCTCCCAAGCTCCAAATGCATGCATTTTGACCTTATTGACTCTTGATGATGCTCCTTGAGTGCTGGAGTGCACTGGGCAGGCCAGCTGGGGGTGCATGCGTGTGACGTACCCCTTGCCACCCACACAGCATGTCCACAGCACGCAGCTGCAGTCACCTGTGCGCAGGATGCCCTTCCTCATGCCTTGGTGCAGGTCTGGGACAGGGTGGGGCAGGCTGTCCGGGCTGCTGCTGGCTCCAGGGTGCTCCTTTCTGCTGGTCAAACCTCTGCAACAGCTGCTGTAGCTGCAGCTGTGTGGAGTCGCTGCCTCAAAATTAAGACAATGATTCATTGATTAACAAAGAGCAAACGTGTCCCAAAAGCGGCCAGTTTGGTGGCCCGTCAGGAAGGCGATGTCGCCAGACGTGTCAAATTTTCTAACGCGACAGCTGGTGCACCGGGGCTCATAAAACGAGTGCAGACGGACTTTTTAATTTGCATTTAATGAGTTCGATGGCTCAGCTTGACCTGCCCGTGTTTTTTGGTGGGCTGGTCCAATCTATGTCTGGACACCCCCCTCCTGTATCTCCCCAGCCACTGCACCATCCAGGATTCTGAGACCAGGTTTGTCAACCAGTTTTGCACCATAAAACTGCTCATGAAGTCAAAAATGAGTTTGGAGCAACTTGGTCTGGGGGTGAACACCACTACAGGGTATTCTGGTGTTTCTGAAGAGCTTCTTAGCCCGGCTGCTGCGGTACACACTGCTATCAAATGATGAAATATGCAACTCAGCATTTGCTGAAAGATGTGCAATGACCATGCGTTTGGTGCATACAAACATATTCCATGCTAGTGCGCGCTCAAGCCCTGCCATTCTCAGATAATGATTTTCTAGAAAATCTTTAAAATGTTCTTCTTTCACTGAATTCAGGTGTAATACTTACTCTTCCTTCCCATCCGTCCCCATCTTCATCCTCCATCCCTATTGTCTGCCTCGCTTGCACTGCTCTTCTCCTCCTGCTCTTTGCCTTCTTCCGCACTCTTCTGTCTCCCCCTCCCCTGCCTCACCACCTGCGCCTTGTCCTGGACTGCTGGTCCAGTAGACTGCCTACTACTTAGACTGCTCCTTTAAACTCCTATCCTTAAGACTGCTGATCCTGTAGTAGGAATCTTGATCTGCGCTTTTTCCCAGAAACCACACAAAGTAAACATGAATCTTGGTTCTTATGACATTAATAGAGATATTATTGGTCCATTGTGCTTTCAAACAGGTACAAATGATGATGGACTGAATATCTTTGCTGAAAAGATCCTGTGCTGAAAGTAGCCCCCAGCTCAAGCTCCAACCCCTTAGCTAGTTGGCTAAAGCCAGTAACCCCCACCCAGCAGCTCTTAGCAAACCAAGGCCAAGGCATCCAGGAAGGGTCAGCTATTGAAGCAAAAGAACCCAGTGGGGCATCCTGCAGGTGTCAGCTTTTCCGATGTTGTGCGCATGAGCTTGTGTGTTTAGCACAGCTTGTGTGTTTGACAGCCTGTGGGCTCCTTGGGATTGCTTGCTGATGGTGAGTGTGCTCTCAGCAAAGCAGCTGCTGCTGTAAAGCCTGCTGGCCAACCCATCAGCATCAGCACAGGCTGCATTGGCACAGGCAGCGGCTACAGCAGCAACAGCAGCACTTGCGAAACTTTTACTCCTGAAGGATTGGGTATTTGAATTGAGAAATCAATGCCAGCAAGAAGCCTATCGGACCCATTCAAATTGAAAAATTGATGAATTAATCATAGGATCCCGGCTCGGATTAATATTGATTTTTTTTATTAATTCTCAAGTGGAGACCATTCAAACTGGTCGTGGACCTACGGTATTAGAGGTATGATCCAAGCATAAATCTTGCTTTGTGTTTACAACATGGAAGAGGTGCTTATGCACTTGAAGCTTAATCATTCAATCCTCAGTGTATGAAGAATGCTACCCAGAGCGACATGCTGCCAACGATAACAACACCGCATCATTAAGCTCCTCCCCCGGATGTCTCTCCTGGGCTTGATCATGCGGACTTAGTGCTTCCAGGCATTGCACCTCAAGCTTGTGTGCTTGAAGGCACTGCATCAGAGCATGGTGATTCTGGGGTGCTTGCATTGGGGACTCATCGACTTGTTTTGACTGAAGAGAGGGCTTAAGAGAGGGCTTAACTCCGACTGGTGTTCCAAACCCATGGACTTCTCCGTGTGTATGCTGTTTCAGCCCATCATTCCAGCGCAGCTCCCTTGTGGAGGAACGCAAGGATTTCTGATGGAGCAAAGGCTTTGCTTGCTGCAGGAAATACTTGCACAGTATCATGCACCTCTCAAACGAGGATGTCCCACTCCGCTGCGGCAAAAGCTGTTGCAATCGTTTGATGCTTTTTCATAGCAAAATGAAGCTAAGTGCTGAACATATGCGCGCTTGCTGGATCCATCCACCTTAGCATGTACTGTCATAATGTGGTTTTCCTCCATCCATAAAACTTTCCTGTGGCTCGTGTGCTGCTGTCCCAACACAAAAACTGGCTGTAGGCATGCAGTCCAGACCTTTGCAGGCTTCTATTCCTTCCATCCATTAACTTGCCTGAGGCTCGTGTGCTGCTCCATCTCAACAATTGGCTGTTTGCAGGCATGTGGTTTGAACCTGACGTCTGCGCGGCTGCTGCCCATGGGGAGCCATCCGCGTGTGGCTGATAAGCGGTCTACTTATGACCTGTTTGGTCCAGTGTCAAAGTTGTGGAGCGCCAACTATGACAGGTAAACCCCCCTTATTCTATAATCTGCATCAAACAATGACATTTGTTTTATGTTTGCTCAAACTGTGCAAGTTCCCTCTAGGGCTTTCCAACCCTTACTGTTTATGTTCCATGAATTATGTACAAACCACAATCGTATGCACGCAAGTAAAGCAAGTTAGTCGCATAATTCAAGCCATGGGTGTCTCCCTCGTTCATGCTTGAGGCAGATACTCCTGTTTAATGCAAGTGTGCTTATGTTCACGCAATGCTAGTTTCTTCCAGAGAGAGGCTCTTGCCCTTCTCTTCTGAAACAAATGTAAAAACTTGTTACATCATGTTTTGGGATGGGAAATCCATTGCTGCCAGTATTTCTGGCTCGTTATCCCTTATCCTAGGGCAGATGAACATAGAGTACAAGAAGGACATACAGGGCAGCTACGAAATAGAAGAGAGCACAAAATGATTGCAAAGAGGATAACTTCCTTATCACACTTACAACTCTCCAACCCCTGATGACTGCGTATTTATTAGAAGTTCCCCTTCTTCCCTGTCCAATTTCTCAGCTGCAGCAACTTCCCTGTTTTTCCTCTATTTCTTCATCTGTCAATAAATCTGGCTAGACAAATTATAGAAGGCTGCCAAGCAACAGCAAAAAGCTCATTTCATGCTCAAATTTTGGCGAGCGACTCTCAAAAAATTTAAATCGGAGCAGCTCTGGAATGCTTCCTGAGTAGATCAAGGTTTGGGATTTTGTCTAAGCGATTCTTACAGAACTAACCCCTGTTGAGCTGTTGCTTGCAAGCTGTTCACCATTGTTCAGGAGGTTGATCATTGCCTTGAAGCTTTGTTTCTACTTATAAGACATGGGGGTAGGCACTGCTCTGAGCAGTAAGGGACAGGGTAGGGTTTGAGTTTCGAACCACCTACCCAGAATGTTCTGCTGCTGCTGCTGCTGCTGCTGCACCTCTGGGACCATACTCATTTATGCATGCACGCTTTATGCCCTTGCAGGGCCATGATTTGCTTCCTGGCGTGCCTCAAAGAGTTTGGAGAGCATGCTGCCCGGCAGGATGTGCTGCATTCCAGGCACCCTCCTTTTGCCTTCCCATTCCCTTTAGAGGGTGACAAGGTGGGTTGCTGAAAGGCTCTTTGCGTTTCCCAATCTTTGCAGGTGTTACACATGCAATCTGTCATACCCCAAAGTGGTGCCAACACACATCTGTATTCTGTCTTGACAAGCACGTTATGTCTGTGCTGTTTGGCAGCTGTTTTTTACAAGACGCAACCATACACACACATACACCATGCTTGCACACCTCAGACAAACCATGCCTGCACTATTTGAAAGTGCTTCATGCCACATTTTTGGGACGAATCCCTCTCCCCCTGACATCTGCTTGTACAGGTCAACAGTCACACGATCAAGCTCACGCTCAACAAAGATGCGCGCTGGACCAAGGCCCTGAAGTTCATGCTTGCAGACCTGAAGGTAAGAATTTGGTGGTGCTTCTTTGACCTACACTGTGGATTGTACCATGAATCATAGCTCTGTGCGAGCATGAGCCTGCTCTTCGTTGGAAATTTGCGGGCACGTGACTTCAGAGATCACCAAACCAGCTTTCCCCAGCTGGTACACTTAAACCGATACTGCACTTTCTTTATGGGCTTTGAAACACGTCCCTGGGTATGTTTATTCATCTAAGGAATGAGACGTAGCAGTTGTCGCATATGTCTGTGTGACAGTTTGACCATGCCTCTGCAGGGAAGTGCAAGCCTTTTTGCAACAGCATGCAAATGGCCATCACTTCAATAGTGCGTACTTCATTGGTCATCACTTCATTAGTGCGTAATTCATTGGTTATCACTCCATTGGTCATCACTTCATTAGTCATCACTCCATTGGTCAACACTTCATTAGTCATCACTCCATTGGTCAACACTTCATTAGTCATCACTCCATTGGTCAACACTTCACTAGTCATCACTCCATTGGTCAGCACTTCATTAGTCATCACTCCATTGGTGCGTACTTCCTTGGTCATCACTCCATTGGTCATCACTTCATTAGTGTGTAATTCATTGGTCATCACTGCATTGGTCATCACTTCACTAGTCATCACTCCATTGGTCAGTACTTCATTAGTCATCACTCCATTGGTGCGTACTTCATTGGTCATTACTCCATTGGTCATCACTTCATTAGTGTGTAATTCATTGGTCATCACTGCATTGGCATTAAGGTGCACGGTGTCAGCTTCGTCAGTCATCAGTAGACGATGAACGTTGCAGGGGGTTGACACCAGGCCGGGGGTGGGGGGGGGTTCAGGAAACGTTTCAAAGCTTTTCAGGCCTCGCCATCCCCAAATGTCTGATGCCGAAGCTGGAAAAGAAGCACCTGTGCATACAGCCAGGCTAATGGGTATACAATGGTCAGCACCCTTGCAAGCTTGTCCTCCTAAAACTGGTTTGTGCCTGCATTCATTGTGCCTTGCTTCTTCTGTCCTCTCTTCTTTATTTCAAGCAGGGATTGGTTCAGCTGCCCAAGCTGCTAATGTTTCTCTTCTGCCTGGTTGCTTTGTCCACTTGCAGGTGGCCTTGCAATGGATGGTGAAGCATGAGGCTCTCAGCAAGGAGGTTGACCCGAATCTAAGGTTACCAGCTCTCCGGCCTGAGCATATGTAGCTGGTATGCTATCTTGTTGGTCTGATTCTTGTTTGTATGTAATCTACTTATGTACATGCTGAGTTTCTGGAACTTAATAAGCATGAGGCGCTCTATGTATCTTCCAAGGGAGTGAGCCGTCTACATTCTACTAAGCACCCTTGTTTTGCCTGACACGAACAATGTGTTTCCCTGACGCATTAAAATTTGAACGAGGGGTGGGCATCTTGATATCTCTCTGATCGAGGTCCTTAACATACATCCCGATACTGAGTTGTCTTGTTCAAAGGTAGACCGCTCTCAGTATGCAACAACTTTCTAAACATACCCCAATTCTCTTAATACTGTCTATATATCCTGCCTGTCTTTTTACCTTATTTTTGATTTGTCACAAGGATTTGTAGTTTTTGCTGAATATGGTCAAACTGTCAATTGGTTTGTCTGCCATTCTTATTTTTAGGTTGGCTCAACAACTGGTATATCAGTTGTTGAGAATTGTTACTTAATTGTACTACTTGATCCAAGTACTCCTTAATTGATGTAAGGCTCTTGCGCTCTGGTCTCCTCTTCCTTAATTGATGTAAGGAGGGTTTCCTTTGCCCATGCAGTTTTTCTTCCCTCCTTTCTTGACCACCAATGAGCTATTAAGCTCATGTGGAAACTCCATGTCAACTCTGTGCAATATATGCCCACAAACCTGCTACCCCCTTTTGGACACCTTCTAAAATCAAGGTAATTTTTGCTGTAGGTTCTTGAGCCGGGTGCTTCAGGACGCTCTTTGATAGGCATGTGAATGAATAGGTTTGCAGAGGCAAACGTGCTCTTGAGAAGACTGCCCTCAATCCTCTCATCACCAAGATCAGGCACGGGCTACTGCTACTAACCCTCCTGATCTCCATTGACTTCTTTCTTTTTTTTATCTCGGTGATGGGGACACGCGGTGCCTCGGCTCTAGGTATCCCCTCTTCCTTAATTGACATGGGGAGTGTTTTCACTGCCTGCGTACTTTTTTCCTTTTTGCAAAGAGAGGCGCATCATGATATCATCGCATCGATGCTGTGCAGCCACTCATGGCAGCTTCAAGCAGGATAATAAATTTTGTTCGCATGTATGACCTTTTACTACGAGTAGTGGTCTCTCCTGATTGACTGATAGACTTGAATACAGTGTTTGACTGAATTCATCTGTCAGACCAAAATTGAAAATCACATGTCTGACTGAATTCATTTATCAGACTTAAATCATCGGGGTGTAATCGCGGTACGTTTCCAAAGGGGCAATTAACAATTAATCATTAATTCAAAAAATGAATTAATTGCAAATCACGTTTCCAAATGGCAATTAATTAGTGCAATGATTAAATTGCAATTAATTACGGCATTTTCTTTAATGGACGGGGGGGGGGGGGGGGGGTCCATTAACCATTAATTGCCCACAATTAATTCAGAAATTCAAGTCAACGCCTGATTAGGATACGTTAAGGAAATTCCTTTTAGTAGTCAACCCCTTACCATCTACCCTTGTACCCTCCCCTCCTTCTCATGTACGCCACGTGTGCCCCCCCCTCCCCCTCCCTTTCATGTACACCTCTTGTGCAAGAGCCTTGCCCTTCCTGCAGCTGAAGGAAGCCTTCATATCTGCAGTCACAAATGCTGCTCCCGCGCACAGACCGTTCCACGCACACTGTGTGCGGGGTGGTTGACCACCAAAGACTAGCTGACTAATGACATAGGGCCAGGCAGGAATTTCCGAAAAGGCCATTGAAGGGTTTAACATAGACAGCCAAAGGCTTGAAAGAGGAACGCCTGTTCACTTTGTCAATGCATGCCGCACATCATGGGTCAAACTGGGGCCCCTGGTCATATCCCCAGCGGAGTCAGGCAGCTTCAGGGGGTGTGCACGGAAGAGGCTGGCTTGGTCAAAAGCTGCTTGGCCATGCAATGGGTTTCCAATATTTGACCAATTAATTGCGCTCACAAAAAGGTTTGGAAACGCAATTACTTCTGCAAATTTTTATTAAAGGCAATTAACATAAGCAATTAATTGCAAGTGGTTGGAAACGCGCCTTCAGTCGTGGATGTATGGCCGTGGGGGGAGCCAATGTCCTTTTCGCGATGAAGGTGTGGATAAAACATTTTCACTTTCAATTTCCAATTTCCATTTGGAGTTGCTCGGAGCTGGATTTGGAGTTGCCGGAAGTTGCCTATTGCTCAGGTCCGCGCAACTCCAAAATGGAAAATGGAAATTGAAAGTGTAAATTTTGCATCCGCACTTTCGCACGAAAAGGACATTGGCTCCCCGCCTGGCCATCATAGAAAGTTGTATGAAATCGGAGTTTCAAACTCTTTCAATTTTAAGCTTCAATCTGTCTCAAAACAAGCTGCTCATACTCTTCATCAGAGTTGAGTGGCCGTCGTTGTCAGCATGAGCGGCGATGCATTGTGACGTAAAAGCGCGCGAACCCCTCTCTCTTGACACGCATGTCAAGAAGGACCTTGTCGATCGGCTGCAGAAGGCACTGCCAGCCAGAAGCAGAAGGTGGCTTGAACGCCAGATAGTTTTAGAGCTCCTCGCGGCTTGCGCGGCCTTTGGGCTCGATGAAGGGTGAGAGCCGGGCCCTGCTTGGTGCTTGATTGGGCTGCTGTGCTCGAGATGTGCTGGTGTGCTGTCATTCCAATGGCTGTGTCATTAATGGAATATTCCTGCGCGGTGTGGCTGTGTCATTCCTGCTCGGTGTGCACGGCGACTGCTCGCAGGATTGATGGGGACACGGTCAGGGCCACCCTTGTGGCTATGGCCCACCAGCATGCGAAGAAGCCTTGTGGTGATGTCCTCACCATCAAAGCTGTACCTGGGCACGCTCTTGGGTCACGACGAGGACCTGTGCAATCGCCTCGACGAGTACGCGCGGTGCTGGAGCTTGGTACACAGGTGCGAAGGCCGGGATGCTATTATTTAGATCTGGTTGCACATGTTTATGCAGGGCCTTTAGCTTGATGATCAACTCTGCATACTTCGCTTGTGCATAGATTGCCTAGGGTATGGGACCAGAAATGATGCAAATTCCCTGCCAAAACGAGGTCTCCAGGAATTTGTCCCCCAGGCATGCCTGAACAGCCAAACATCCTCAAGTTAGTCAGGTCAGCCAAGTAGATCATTTTCCACTGAAACCAGCCAATTCTGAGTGTCGCCGCTGAGCTCAGACGCTTTCTCAATTGACCATGCTCTAAAACACTCGGAAGTGCTTTGGACTGAATTCTACCCCCCTTACTCGCCAACGAGCCTGAGTGTCAAGCTCCCTACCCCTGTGTAATGTCTTTCTGCCAACTAGCCAGCTTGTGCTCCTTTCGAGCATCCCTCCAGAATGCATATCAAACAAGAGGGCACTCTTTACAGTTTCCTTTGTAACTGGCAAGGCAAACAGCCTATAAGGGCTGTGCTGAATCTCCTAGCGCTTGTCCATGCGTGGAAAAGCTGACAAGTACTGCAGGCTCCCCATGCACTTGTTGCTTTTGAGAGGGAATTGGTTCCCTCTCAAAAAAGAAGTGCAGGCGTCTGGCAAGTGTAGCTGAACGAAAGTAACAATCACAATGTAAACAGCACACGCCCTCAACCACCTTCAGGTGTCCCATGCCAAACTAACCCTTTCTCTTCAACAAGATACTGGGGTGTATCTGTCAGCGTAGCATCCAGTTTTGGCATAGGATTGGGCACCTAATTAGGAGCCAGGAATGGGGAAATTTGGGTTAGAGCAGGCGTTTACATGAGATGGCCAGAATGTCTCACATTCCTGTAAGATTGTCATTGGCTCACTCCTAGGGCCCCATTGTTACTTTTACAAAGAAGTATTACAAAAGTCACCCTTACCTGTTCTTAATACCAGTTAGCTCGTGTTATCCTATTGCATCAAGCCCTCATTTTTTTGCATGTACCTCTGTCGCGCATCAGAGCATATGTGGACCTTGTGCCCAGTGGGTTTTTTCATGGAGGTCCTGTGCACCATGTTAGCTTCTTCTGCCTCCTGGCATGGGTTTCCCTCTTGATGAGTAGTCTACATTTTCATCGCATTTTTGACTTCACCATAACCTTGTTCAAGTTTGCTTGTGAAGGTTCTTCCCCGTTTTCCTGTCCTAATGGTGTGTTTATTGTTGTGTCTAGTGAAATCACTGTTCAGTGTTGCGCATTGCTTGTTTTCTGTGGGTTTTGCAAGAGCTGTTGCCATGAATGCCAGAGCCGCATAGGCGCAATGCCATCCCCCTCGTAAAACTGTTGCCAGAAGTGGGTGCAGATCAAGTCACTCAGCGGCGCAGAAGTGCCCAGAAGAAAAGGCGGAGGAAAAGAAAGGCAATGCATAGGGTGGGAGGGGGTGTGATCGCCAAACACTTGCAGCCCCACTTTGCCCGCACAGACGGTGTTGCCCTGTGCGTATACTATAGACCCATCCAACACGCCCTTGAGCAGGAGGCGGAGCAGCTTTGGCAAGAGCATGTGCAGCGGGTGGTGGACCTGGACAAGGAGTTCTGGAGGGGGGAGAAGTTGCCAAGTAGCAGCATGGGCAGCAAGAGACGTGTCCCTGGGGGGGGAAGCAGCGCGGGTGCAGGTAGCAGCGCGGGTGAGGCTCCTGCAGGGTGGGGAGAGGGTGGTGAGGTGCCTAAGCTGAAGGTGAATGAACAAGGGCAGTACCCTTCTACCCAATCAATCAAGTAGTGGAACTGATAGACTGGGTAGAAGGGAACCAGCTCGTGCCAAATGTGAGAACTTAGAATCCTGGAGGCGCGAACTTGGGGTATGGTGCAGCACGCTCGACACTGCCAGCGCACAGGCAGGCTCATGATTTGCCAACAAGGGCTTGGTGGAAACAGTCTGAAGGTGAGTTTCAGGTTGTCAAGATTGCTTGTTCTTGAGGAAACGTGTGTCTGCTGTGTCTGGTTAGAATGTTAGAATTACATCTTTCCTCATGTAGGAGGTAGCTGGTTGCATCATCATATGAGGTACATGTTACAGACCAGTTAAGATTGTCCAAGGCCTGGGCTGAACCATGAGGGTGTAATTTTTGCTTGACAAATGGATGGGTAGCCAACCCACCTGTCCTCGCTCAGGACATGCACACACACTCATAGGACGCACACGCACAGGATAGGTTTTGGGTGAGTGATGCTGACTTAGAGATGAGTGGGACAACTTGCGCTGAGGAGGATAGGAGATAGGAAAATTGCTTAGTTTCAATGGTGTACAATATGCTTAAGAACCAGCCTGAATGTTGTTGCGGGAAGCAGATTTCTAACCACATTCCTCATCTAAGCCCACACCTCAGATCGTATCTAGGCTTTTCAAGCATTGGAGAGAATCCTCAAAAAAGAACATATGAGAACATATCCTTTGCTGAACATTTGACAACATATCCATTGCAACAACAAAAACAACTACACACCTTTGCCAAGCAAGCATCAATGATGTCTTCTGGACTTGTCCATTTCTGTTCCTGATGTGTACAGGTGTTGCGCCCGTTCCCGCCCCAGCCCAAGTCCCCCTGCCCAATCAGCCCACGGCATCTAGCGCTGCTCCTGCTTTACCAGGTGAAGAAATGAATAAAGTTATGTTTTTTGGGGTGCTGCAAAATGTTTAGGAGTTTGCCTGCTCTTGAAACACCTATAAGGAAGGCCTGTCTGAAACTGAAAAAATGAGTGAAGGTCAAACACTTGGTAGAAGCAGATTTGGCACTACATGTTAGGTAAAGGATGTAAAACTCATTGCAATGCGCCTCTCCACATGCATCTCAATGTTGGGTGAGGTTGTTATGGTTATTTGGAACATGCGACAGGAGTTACAGACTTTGAGGACCCAAACCATCATTTGTACCAGTTGCGAACACACTCCTCACAATTTGCATGGTTGAATCTCATGTTGTAGGTTAGGAAGGCACCCTCAAATATGGGGAAGTGCTGCGCCATGCTCTCATTAGTCGAAGGTATTGCATGTTGCAGAGCTCGTACACAATGGTGTGTGGTCTGACGTGCATTCTGGACTACAAAATTGATATCTACAGGCTCCAAATGGCAAGAAAAGCGGAAGGCTTGCCAGGAGCGTGTGATGTGTGACACCCACGTGGAGAGCGCTGTGAACCTTTCACATGGGGTTTACGTCAGTGCCTGGCGTCAAAATAAACAGCGCAAGCAGGAGCAGGAGTGGCAGAGCAACCCTCCTGTGAAAGCAGCCCTCGAGGATCTTTCCCGTCAGGTGTGTTGCGACGCAGCATTTTTTACCAGGACTCAAGTACGATGTGAGTACCAACAAAAATAATTTCAAACCCTAAGATTGAGGTTGCTAAGACCCTTGTTTGCTCACATCTAGATTGGCTGGTGTGTTTTAGGCTGAAGAATGTGAATAGGTCTTGGTCAAGGAGATGGGGCACATGACCTCACTGAACCAAGTGAAGTGTACTGAAGAATTTATGTCACCGCATTATTCATTGTTTTTGGTTCTGTGTTGTGGCTGTGTGCATTTAATGTTTTATGTGGTTGTGCGTTGTCATGCAAACCAGTTGATGCGCAGGTGTAAGAAAGTGATTTTGTATGCTAGTTGCAAAACTATTTGGGGGGGGGGTTGAGTCCAATTTTGCATGGCACACCAAAAAAAACACTTGAATTGCTAACCTTTCGTGTAGATTTCAATCTCTTTTATTTAGTTAAACATGCTAGCCCAAACACAATGATCACTTGTACAAAGGAAGCAAAAGGTAGATCTTTATCCCTCTTGAGTACAGGCGCGCCAGAAACAAGCCTGATTGAATAAAATAAATTGAGATCAGGATATGGATATGGAGATACAAACTATTGCTTCTTCAATGGAATTATTACATGGTTTTTTAAAAACTTGATCCTGCCAATGACACAATTCTAAGCATGAGTGACTACCCATTGACCATGCTATGGCAACTCAGCTTGCACCTGTATATTTAACAGTTTTGTGCTGGTCAAGCACAAAGAAGTGACTTTCTTATAAACACTTCCTGTTGGATTTGGGCACACAGCACATGTTTATTCCTTTTCTTACAATGCTATTTTACAGGGAGGCTCTCGAACGGGCGGGCCTGGTTTCGGGCAGTACATAGCTGTGCTGGCTGAGCACTTTGATGTGCTCGTGGAAGAGTTTCTGGACAGCTCCAAGCGTGCTCACGCCTCCATGCTGCGCTACAGAGGGAAACGGAGGGCTTGGGACCAATTCTCCTCTCGTCTCCTGCGGACACTGTGCAAGGTGAGACACTTCCTTTTATCAACTTGTATTACTTCATATCATCTCATCATCAAGTTCACCAACCATGGAGTGTGTGTCTGTTTTTATCATTTCATTCCTTGGTAAAGATCACCTGCAGCCTTCCCACCCAGCGCACTCTACGTCCAAAACCTCAGCATATAAATTGAGCAAACTATGCTAGGCATGTACACACACAAGCACTCACGCCCAAATCGAGGTCTGTCCTCAAGCCATGACACCATTTGCAGCTGCACAAATAAACATGCAGAGCAGCACAGCCGTAACACCAGGTTAAGCATACACACAGCTGCAGGGCCATGCACATGCACACACACACAGTTGCATTCATTTGCTTGGACCACACACACACAGCTGTACACACACACGCTCGCATGCATGCACCGCGGCACAGCCATACTCAGTTGCAGGTGCACATAAGCACACACAGAATTGCACAGTGATTACTAGCTTCACGTACATACAGACAGAGTTCTTGCTTATAACGCATGCGCACAACTTAAGCCACGGCTGAAACTACATATGCAAACACATAAAAATATAGTTGCGCGCACGCGCGCGCGCACACACACACACACACACACACACACACACACACACACACACACACACACACACACACACATACACACACACACACAGGGCTCAGACCCGAAGCGTCCCATTGTGGTTGATGGTGCGGCTTCAAAGATGCCTCCAGCTGCACATGGAGTGCACATGTTCACAGCCCCAACCCAGCTCAAGAAGTCTCTACTTAGCGCAATGTTGCGCGGGGTGGGTCTAAGCTGCACCCGAGGATGCTCACTTGGCTCAATGAGTACAAGACAACTGTGAGCTGCAGCAGGTGTGGGGCACGCACAGTGGAGCCCATGGTCAGAGACTTTGTGTCTCACCTGCCGCGCAAGTCTCGGCGACTGAGAGAGTGCCCAGTGTGCAAGGATGAGTACTTGAAGCAGCAGCAGGTGGAGGGCATGGCTGAAGAAGTTGAGGAGGAAGAGCAAGAAGAGGGCATGGCTGAGGGGGGCGGTGAGGACCAGCCGCCGGAAGGCATGGCTGAAGAAGTGAGGAGGAAGAGCAAGAGGAGGGGATGTCCAGGCAAGGAAGCACGGATTGGGCTGGAATGGATTTGGATGAGGAGGTGGAGGAAGTGAAAGTGGAGGAGGGGGGGATAGGTGGGGGTGAGGCGGAAGGGGGGGTTCATGCAGTGGTTCCTGGCAGAAGGTGCGAACGTGTGAAGAAACCACAACTTTCGTACCAGCTGCACAGGGATGTTATCGCTGCATGGAACCTGTGGGAAGTGTGCATGGCTCAGTACTTTGGGCATCCTAGGCCTGGGTTTTTGAGAGCGGACACCGCGGCATAGCCGCCTGAGCCACATTGCTGCTCAATCAGACAGGCACCGCGAGATTCAATCGGTGTATTAAATTGGATGCTTCTCTATATGTAGCTATTGATATCCAATGATCTAAATTTGGCATCGACTCCTGCCATCTGTGTAAACTAAGAGAATGACAGTAGTCTTCTCTACTAGGGAGGGGTTAGTAAACCCTGGGGGAGGGCATAGGGAAGCAGTCCTGGCAGTCAAGTACCAAAGCTGAATATGCCGTGTGTGAAGAATGAGTGCAGTGCTTTTGGGGAGGCCTTAGCAAGCTTGCTAGTTATGAAATCTTCCTTAATGCACGCAGCTGACTTGCATAGTTTTTTATCCTCTGTGCTTTGCTGCATCATGCGGGAGTGCAGCACTGAACAGCAGTGATCCCAAATCTTAGCAAGCCTTGTTGCATGGTTAACGGCAACCCTGGATGTAAGATGTGCATTCTCAATAATGGGTTGCCCTCCATGCAATGGAGCACATTATCAAAAGGCTTGGTCTGTCATGTGAGATCAGCATCACATACACATCACTAACCTGGGAGCACATATCACCCAGATCGATTATTGGAGCCTAGGCTGTCACATTGGGGGGGCCTTCAGCCAGGCAATTTAGCTGATGGTCTGTGAGGATGAATAAGAAAGAAGGACGGCGCAGGCAATGAATTCACAGGAGATGCACTGTATTTCTGGCAGGAATAAGGGTTTAGTAATCAAGGGTTTACAATGGTGGCCTACAGCCCGAGACTCTGGCTGATGGCAGCTGGTGAAACAAGCTCAACCAGTATCAAAAATTGGCAGGAATAAACATGCAGAAGTTGTCAGTGAAACTCATGACTGCTACACCGAGAAGGCTACACCAAGAAAAAACTTGTTTCCACATAACTTGCCTGCTCAGCCTTCAATTTTAAGCCGAACAACTATGAGCAGCCTGCCTGAGGAAAAGCATTTTATGATTCTTTCAAAGAAAGAGCTATGGTATAACAAAAATGGCAACCAGTTTGGCTCGGAACAAAAGCCAGGTGATAGCGCACTAAACAACAAATTCACGGGGTCGGGCACTGCCTCAGTTCAATGGGGGGTGACCTTCAGCCAGGTCGTTTGGCTGATCGGCTTGTGGCTGGTCTCTGCCAGCCAAAAATAAATCCATAAGCTCAGACATAAAAAAGAAAAGCTTTGCATTTCGCTGATGAAGGAACTGATGAACAAGTTGAGAGCTCACTTGATGCAGTAAAAAAGGTTGCATCTGAACAATATCCTGGAAGTAAGGTTCAAAAAGCATTTGATACTTGCAGCGCAGAGAACAAACGTGTTCATCAGTACAGTTAAAAAGGACATGTGCTTCATCTTGAGTTTGGTTGCAAGGACACCTGTCACACACAGAGGTACCATCATCCTGCCAAACAGCTGATTCAACTTTCAAAGTATGAGCACGAAGCCGGAACCTGCTCACATTACGCATAACTTGCTTAGGCAAATCCGAAAAAAGGTACCAAGGCAGGGGTGCATAGGTTTGGCGAGCGTTGCAAGCAAAAGGAGTAGCAAACCAAGCTTGGTAAGTAGCTAGTTTGTTGTTGTTTTCCCTTGGATCCACTGACTCGGCTTCTCTCCAAACTCCTTGCAATCTGTACCTCAAGTCTGCACTAAAATCATTCATGGAAATGGCACCTCCTGACCTCACAGCCTGCTCAAAAATTTCAGAACCACGCAAACCTTAAAAGGCTTGAATTAACTGCGCTGTCCAGCACTTGTCATCCTTAGGTTGTAACTTCAAATCGGCTTGCATAACACGGCGTAAAGTACTACTATTTGTACCAAGCATGCTGTTGTACAGCTTGACTGCAGCTCTAAACCAATAGTACTGCAGTGGTTGATGCCCACATTTTCTCAAAACAGCCCAGTTAGTGGTAGTTCGCTTCACACCCAAGGTACCTTTCAAGAAATCTAGATGCAAAGTTTGCAGAGCACTAGAGAACTCTTTGCCTGCCTGCATGAAACCTGTACCCCACACCTGACTTGCGTACATACCAGCTGGAATAACATACGTCTTTGCAAGCCACAAGGAAGCATGCGGCCTATCTGCAAGTGTGTGCTCACGTACAAAACGACAAATCATATAAGCAGATGTAAGCATAGCACGAGCTGCATTTTCTGCCGATTTAGCCATGTTCAAGGTCCTGTAAAACATCATGCCAAGATATTTAAACGAGTCCTTATGAGCAAGAGTGTCACTGCCAATCGTAAAAACAGGTAGATTGATTCCTTTTGAGTTGAAGTGCACAACCTCTGACTTTAAGGTGTTGATAACGAGATGCTTCTTCCTAGCATACACATTCAGCCTGCTTAACATGGTTTGAAGAGCACCTGGCTCATTGGAAAGCAATGTGAGATCATCAGCATACAACATGTGGGTCACGCGAACATTCTCTGTGCCAGTTACTGCCCCTCTCACATCCTCAGCAATCAAGTCAACATCATTGATGTAAAGTGAGAAAAGGAGAGGAGAAAGAGGACACCCTTGCTTAACACCTCGCATAGGATGCACACGTGCAGTTTTTACACCATCCTTCAAAACATACTCATCAGCAGCATACATGTCTTGGATAATCGACAGCAAAGAAGTGGGCATGCTGATGCGGCGGAGGTGTTGCCAGAGAGCCTCCCTAGGAATGGTGTCGTAGGCTTGTTTGAAATCTATGAATGCCGCATGCAATCTACTCGAGTTATTTGGTCGCAAAGTGCGTGCAGCATGCTGCAGATGGCGAAGAATAAACAAAGGCTGAAGTGTATTACGGCCAGGATAGAAGCCAAACTGAGTATCTGGTATTTTGTTAGCCTCCTGGCACCAGTCAGTTAGTAAAGCACGTACAACATTGGCATACATCCTATACATAGTGCCACTGACTGCCAACATGCGATAGCTGTTCGGGTTAAGCAGGGGCCCTTTTTTATACAGTGGGCTTAATTTTGCATACTTCCAACAAGCAGGGATGCGTGCCTTGTCATGGAGCAACTTGAAAAGCTTAGCCAAGAAGGGCTCCAAAACATTGACACTCTCTGTACCTCGTCCATTGAGTTTGGGCCGCAAGACAACAGCGCCTTTAATAAAAGGTGTAGCAATGACATCAAAACCAGAAGATGCACTCCCATTCATTTTCTTAATTTGATCCGCGACCAGACTGCGCATAGTATCCAAGCTTGGTGTAGATACAGAATCAGGCTCAGGGATCCAATCAGCATGGGCACCTTGCCGCAACAAAACTTCAGGAGGAGGGTGATTACGTCCTAATGGCACTGCAATTTCCCTAGCTGAAAGACCTTGGCGCCCATGAAGGGGACGCTGTGGTTGATGATGTGTAGCAGGACGAAAATGCTCATTCAAATATACAACCCAGGCTGGTTCAGCCAAGGGTGTTGTTTGCGCCCGCTTGGGTTGCCTCAGCATGGCATGCAACTCAGGGTTTTTACTGTAAAGCCTACCCAGGAATTCAGCCTTCTGATGTTTAGTGTAAGCACGTTTTGCTCGCCTAGCAGTAGCACGGAATTGTTTGTGAGCAAACTTGCAAGCATGCTCAGCCTGGCCGCTTTGCACAGCCTCCCTAAAAACCTTCCTTTTCTGTTTACACACAGCATCAAACCAAGGAGGGTAGCGAGAACCAATACGACTGGCACGTAGAGGTGCACAGACACTGATGTTCTTAGACATGCCAACTCTATAATCTGTCGCAGCATGCACAATCATAGAGCGCAGGAAAAAGCAAGCCTTCTCATGATCACCTTCATCAACTGCCTGTTCAAATTGCTCCTGGATTTCTTTGTTGTTGGCAAGGACTTCAGCATATTTCTTTAGCACGCTCAGGGTTCCATTTCAGAACCATTTTAATCCCGCATCCTCCTCTACATACATGAGGAGGTTGCAAGTTCCAGTCAGTGCCTTCACTTCCCGCATCATTTACTCGAAAATTCATACTCAGGACACAGTGATCACTCATGTGCTTGACAGGAAGAATGTGAACACTCTCAGCAGCCTGATAAATTCTGCCGGACATCAGCACATGATCTGGCCTACTTGCAACTTTCTGGCCAATGGATCCAACAAAAGTAGGCTGACCATCATCTCCTTGTACCCTGCCCTTGTACCCTGCCTCAGTTCACATAAAGTGTACAGGGTTTTAAAGAGATCCCATCAGTCAAGACGCATGGCTGCTAGGCTAGACATTTAAGAAAGAGTTTTAAAAAATGTATTTCAGAAAGAAGATTGTTCATGGCTATGTAAAGGAGCAACGAAAAGGTTGTGGAAGAGGCATTTGATATTACAGAGAATATCAGTTGATGGTAGAAATGCGTGAACTTCACGATTGAATGAGTTGTGAAGAAGTCATGTGTGGTAAGTGGTTCAGATGCGGCGCACCAAGGAATTCAAAAAAGAGAAGTGCCAGGGCCAGCTCAATGAATTACAATGAGTTTCAATGGGGTTTGACCTTCAGCCAGGTAGTTTGGCTGCTCGGTCTGCTCAACTGTTCCAACTGCACAAAAAATATCCATGAGATCAAAAATAAAACGATAACGCCAGCTCAAGTTTGGTAAGTTCAGAGGAGGAAAAGCACACTGTGATGAACCTTTCAGTTTTCAAAACTCAGTTACAAGTTGTAACTGACAGCAGCTAAAGAGAACTTTGCAAGGAGAGAGCACACAGCAAACAATTGCGATAGGTTAACACAAATAGTTGTAGCACTGCAGCGCTATGGGTGAAAAGGAACAGTAAACTTTACGTAGACTTGAAGTCTACGCTGGGCAACAGCCGGCGCGCATTAAGGAAAGACCCAACCATCAGCGCTGGCACTGACAGTGTGTCCCATCATCTAGAAGCACAGCTAGGAGCAACCAAACTGATGCACATCCGGCGTTGTTGGCCATCCTTCCAGGCTTGTGTCTTGCCCTCCTGTAAGTAGCCCTTCCAGTAGCCTCCCCCAATCCCAAATTGCTTAAATCGTTAAATTGGAGGCATGTTTGGTCTTGGCAACCTTTGTTAAGGTCTTGACAGCATGATAGTGGAGTTTTATCGCAAGTTTTGAGGGCCCTCTCTTTGGTTAAGCCAAGCTTACCAAGAGGGGGTCTATTGTATATGGATTGTAAATGGTTCTGGAAACTACAATGAGGATACTATGTAGTGCTTAATGCACGCGGCCTCTTGGCTGGCGTAGACTTTTCTTTTCTTTTCTTTGTAGTGTGACTATGTTATTGCGGTGTGTACCTCTAACGGATGTTGTGCCTACGTCGAAATGTAGGAAAGCATTACCCACCCCTTTTTCCAGGCTTACTGTTCGCTTACCAGAGTGGTAAGCGAGATGGTAAGCCCTGGCTTACTGTTTGATTAAGCCGGTGTTAATCGGCTGGTAATCTCAGTTTGGTAACGCTCGTTTATTATAGCCAGGTAAGTGAGTCAATAAGCCTGTACCTACCAATTTGGTAAGCATAGTAAGCCTATGGCAAGCCTGGTAATGCTTTTCACATAAATGCTATTCAAATTGTTAGTAAGCCATGGAAAGCCACTGATAAGCCTGATAACGCTCTTTAAATGCAGCATGGGTGCCCTGCTTCATAGTAATGCACCCGGTAAGCCTGTGTACTTGCAGATTGGTAAGCCATGGAAAGCCACTGATAAACCTGGTAGCGCTCCATAAATGCAGCATGGGTGCCCTGCTTCATAGTAATGCACCCGGTAAGCCTGTGTGCTTGCAAACTGGTAAGCCATGGAAAGCCACTGATAAGCCTGGTAATGCTCTGTCAATGTAGCATGGGTGCCCCCCAGAAGAAGAAGAAGAAGGGCAATTCAAGAATAAAAATTCCATTCTTTTAAGAAAAAATATTTTAAGGTGAGTGCAAGATTTCAAGTGTCAAAGTCAAGTTGAAACTTGCCAAGTTCTCAATGAGAAAGCAAATGAAGTTGACAATACTGTTTACACTAAACCTAAGCTCGGAGGCTGCGTGGTTTTAATCACTAAAAAATGACCCAGGGCCTCTTATGCTCATGTTGTCAATATTTTTATGGCATGTTATGGTCACCATACCCGGTAGGGCTCAGTTGGGTAGGAAACAGCTCACATGGAACACCCCTTGCTCATTTGAAATAGGAGTCACAAACTCACGGCTACACAAGTCAGCAAGTGGGACGACCTCATACCAAGCCCTATTATTGCGGGTGTCATGCTTGATACGCTTGCATCCCGCTGCCGCAAGCTTGTCATATGCGTTTGCTGATGCATCCTCAAACACTTGCAAGAACGCACAATCACGAGTTTCAGGCTCAGCACTCATGCTATCAGAAAGCATGCACCCATCAGTGCGCACCTTACTTGTGGCTTTAAACAGCAAGCGTAACTGCGCATACGACCTAGAAGGCTGCTCTGGCTGTTGCAAGCTGACAAACTCGAATCTCTCACTACCGTACAACTTGCGACTTGCGCGCACAGTTTGCAGAGCACCCTCTCCCAAAGCACCCTCTCCCAAAGCACCCTCTTCAAGCCACTCTGGTAAGGCCACAACAACCCTAGTAGCTCCTCAATATTGTTTTTGTTGTTGATTTTGGGCAGTTCTTAGAGTGTGTTCAGGTTTGGTGTCAGAGCGTAATTTCAAAAAAAGGAAAAACTACGCAGGCAGTGATAACACGCCCCACATCAATTAAGGACTTCTTAATTGATGTGGGGCGTGTGAAAAAGAAGATACCTAGGGCCGAGACACTATGACCCTCATGATCCCCATTGACGTTTGATCATTTTCTTGGAAGGAAAGAGTTACATAGCTGTAACTACCTGCAAGGGCAGGCAGCCTAACTGAGCAGAAAAAGGTGCCTGTAAGTTACAGGCTGTAATCAAACCGGTCCGACCTGGAGGTTGATTGCAAAGAGCATATAACCCATTGACAGCATTTCAGGCAAAAGAAAAGAAGAGTCTATGCAAGCCAAAGGCTGCGTGCATTAAGGAAAGGTCCCTTAACTAGCAGGCTAGCAAGGGCCTCACCAAGGGTCCCTCAAAATTACACTAGCTACAGCTAGCCTAGGAGATTTCAGGCACTCTGACACAAAGTTGGCGAATCCTAGGACATCAGCCTAGTTCTTGAAGTCTTTAAGACGTGGTGCACTACTCGGGGGTGCAGGATTAAACAGGTGTGCAGGTTTGTTAGATCTTGAGAAGGGCAACCCAGGATCATGTGCTCTTTGTCTTGTACACTGTGCCAATCACGTTGTTGCAAGTTCTAAGCTCGTATAGGCACCTGTTTCCATGATGCTGTTGTGTTACCATTCAAAAGTTGTGACTGGAAAGGCGTAAGCATGAGGTAAAGCGTAATGATTTTTGAGGGATATATCATGTTGTAGGTAAAGAGGTGGTAGCAAAGGCTTTTTGTTCCGCTTCCTTTCATCCCACTAGCCTGGTATAGAGCCCAGTGGTATGCTAAGGTGTTTGTGTATGGTGTGTGTGGTATATCCTCGAGAGATTACTGGAAGCATGAGCTTTCTTTCTTCTCTTGGTGGAGGGGACACAGTGCCTTGGCCCTAGGTGTCCTCCCTAAATGGTAAATTGATGTGTTTTTGGCTGCCTACATACATTTCTTATCTATTCTAAGGAAACTCGAATATCATGCTAGTGTCTATGCTGTAAAATGAAGGAAAAGGGATAAGCCACAGTCCCCACACCTTGCAAACCCTAACAGAAAAAGTGCAGGTCACACGTTCCCCATCACCTTTCTTCCTCGTTTCTGTACCGTTTGGCGTAATTCTTTTTGCATTTAGTTCTTTACATTAAAGACTTTAAATCTGCATCTAAGGATTTTGCTGCTCTGCCTGCGATGGGGAGCTAGAAGGCCATAACTGCAACCGAACCTGATGAGAGCGCTTCTGAGGGCCGTCCCGACACCCTGGGCACCCCCACAAATGTAGAATAGGATGGTTCACTTCCGCTGCACGCTCTGCTTGAGTGAGGTGCCGCGGCAGGACCAATTGAAGCCCCCACCAGAGAGGTGTCTGCAAGATGGCTAGCCTTTCAGTGCCTTCCTGGAGCAGTACATCCCTCCTCTCCCTGAACCCTGGCCAGAGCGAGCACGTGCAGCAGAGCGTGCAGGGGCAGCCATTAGCGTTTGCTGTGGGCCCAGATTGGACGCAGGCTGCAGGAAGAGGCTGAAGCGCTGTGCTCCAAGGGCCCCCTCCCTTCCTCCCATCATCAGCCCTGCAGGGCACAAGCAGCCAGCCCTGGGATTTCCAGATGGAGACCTGCGCAATCCGCACAAGCAAGCCTGGGCCAGTGAGGATGGCATACGCACGCAAGGTGATAACTCTGTGTGCGCATCCGTTGCATGCTTGCATGCAAGCACAGCCCATGCACTCACACACGCACAAGTATGCTCTCTGATGTGTGCTCCAATATTAGCAGCTCAGGCTGCCGACCTGCATGCCCTTGACCCCTTGCAGGCCTGGAAGGCAACTGTCTGCCCCGCACTCGCAATCCCTCCCCCACCTTGCACTCCCCCATTCCCTACAGTAAGTGTGGTGCCAGCTACAGCTCCTGAAGAAGGTGTGCTCACAAACAAGGCATCATGCGTATGTGCACATGTGTCCAAAATTGGGTTCTCAAGAAGCATGCGTATGTGCATGAGGACCAGCAAAAGATATTGATTGGCCACGGTGTGTTCGCAGGCGCCCGCCGACCCAGGCCAGATACGCTTGCGCTTCCCTCCTCTAGCTCCACCCCATCCTCCACTCCTTCCCTTACCTCTCCCCATGCGTCATCAACACGATCCACGCTGCCTCCGCCTAGCAGCAGTGACACCACCCCTATCCTTTCCCCCACTGCAGCCAGCACACCAAATCAGTTGCGCCCGGCAGCTGCTACAGGTGGGTGGGTCTGTGTGTCTTTGCAGTGGGCATGGTCATGCTCACACATCATGCAAGGTGCATAGTTGGAGGCCTTGCTGATGGCGCGCGCACACATGCGCGCTCTTGCACACACGGGCGCACACACACACACACACACACACACACACACACACACACACACACACACACACGTCCACACACACACACACACACACACACACACACACGTCCACACACACACACACACACACACACACACACACGTCCACACACACACACACACACACACACACACACACACACACACACACACACACACACACACACACACACACACACACGTCCACACACACACACACACACACACACACACACACACACACACACACACACACACACACACACACACACGTCCACACACACACACACACACACACACACACACACACACACACACACACACACACACACACGTCCACACACACACACACACACGTCCACACACACACACACACACACACACACACACACACACACACACACACACACACACATCCACACACCTGACCTGCACGCGTCGTCTGTGCTTGCATGCATGCAGGTCAGGTGGCAGGTGGCGTCCCAGGCCAGCCAGGCTTCTTCTTCCCTAGCCTGCAGCAGCAGCAGCAGCAGCTGCCCTTGCAGCATGGAGGGCCACTACCAATGTCTACCATTCCAATGCCACCACCCATCCAGCACACTCCCTCCAGTGGTGCCTCCCAGCCGCAGCACGACATGTTTGACTTCTCCAAGCATGTGCCTGTCATCCTAGGCACTGGACAAGCACCGGACAGCTCCTGTTGTTGCCCTCTTCACAGACACGGAGTTTCACGATGCATGCATGGAGGATGGCTTCCCCATCCAAGCAATTGGACTGCGTTGTTCTGGCCTGGCATATCAGGCGAATGAGATGAGAGGGCTGTCCTTGCAGTTGCGGCTCAAGCATATGCATGATCGTGCTCTGCTATGCGCACATTTGCTGAGGCCCTATTCCTTGTGTGGTGCACCCTGCCTGCCCCAGCAGATTTTGGGAGTGAGCACCAGGGTATTGCTGGCAGGCTTTTACAATTTTGACACACTCACACATGTCACATTGCACATGCACGTGCGCGAGGCGCTGCCGATGCTGCCTAGTGCAATGGTAGCACAGGGTGCAGCAATTCAGGTGGCATCAGCACCATGGACAGTCAGCCACATGCAGCGCTCACATCCCTCCATTTCCTCATCCTCAGCAACAGCAGTTGACCTTGATGGCATGCCAAGCTGCAGTAGGGCAGATCTGCTCATTTACCCTCGCCTCTCTCACCTGAACCTCCGGGCTGTGAGCACCAACTGCCTGGAGACCTTGTTCTCCATGGTGGCCCGGCTGCTTCACTACAAGCCCTATGCTGATGAGGTTGGGCTTGCGTGTGTTGCTGTTGCTTTTGTCATAGGTGTTACTCATCATGCATAAATCAAGATCATGTACCAGGTGGTTTCCTGTGTGCAACTGCCTTGATTGTGTTTTGCGGAGTTAGGTCTTACTGCTTACTCACACTGCCTTTGCATTTTTTCAAATGTTTTAATCACATGTCGGACATGCTCAGCCCGTGTTATTACTGTGGCATAACACTGCATGCAGGTGGTCAAGATGTTGTGCAAGGTGGAGTATTTGACTACCCTGACCTCGCTGCCCTTTGCTGAGCGGACCTTTTACTTTCCTAGGGGGCAGCAGCATAAGCAACATTATTTGCCTTACTGCAGTGGTGCAGGGGATGATAATGAGGCAGAGGGGGGGGCAGCACTGCAACGGCATTTCCGTGACATGCACGAGAAGCAAGCTGCAAAAATTGTGCACCCTTTTATTTGCGTGCGAGAGCACACCAAGCACAAGCGCAGCTTGTGCATCAGTGAGGACGCATGACTACTGCACTGACTCGCACGGTTTTGTTCTTGCTACTCGCACCTCTCATCGGTGCTGTTGCAGTGTAAAAGGGCCCAGACTTTAATTTCGTGCTCCATTGTACGTTTTGCCTCTCTTGTACTCCAGTTGTTTGTTGAGGTGTCTGGGTCTGGTGCAACCAGCAGCTGTGTTAAGTTAACGGTGCGATTAACCTTCGTGCTCTCCTCTTCTTTCGTCTTCCTCCCCCACATATGGAACCCCTTGAGGTGTGTTCAGCTCGGCTGCGCTCTCTTGTACTCTCTGCCTGTATTTGGTTGTATGAAGCTGGTTATGCCTACAGCATGGGTTGGCCGAGGCTTTCCGTGTATGCTCTCCTCTGCTTTGTGTTTTTCCTGTACAACTTTGGAACCCCTTGAGGTGTGTTTAGCTCGGCTGCGCTCTCTTGTACTCTCTGCCTGTATTTGGTTGTATGAAGCTGGTTATGCCTACAGCATGGGTTGGCCGAGGCTTTCCGTGTATGCTCTCCTCTGCTTTGTGTTTGTCCTGTACAAATTTGGAACCCCTTGAGGTGTCCAGTTTGCTCTTTTGCTCTGATTCACATTGTTTTCATGTCATGGACTCCAGCAATCTTAAATGAAGGGGGTAAGGAATGGATGCCTTCCAAATGACAGTACTCATCTTGCCAGCAGTCAAGAGGCTGACCACAGGCAGCCCTGAAGGTTCATGCGACAAAGGAAAGAGCTTATCATGGTAATAATTCAAGAAGGAAACACACCTTGTAAGACTGTGCATCATATGATAGTGATTTGCAGACGGGTAGGATCTAAAGGAGAGAGGAAAGGAAAGGAAAGACTTTCATAGCTGTACATGCACAGCTTAACCTACATGGTGGCAAAAAAATGCTTGTAACCGCTCTAGGGAGCAACACATACTAATCTGTGACACAGCAGTACAGGCACGTGCTTGGGGATTTAGATTTAGATGTAGATTTAACACAGGGGGACCTTCAGCCAGACTGTTCGGCTGATCGGCCTGTGACTGGTCCTCGCCAGCCAACATAATGTCCATAAGCTGAGAAACAAACGAAAAAAGCTTGTTGTTGTGTTGCAAGAGGAAATCAGAAACATCCTGGACACTGGCTTGTTGTATAAATGGTTGCTCTATTGAAAAATCACCAGAGAAACAGTTGAACAGGTAAGCGTACTTTCTTCTCAAAGCACAAACGTCTGCGTCTCTACACACCAAAAGGGCATGAGCCTCGTGCTTGGGGAGGATCTGAGGAGGAGGGTTGGCCAGGATCTGAGGAGCGCACTGTGCCATGTGGACTACAGACCTAGATAGCACATGGCTAGAAGATGTTCAGGATGTACAATTGCAGCAGCTCAGACAAGGATAGGGAGGTCTTTTGCCCTCCTCAACTTATCAGATCAGACAGACCCAGCTCCCCCATCCTAGGGGTGCCAGTGGATTTCAGTAGCGCGCTGTAAATCTGGGTGTAAGACGCGTCCAACGGTGTGCTCAAATCTGAAAATGAGCTAGGGACAGGGATGCTTGGAGGTCTGGAGTTGGAGGGTGAGACCACCCTGCAGCTCGTGTTTCTGACCAAGGGGCGCCCCATAAATAAGGCAGGTTGTGCATTAAACTACAAGAACATATTTTGAAATTCATGAAGCAGCAAAGGAAGCCGCATGAGCGGACCGTCTCCTAAAATGCACCCTGCCACGCGAACCTAACTAGCTCCCCCATCCCAGGGGTGCTGACGGATTTTAAGGGCGCTCTGGAAATCTGACTTCAGAACACGTCAAACGGTGTGCTCATTTCCACAAATGAGCTCGGGACAGGGTTGGTTGGGGGTCTGACAGTTGGGAGGTCTCGTTGCCTGCAGCTCATCTTCCACGCCAAGGGGCGCTTCAAAAAGAGAGAGGCCCGTATTTTGTATTTTAAAAATCATTTTCGTGGCATTGTCAGCGGCGGAGAGGGCCTCAGAAGGCGTGAATCAGCAAAACTTCGCTTCCTCTCCACACAAACGGACCTAGCCTCCCTGCCTCTGGGGTGCTGATGGATTTGAAAAGTGCGCTGGAAAGCTGACTTTAAGGCGCGTTCAACGGTGTGCTCACATCTGAAAATGAGCTCGGGACAGGGAAGATATTTGATGGGGAACATCACCAACTACCTCAACTGCAGGGTGTGGGGACTGTGGGGATAAGCATGTGAATACACTCTATACATGAAAAACTGACCGCAATTCCGCTGTGCCCTCGGGCTGTCTGGGGAATTCGAAAACAGTTTCCTGGTCTGGCCCAGAGGTTCCATTTACCGGTATACCGGGAAAACAACTTCCCAGTCCATTGTGTCAAGTGGACATCTTGGGAAATTCCTTTGGCTTATGAGAGCCCCCAGACATGTGTACAATTGTGACTGAAATTAATGCAGGTTTGAAAGCATTTGGAATCTTTTAGAGGCATTTGAATCTCCCATCTGGATTTCTACGCAAGGGAGGGAGTCGCATATAAACTCCCAAATTCAGAGAGTTCATTTTCCTGGTCTGTCAAGAAAATTCCAGACCGCCCAGTGTAAACAACATTTTATTTCCCGGTCCGCCAATTTGGATTTGCAAACACATTTCCCAGCAGTCCCAGCAGGAACGGTCACATTTTAGGCAGTGAGAACACCCCTTGCATCAATTTAGGAAATGGAGGCACTGTGAACCTCCTCAAGATAGCTTGCCAATTTATACAAGTTCAGGAACCTTGAGGAGAGAGCTCTCTCAGCTGATGCTAGCGGCTTCTATGGCCAGCACAGGGCATTCTTTTTTCTCTCTCTTGGCCCTCGCCAACAGTCATTCCATTATCTTAAGATTGGAAAGGGCTT
Organism: Dunaliella primolecta; assembly: GCA_914767535.2. Taxonomy (NCBI): domain Eukaryota; kingdom Viridiplantae; phylum Chlorophyta; class Chlorophyceae; order Chlamydomonadales; family Dunaliellaceae; genus Dunaliella; species Dunaliella primolecta. Next base: position 5,152,236 of record OU611762.1, read on the forward strand.
ATTAATTGGGTTTGGCGGCCTCTTGCAACAATGGTTGCGCCAGAGAAAAGTGCACAATGGCTGTACATGGATTTCATCCACCTGAGCGTTGAGCGATTGTGAAAATATTTCGGAATACCCATTGCTTCATATTCCACGTACAGCCCCAATCGACGGCTCGTGATTTGAGTGCACAGCACAATAGAAATGTAATCAAAAACCCACGATTAATACATGCATTCAACAATCGTCAAAGAGTTTTGCCAGCGTTGAATTACCTGTTCAGTATGCTTGGTACTTTGTGTTTCCCTTTCGTCTTTAGAATAATATTTGCTTTGAAGAAAACTAGGAAACTGCGAAAATCCTGAGATGAAGAATTAACACCAGCCTGATGCAATGCCCGCTAAAGGCAAAGCGAAGATTCTGACCAGATTTTACCAGCATGGCACGGAGTACAAGAGTGAGTGACGGGGCAAGGGACAAGTCAAATGCAACAAGAGTTGCCTCGTTCGCCCACCCGCTTGAGCACGCGCATTCATTCCTTCTCGTGGTGCAGTTGGAGACACAGCCTTCATTAATCCAGACCAGCCTTGCGCTCCACCCTTTGTAAGTGTGAGAGCTCATATTTGTCCTTGAGGCTAGTCTCGTGTGCGCAAGAATGCACATTTGCATACACGTGCGCGCCCTCACACACACACACACACACACACACACACACACACTCTCGCACACACACACACACACACACACACACACACACACACACACACACACACACACACACACACACACACCACACACACACACACAAACACACACAGGCACACACACTCACGCATGCATGCACGTTCGCATACATGCTTGAGTACACACACAGGTATCACGTATGCAGGTACACACACGCATTTGGCAGCATACCTGCATGCACAGCTTCATGATGACGAGCATGATGCGTGCATCCACCTCTCATACTTGTTTACTTGCAAAAATCAACCCTAAAAGTGTCAGCAAAAAATTCCAGTATAGAAGGGGACGTACTTACCCAATGAGTTTGTTTGTATGGGTGCATGCATTGATTCATATGTGTGCTCAAGCTTAGATTAGATCAATATAGATGCAAACATGCATGTGCATAAATGTGCGCAATTCAACAAGCTTGCAAATGTTTACATGTGTGCACAGTGCACAAGAGTAACACACGCGAGCACGCGCACGCATACACACGCTTATACACACATACACACATACACACACACGACACACAAGTAAGCAAGCAAGCAAGCAAACAAGCCCTCTACTGTAAAGTAAAAATCTAGTGCTCGCTCACCTTTCCTACCAATCCATGGTCCTGGAGTGTGGAGCCTATTGATTTGTGTGCTTCAAAGGTACACACTAATGCGGCCAAGTGCCCACTTGCATGTAGATTGGAAAGATCAAACAAATCATGCAAAGGAGTGCCTCTGACATCGACGAGGTGGAGCTGACAGTCGCCTGGTATTACAGGCCAGGTGAGCTCCCTCGTGGTGTGTATTTGTGTTTTCACCCACCAAAACAAATGAGGGAAGCATTTTTGCTGTAGAAGTCATTTTTGTTTCCACCTTCCAGGATTGTGGGCCGTATGGTGCTGCGTTTTCGCTAACAGTCAGCTGTCTTGCCTGGATACCTGTCTGCCCCTCTTACAATTCATGGTGCTGTATGCCATGGTTGCATCGCACCTTTGCCATATGATTCTTGGCATTTCAAACAAAACAACACGTGCGTTAAAATCCCAAACTCAGTCCCTCTCTCATAATTTTGTTTTCTGGTGAGCAGTGCTTCGGAAGAATCTTGAGCAGCAAAGAAAAGTTCTAGGCAAACAGACGAGCAGGGGGAAATCAAGCCAATAGCTTTCTTGCTCAAATGGATGCAGTATGTCGGCATGCATGTGTGTATATATGTGTGTGTGTACACGTGTGTATATGTATGTGTATATACACATGATAAATGTAATATGATTTGTTGGATGGATAAAAGTATGTTTTGTCTCAAAACAGATCTTTGCTCAGGGCCGAGGCACTCAAGATTGACATTCTTATACACCACACAAACGAAGGACCAGCAAAGTTTACATGTATAAGCAGTAGCAACAGCTCAGGGATGCCCTCAGGACGTCCTGCCTAAGGCTCAGGCATGAAGCGTTGCCTACAGGGGTCTTTAACCTTGAGTCTCTGTGTCACTGCGCCGCTGCTTGCTTGTCCTTGCTATGCCTGACTTTTGGTAGTGCGCCTAGCCTAAGAGCGACTCCTGGGCTTCCAGCATGAAAAAACCTTTGTGGGCTTATGACAGAAAATTTCTGTCATAAAGGTATCTTTCTGTCTTTGTGGGGTTGGTGACGTGTGGCAGCTTTTGCCACACTCCTTCTCCACCGCAGTGCACTTCAGGAGGCTCTTCCTCTCACCATTCCTCACCAAGAAAAAAAGCTGGAGTTGCTTTTCCCACCACGTTGCCCCCTCTGACGTTTTCATGATGTTCTCATCTCATTCTCCAGTGTTTCCTTGGTTACGTCGAGCTAGTTAGGGCCTGCTTGCCTGCCTTCAGCATCCACACTGCCTCTGCATTTGCTCCACTGCACCCGCCTCTGCAGGGGCTTGCCCTCCACATGCCTCACTCAAATTCCCTCTGTGGAAAGCCTTTATTTTATGTTCAAAAGCTCTTTAATGTTCAAACATCAGGCAGAACCTGAGTGTCTTTTCAAGGGGCACTTCAAGCAGGCACTAAGAGCTTTGACCCCCTTTTTGAACCGACAATGGTAAGAAAAGGGCAAATGCTTCTTTACATGCTGTGAAGACGGTACCATGTGTTTTCCACATGTATTGCACATGGGATTATACATGTACATATTGAAACGAGGCCATATATATGCCATATACGTTACACGCGTATATTTATTAGATATATGTTTTTACAGGGTTGGCCAACCCTGCTCATGTGGCTCTTACTCTGCCATGAGTACGTCCACATCATCTCGCACTTCTCCCGCCCTTCAGATTGTTGAACAATTTTGCTGCACACCTCACTCTTTATTCATGGGTAGCATTAAATTCATCACATTGAGACTGTTGTCAACCTCCAAGAGTATGTGCAAGAAAGTGAATGTAACCAGCCAAGGTGCGTCTTATTTATGAATATTTAATCAAATGCTGTGCTACAATTGTTTTTCCGATCTCTACCCTTTACTCGTTTAGTTGCATTTTTATATCCACACAAATAATGAACCAGACGATGCATGTTTTTGATTTAATATATAAAATAGCCAAGTAGGTAGGGAGGGGGGCGGGGGATCCTCGAAAGCACGGCATTGCTTTGGCTGATGCAGGTAGACAGTGACTTTATATCCGTAATATATCTAAGAAATTAAATCTAAACTTTACCAATTAAAGGATCGTTGATGTACTGAACGAATTGCTCCGTGCATGTTCTTGTACTTGCTGCTCTTTACTAGCTGATAAGAAAGGATGTGATGTTATGGCACATGGACTCATCAGGACTTCTCATCTTCATTTACAACGCTTAAAATTGAAAGGTCAAGGGATGGAAGGCCGGGGAAAGCCTGTATGGGCTCTGCTGACCCCTGTCCCGGCCACCCCCCTCCACCAATGTGATCGAACAGTTTGACAAACTCACTTTACACGCATTTTATTGCATTGTTCATCTCAGGGTTGGGTCATACGTGAGACGCGTATTTTTCAGTATCGGTAAAAATGACGTTTAAACGCGTATCATAGAAATAGCTGTTTGCCAAATGTAAAAAATACGTCTGTCAGGAGTGCCTCACAGGCCCGTCCTGGGCCTCTCGTTTCAAGTTTCATTGCCTCTTTTCAACGATTCCTGCAAGTTGTGCCCCAGATTCTACTCTGCATTGTTCTCATTGTCTGTAAACCAGTCTTCCCCACTGCTGGACCCCTCCTGCCCCATCTCCTCCTCCTCCTCCTCCTCCTCTACAGCCATCCAAGCCTGCCCCAGCTGCTGCAGGTCCTAAGTGCGCTTGAGCAGGCGCAAGTTGCTGTACAGCTACACCAGGAGTCTTCCTTCCTGTGTCTGGAGCATCTGTGATGGCATCATGATGGCATCAGCTCTTAGTGAGGCTGAAAGGCCTCAAGCAAGCCCCCTGCAAGCTCCCTCAAGGCCCATGGGTAGACTCTTCGACTTGTTCATCATGCTGGCATCATTGATATGGCCTTGGGGTGGAAGAGTGGGTTGCTGGGGGGTGGTTGGGTGCCTCCAAGGGGGTCTCTCCTACCCGAGACCCTCCCTCCCAAAAATGGCCCTCTAAATACGCGACGTACGCGTATTTATGGGTTTTAAATGCGTACGGCTCCCCCAAACCCGCGTATGACCCAACCCTGGTTCATTTCAGACCGTCACACTGAACAACTCTGGTAGGCATGATGAGTGGTCTGAAGCACATGGTGCTCCAAAACAACAGGCCCTTGCAAGAGTGCCCTCCCAACCATTGCAATAAATCCTCCGTTCCTGGTGTGATAGAAGAGTGCATTGTGATGTGTCCCTCTACAGCACATGGTGCTTCAAAACAAGAGGCCCTTGCAAGAGTGCCCTCCCAACCATCGCAATAACTCCTTCACAACTTAATATGACAGAAGCGCGCGTTGCATTCTGTCCCTCTAAAGCACTTGGTGCTCCAGGAATGATAGAAGCGTGCGTTGTAATGTGTCCCTCTAAGGCACATGGTGCTCCAGCGAGAAGCTCCTGCATGTCATGGGTACCCTCAAAACCATCGCTCCAAGCCCTGGACTTGACGCTCCATCTGTGTTTTCTTTACTGCCTGCAGAGGAGGCCATAGGCGGTCGCAAGGTGAGGTGCCTGCATGCAATTTTGCTTGTCGATTCATTCTGCGGAGCCTTAGATCCCGTACTTGGTTGCACCAGTGCTTCAAGTTGGAAACTGTGTGGTCGCTTCTGGCTTCATGTTATCCTGCTCAAACTCCAGAGAGCACTGCTGAAGCCTTTGTTTTGTTGCCCACTCCTGGCCATTTGGTCCAATTTGTCTGAACCACCAAAAACTATGGGGTCGAGAGCTGCTGAGTGAGGGAGATGTGCAATAAGGAGAATATTGCTGCTTATGGGGAGCAGCAGCTATTTCCTGAAACTCTTTTCTTTTGCCATGGGAAGCTTGACAGGAAAGGAAAGGAAAGGGGTTACATAGCTGTACCTGCCTACGAGGGCAGCTTAGCTGAAGCATAGAAAGAGATGACTGCAACCTTGAAGCTTGGCAGGCACCTGCAGATCAGATGTGTGTTCTTTTTAAAAATTGAGCTTCTCATTTTCTGTCATATCTCGAGAACAATTTTTATGACACAGTTTTCTTGCCATGGTAAGCTTTTGGCGCATGCTGTGCTGACTCCACATGCACTTGATTTCTGGCATTTGCTGATGGGGGGGTTCCTCACTAGTTAGTTATCTATTGCAAGAAGCCGTTATGTGGGAATGTGCATGCAGAGTCTAGCCCGTGATGGCAGAAGGCCTTGTGTGTGTGTGCGCATGTACTGTATGTAGCACAAAGATGGCAGAAACCCTTGTGTGTGTGCATGCACTGTATGTAGCACAGAGATGGCAGAGAGCCTTGTGTGCATGTACTGTATGTAGCACATGATGGCAGAAAGCATTGTGTGTGTGCATGCACTGTATGTAGCACAGAGATGGCAGAGAGCCTTGTGTGCATGCGCTGTACATAGGACGTGATGGCAGAAAGCCTTTTGTGTGTGCATGAGCATGCGCTGTATGTAGCACATGATGGCAGAAAGCCTTGTGTAGGGGGGGGGGAGCATATTCATGCGCTGTATGTAGCACGTGATGGCAAAGAGCACCGTGGACAAAGGCAGGAAAGCTTGCATGCATTTGTTTTGTTTCGCCAACGTTTTGCCATCCTTCTATCTGCTAAATTCCTTGAAGCACCTGCTCTTTCAAAATTTCTCCGCGTCCTTAGACTTCCAAACGTCCGCACACAATCCTCCTCTCCATCCCACAGCACTGCATCGCAACACGCATCAGCTCTGGAGATGGATCAGGATGGGTCCTGTTATGCAAGCCAGCCTTCTCCGCCTCCCTAACTCATATGTGTCATTTCACCATCAGCTAGGTCAGCTAGGCCTACAATTGACACCATCAGGTTATCAATGGTCAGGAGGTGCTGTTAACTTTGGAACAGAAGATGTCTCGTTTCATTTCAACCCTAAACCATTTATGCTCTTTTGTTCATTGTAACTCTCACGCCATCTCTAGTGTTATGTCATTTCAGCCCCCATATCATGCCTGGTCTATTGTCATTCCAACTCTCATGCGTTTCTGGTCTTATGTCATTTCAACCCTCATGTGCCATTATGTGCGCAGGCATTCCATGGCCACAAGGAGCTTTTCACGTCAGACCATGAAGACGTCATCCACAAGAACACCATCCTCGGCAAGTGCAACGTGCACACCCTACGCAACTATGAAAGTTTGCAACGGATCTCCGACAATGACTACTTTGCCCGCTTCTCATACAAGGTACGCAATGTGTGAAATATGGCTGGTTCTGGCTTTGACCTGGAAGCCTTTTTGAATTGGGTAGGCAGCACTTGCGCAGCTGCTACAGGCCCACCTCAGATCCTTGATTAAATGAGATTGTATTAAGTTAGATTAGGTTCAAAGGGAAGCCTAAGCCAGACAGTTCTACCACCCCAATCCCAATTGATGATTGATTCTATGTTTTTGCACTTGTTCTCCAGATCAGACTGGTTTGGTAATAGGCATCTTGTTTGCTTCAGCCAAGCTGCCCACATAGGTAGGTACAGCTATTTACCCTTTCCTTCCCTTGTTGATTGCATGTTTTCCCAAGGAAAGGGAAGGAAGCGGTCACATAGCTTTATCTGACTACAAGGGCAGCTTAGCAGAAGAAAATCATGTTTCCTTTAGACCCGGCAAGTGGTTAACAAACAGCAACCTGATATTGAACCTAAATGTTTCTCCTTCCTGGGGTTAAAAACCTTGCGCACCAGACCATCCCTGTCCCCAGAACAAACGTGCGGCAGGCTATCTCTGTCTATTAAAGCTGAAATTTGTTGTGAGGTAGGCACAGGGGCGGCAAGCCATCCCTATCCCCAAAAAAACAAGCAGCAGGTCATTTTTGTTTGATGAGGCTGAAAATTGCTGTTCCTAAAATATTTGCGCAGCAGGCCATCTGTGTTTCCAAAACTCTCGCGCAACAGGCCATCTCTGTCCCTTTCGGACCTCAATGACCTGCTTGTTGCGTGTCTCAAGACCCCGCACATTGAAACCTCAAGAACTTGTTGCATGGCTCTGACATTACAGCTGTCTTTCTTCTATGATGAACCTCCTCTTTAGTTGGACCAAGCTTTTTCACATGGATATTATGTTGGCTGGCGAGGACCAGTCACAGGCCGATCAGCCGAACAGTCTGGCTGAAGGTCTCTCCTTTGAATCTGTAAATCTGTAAATCTGTCCCTTTAACTTCAAGTTGCCGTGAGGTGGGCAAAACATGCGTCCCTCAGGCTGAAAAATGCTGTGGTGTAGGCAAGACTTGCGCAGTGGGCCCACCTCAGTCCCTTAAGAGGAAAGAGGTCACAGAAACAGAAGGCCTCCAGCTAAAAAAGCTGACTGCACAGCAGGCCCACCTGAATTCCTTAAGTTGAAGCTTTCTTCATCTATATTGCTCAGAGCGGAATTCCGGTAGGGTCTCATGCGATGCCTGTAAACCCCCTGAGTGGCTCATTTCAGCTGAAAAGTGCAGCTGACCTCTTGGCTTGTATTTCAGATTCCGTTGCTGGAAATGGATAGAAATTTGGTTGCACCCTCAAGCGATGCCTGTGCACTCCTCTGAGTGGCCCACTTCAGCTGAAGAGTGCAGCTGACCTGCTGGTGCTTGCTTGAAGATTCTTCATTGAGAGTGGAGGCAGGAGCTAGGTACAAGCTGCATTTGAAGCTTTGGAGCTGTGTGTATTTGAAGCTGTGTGTAGCCTCTGCTGCATGCTGTGTTGCTTCTACCTTGCATAAACAAAACAATGGCTAAAGAGCTTGCTGTTGATGTTGTGTGTCGGAGGAGGAAGGACACACGAGCTTGGCCGTAATACCAATTAGTAGAAAGAAAGTCTGGTCTGGCCTGGTGGCTTGTTTGATCATCCATTGAAACTTGAAGCCAGCATTCCCTGTGTTCAATCATTGAATGGTTTCCCCGTGGGCTTTTCTTTTCTTTTCTTTTTCTTTCCCCGAGGACAAAGGTCCAATTGACCATGCCGTGCCCAAGCTGCTGCACAGCAGCTTTCTTGTGCGATCACATGTGCTCGCTCCTCGCCCCTTTGGTTTGTGTGCGCACGCCCTGCATCATGCACTGTCACCTCTCGTGTGCTCATGTCACCTGTTGGCTTGTGTGTGCATGCTTATGCCTTGCCACGTTGGCTTGTGTGGCATCTAGTGGCATCTGGTGGCATGCCAACTTGACCTGAATGCGCATGTGTCACACCATGCGCTGTCATTTTTTGGTGTGCAGATGTTGAAAGCATGTGTCACTTTGCCGTGTGTGCGTGCAGCCTGCCAGCAAGGAGTTTGAGCCTGACCGAGTACCTGTGTGAGTGGCGTTTTGGCTGATGGATATTTTTTTGATAAATCCTCTACACCTGTACCTGTGTGAGTGGCTGTGCCTTTGCCACAACAGACTGGTATTGCAGGGCGAGCAAAACACGGAAGCCTCTTGATCCTAGGAAACACGTTTTGACACCTCTGGCTTGATGGCAGGGCTCATATGCTTCATATTGCACTCAAGCGTGCTTGCTGTTAAGTGTGCTGTTGCAAACCCATGGTTAGGCATTGAAACGGACCCACATTCAGACAATGAGGTGTGCCATTGTGCACCCGGGATGAGGCACTGGTATGATTATCTCCCTCCTGCAAACACCCTTTCCACCCATACCCTGGTAGCTGCGTCAGAGCTCCTTGGGGTCGTCTATACATAGCTAGTCTGGCATCAAAAAGATTCCTCTCTCCAGGGCAACTCCGGCAAGAATAGCATGAGTGAGCATGCAACCGTTACGTGCATTCGCATCTGTGTGTGTGCGCATGTTTACGTGTGTGCGTGTACGAGTGTGTGTGTTTGTGTGGTCAGGAATGTGAGCCTTATGCTGTGTTCAAGATGGTCCACAGAGCTACTTTGTTGTCTGTTTGCTTTGTGCCTGAGCAGGTATTGCACATGTGAGCTCCCCTACAACCCTGACCTGCCCATGATCATGTGCGACCAGTGTGAGGTGAGACATGCATGGTTGTGCTGTGATAGCTTCTAGAGCATGACCATATGTGACCAGTGTGAGATGATGAGATATGCATGGCTTTGCTAATGCTTGCTACAGAGTAGCAGGAGCTGCGCCGCCTGTCTTGCTTCTGAGGCTATTCCAGGGAGCCTCAAGAGCATGCGCAAAGGTATAAAAAAATGTGTCTTTGAAGCTATTCAATGGTGCAAGGTGCACGCTTTTGAGTCAGTAGAGAGGTTTAAACCCTGTATTAAATGCGAAAGCCATTGGGTGTGGAAGCAGGCATGGAATTGGGTCTCCAAAGCCAGACATTTGTGGGGAAGGGCATGCTTTTGAGCCAGCAGAGTAATTTTCCTCCTTTTCAAATGTTTGGGTCTTAAGAATGTGCATGAAGGCATGGACTTAGGTGGCTGGTGCCGAAGAATAGGGAAAAGGGGCATGCTTTTGCGGCAGCTCACTCCCTGTACAAAATGCAGGAGCCTTCAAACACATGTAGAAGAAAGCACGGGATTGTTTGGCTGAAGTTGAAAAGTAGGGAATAGGGGATTCTTTTGAGCCAGCTGTGTGGCCGTCTTGCTGCTCAGAATGCAAGACCCATCAAAGTGTGCCAGGCCAGAGCGTGCATGGGAGCCGACAGTGGGGACTCTGATGTAGGTATGACAGTCATCAGTGGCATGTAGGCATGACAATCATCAGTGGCATGTAGGCATGCAGACATGACAGGTGTTCATGCGATTCCGTAAGCATGACAGTGGGCCTCTGTCACTCAAAAGCCAAAATGAAGTGAGGGGTTGCATGCTTCTGTGCCAATTTTAAGGGAAGGTTGATCAGAAAAGAGCCATTGGCCACATTGTCTGGCCACCAGGCTTTCGAGTATCGAGGCAAGATGTGGCTGGCGTCCTCCTCAGCCACGTGAAGCATATTGTGGCGTCCACGTTTTGAGAATCCCGTGGCTGCCTTTCTGTTCAGTGTGCAACGCGTCATGTGCCATTTTTGCAGGACTGCTTGCCTGCTCCACAACCTTGTGCCAACATGCCCTGAAACTGCTCAAAGTAGGTCTAGTGCCCACATACTACTGAATTCCCATTCTTGCAGGATAGTGCTTGTCTGCTACTCGCTACTTGTAACACCTGCCCCAACTTGTTTCAATGATTAAGCTGCCCCTGTGCCCCTTGCCCACCCCAATACACACATTCATGATGTTCTGTTGCAGATTTTAGAGCAGAGCGGTACCTTTTGCTACCAAATCCCTCCTAGTACAAGTGTACAATCCTTTAACTTGTCGGTATTAGATGATGTTGCAGCGCACTCTACTTTGCCCTTGGCAAGTGAGATCACACCAGCAAAGTTACCAGTATGCCAGTGCAACACTTCAGGAGTGGAAGCACCAAAATGCTTTAGAGTAAATTTGTTCTTTTTTTTGTTATCCATGGTTCTATGGGCGGTTATTAAACCCACATGGAGACCAGTCAAGGGGCAACTCAAGGCATGGCACCAAAGCTTGACACTGTGCTCGTCACAGATGTGCAAACACACTTCTTGTCGAGGAGTTCTTTTGTTACCACAACCTGTATTCCTTGAAAGCCTTCTTTACTCACACGCGTGTGCATGCGCTTTTGCTCGTTTTCCAGCCTTGTATCAGTTCAGGAGTACCTATTCGTCATTAAATTAATTGAATTAATCGCTCTGCTTCATCATTGCTGCTGGTGACTCAGGAGTGGTACCACCTCAAGTGCTTAGAGGATAGAAACAACAAAGTGGAGCTCCAACAATCCTTCTGGTAAGCCCAAACATCATCCATTGCGTCCCATATTTGGAGCCACATTTGTATTAGTATGCACAGACATCATTGCCGTGGAATGGGCATTTCTGTTGGTGACACTTGGCTTCGTGGAATGGATCAGACGACAAAGCAGTCTTAAGGAAGTGACACTTGGCTTCGTGGAATGGATCAGACGACAAAGCAGTCTTAAGGAAGTGAATCATGCATGGTCCCACTCAATCGTGCCAACTAAAATGATGGCTTTTGAGGCTCAGCCTCTTTCTGGTGGAGCTGAAGGTTGCAGCTTGCCCTTCTGAAGGCCGTTTCCCGTGGATTGCTTTTTGCCGTGTGCAGTGTTGACAAATTTTGCTTCAGAATATCGGCTTTTGCACTTCATGCATTGCAAAGTAGAAGACGATTCAGGGCATGTGCAAGCAACAGGTGCCGCCACTTGTTTTAGTCTGCACGCGCACACACACACACATGTCTGTCCTGCAGCTGCGACCAGTGCAAGGCCAAGGCAAAGAAGGCAAGGGTTGAGTGAAGCCTGGCTGAAGCGCGCAAAGGAAGGAGCTGGGATGAAAGGACGGTGCACATGGGTGCAAGGCTGAACACAAGAGTCAAAAGGCTCTCACAGGCTCTGCAGACACTGCAGGCTGGCTGGATGAGGTGTAGGCTTGTCAAGTAGGAGCCAGGCTTCTTCCCAATGCTGCTTTGGAGCTAGCAGTGCAAGGGTGGAAGTCACATGAATGTGGCTTTGGTGGGGGGGGGGGGGGGGGGGGCATGTCGGACAAATGCAGCACCACTTGAGCACAGCAGATCTTGTGGGTGCCAATATGTTGCCATTTTTTGCCTGCAGGACTTGAAAAGTCTCCTATTCTATGTGAATGTGCACATTTTCTGCGTGTGTTTGTGCGTACTTGTCTATGTGAATAGCATAGGCCAATCTAGTTCTAGGCCTGCATGCCACAGCAGCGGTCTCTTTTTTTGTTTTAGCTGAAAAGCCAAAAGGGAGGAAGCACGACAGGCATAGATGGCTTCTCCAGCTAAACGACCGGTAATCGTCCACTGGCAGAATGTTCAAAGCAGAACACAAAGAGGTTCCCCATGCTGGAGGAGTGCATGCACCCGAGCTTTGTGAGTGTGTGTGTGTGTGTGTGTGTGTGTGCGTGTGAGTGTGTGTGTGTGTGTGTGTGCGCGTGTATGTGAGTGTGTGTGTGAATGTGTGTGTGCTCGCGCGCGCTCCGTGCGAGGCTCATGAGGACTGCAATTTTTTTCTGCTTCTTCTTCCACCTTCTTAATTTCTGCTGCATGCATGCATTCTTAACAGTTCAGCTGCAGATGCAGCAGCCTAGATGGTTTTGTAGACAGTTATGTCAGTCCTGTAAGGTGAAAAAATTGTTGCTGGTCTTTAATGCATACCTCAAATGCGTTTGCTTGTTTAATGCAAGCTTGCCACTGACAGGAGTTGTTATCCTTCATGACACAACCCCTTCTGTCTTAGATGTCAAGCACAATCAGTGCATTTCTTGAGACAAGTATGTGATTGTTTGAGCATGTGATCTCTGATTACATGATCATGGACATAATGTTTATCAAGGGAGGACGAGAAGGGAAAAGGCCAGTAGGCAGCAGGTTCACTACATCATTTTAGGAAAAGGGGACGCCTTGGTTCAAGAACTGAGTAACCCACCCTTATCAGACTGGACTCTTAGGAAACGCGTGGCAAGGCTAGATAGATCCTTACCTATCTTACCCTAGGGAAGGTCCAGCAATGCAATGGGGATGATAGCTAGCTCTCATGATGGGGAATGGTTTCAATGGGGGGTGGCATTCAGCCAGGTCGTTTGGCTAATCAGCTTGTGGTTGGTCACAGCCAGCCAGAAATAATAATCCACAAGCTTAGGCACAAAAAAGAAAAGCTGTGTGTTTTGCTCATGAAGGAAGTGAGAAACAACTTGAAAAATTGCTTGATGCAGCAAAAAAGGTTGCGTCTCACAGAAATTCTGAAAGTGAGATTCAAAAAGCATGTGGTACTCGCATCGCAAAATACTAACGATGGGAAAGAACAAAATGAAAGCTCAAAGAATGGAATCGCAGACCTTGAACGTTCAGAGTCCGCACAGACGTGTGCGCTTGATTGAAGCCCAATGTTGCAAAGGCACAGCTTCAGGGCAACAGCTGAAGGCGGCATGGCGGGAGCGCGCAGACATCTGCAAGATGAGTGGGAGAACTTTTTCCCACACGAGTGGGAGAACTGTAACCATGCACAACATCCTACCGGGTGTTACTGGGACTTGTTGTTTGCGACAGGACAATTTCTAAGATTATACCTGATATTGGCGGGCTCCTAAGCTTGCATATAAACTCCATGCCCATTCTGCACCGGTTCTGGAGCCTTCCAGTACATCCCTACTAGACCTTCCTGTTCCTTAGCCTTTTGGTAGAGGGGATTTGCAGCTCTTCTGAGCCAACGTGTATCCCTCATTGATGCAGGGAGATTTTCCTCTGAAAGAAAAGAAAAGAAAAGTCTACGCTAGCCAAAAGGCCGCGTGCATTAAGGAAGGGTTCTCTGACTAGCAAGCTAGGGTTGACAAGGGTTTACAAGGGTTTACAATGGTGGCCTACAGCCTGAGACTCTGGCTGATGGCAGCTGGTGAAACAAGCTCAACCAGTATCAAAAATTGAGACCAAGTCTGACACAAATCTAAGAAGTCTGTATGAGTCTTGGTTTAGGAAAGCATTGATCTCAGAATCAGTGATAGTATGATGGCAAGCCAAGAATGAAATAAAGTCAGCGTTTGAAGGCGGAGCAAACACACGCAAAGTCTTAAACATCTCCTCAAAAAGGTCCTTGTATCTCGTGCGTAGCTCACGCACCTCAGTACATTTGCAAAAGAAAAGCACATGTTTTTCATCCTGGACTTCCCCACACTCACACTTATCACAGATACTTGAACCCCCAAGCCATTTACCAGACTCCACTCTCAAGTGATGAGCACGCAATCTAAATCTGCTAATGTTTCTCAAAACATGCTTGTCCAAATCCTTGAACAGATACGAGGGGATACAAAAAGGAGCACCTCTGGGACCACTCTCAGAATTCCCACACCACTTATGGTACGTCACTACCTTCTTGTTAACTGCACGAGGACAAAAAACATCGGCCCCTCTCCACACTTTCTGCTGTCTGTATCGCAAATCACCAATGAACTCTTGCATGGGGATTTTCTCAGCTCTCAGCATGTTCTGTTTGAACGAATCACCATTCCGCATCCCACCAAAAGCATTAGAGACTTCAGCAGCCCAGCAAGAGGAATCAAAAGAAGCCAGACTTAGATCAGCCCTCAGCACACGACGCAAGACTTCACTATTGGAGTCAAGCATGCTATTAAAAAACTTGATGGAGGCACGGAACCAGAAGAACTGCAGAGGCTCCTGGCCACACTCTCTCAACACCGGCCAATTTGTAGTACTGTTCTTTACTCCAAGAATGCGCCTCAAGGAACACAGATGTCTTTTCTGCAATTGACTATCAAACTCACTGCCTTCTCTCAAGTAATGTGTTCCCCACACCTGGCACGCATACATCCCAGCAGGAATGCCATACACCTTAGATAACCAGAGCATAGCATGAGGCCTGTTTTTCAGGTCATGACCCTTGGCAAACTCCGAAATCCTTCTCTGTGCAGCCATATAAGGCCGCACCGCATGCTCCTCAGCTACCTTAAAATCCATCTTTTTATCCAACAGCACTCCCAAATATTTGAACCTGTCCTTCTCTGGAAGGACCACTCCATCATGCGTAAAAGGATTCTGCAGAGGAGAGACAGACGTACTGTTGAAGTGCACCACCTCAGACTTAGCTGTGTTTACAGTCAACCCTTTTCTCTGAGCATACACACGGAGTCTGTCCAGCATCTTCTGCATTTCACCAGGGTCATTCGTAGTTAATCCAAGGTCATCAGCGTACATCATGTGGGACACACCATTCACTCTATCACCAGTCACAGCACCCTCAATGCCCTCACTTATCTCTCTGCCCATATCATTGATGTACAGAGAGAAAAGAAGGGGGGACAAAGGACAACCTTGCTTAACACCGTTCGATGGCTGCACGCGCGCCCTTTTCTCACCATCCATTAGAATGTACTCATCATTATCATACATGTCTCTGATCACACTGCAAGCTAGAAAGGGTCTCAGCAAAGGGCCCTCAAACCTAGATTAGACACAGCTAGCCTAGGGGAAAGCCAGAAACAGAGCTAATGGGGATATGGAGGGTTGTCCGTCATGCTCCTGGACACCCGGACTCTCCTTATCCTGCTCTCCACTGCCATCTAATTTCCTCTTGCAACACAATAAGAAGCTTTTCTATTTCATGTCTGATTTTGGATTTGCTGTTGGCTGGCATGGACCAGCCACAGGCTGATCAGCCGAACAGTCTGGCTGAAGGTCTGTGTAATCTAATCTAATCTCTACTGCCACGCGCCCAGCAACCTCACCTGCAACGAGACGGCTGCGCTAGGCCATAAGGACCAGGCCAAGACCGGTGGCCGGATGCCACTTTGGCACCTTCCTATTCCTTTATTGCGGAACGGGGGGACTTGCACCCCATCCTTATGGCTTCCTGCGCACTCCGTCCGTGCTCACACCGGATATCTCTCTTAACTGGTACCAAACTTGTACCATTGCATCACCCCTAGAAGTCCCCTGATGCAGGTCAGGCGGTCCTCTGCATACGTAGCATTTCTGTTTTTTTCTTTCGTGATCATCAAGACTTTTGTGATCATCAAGACTCGTGATCATCAAGACCACAAAGTCAATCTTGTGAAGTCACTAGGCCTGGAAAGCAATTGGAGGCACCACAGCAACGGCACAGACAACTTCTGAAGCGTTTGAAAGGAAAAGCCCTAACTCTGCTAGATGTCGTACACGCCATTTTTCTAGGATTCGGCGGGATTGTTACACCAAGTACACCTTAAATGAGTTGACTTCTGTGGTATCTTGTCCACCAAACGAATGAATAAAATTGGAGGACCCCGGATCACTCTCCTGGCCTCAGATCATCCAAAACGGGTCACATCCATTTCTTCACATAATTTTAACAGCCTTTTTTCACAAAGTGTAGGACTGTGCCGACCAGATATTGCTGTTTGCACTAAGTACAGCTGTTAAGACTCCCCCATTCACACTTCCCACTGTCATTTGATGGAGTGTTAAGCTGCCTGTACAGCTTTTCTCTGTACTTTTCATTGGGTCTTTAGTGGACTACCCTCTCTTAGCAAAGAGTTGGTGGCAATGGATGTCACAATTGTTGTTACTCACATCTCTGGAACACAACAAATCCAAGCTGCATTGACAAAGCCTTGCAAGTGAAAGGAGCCTAACTCAAACATTTCTTGGATTTCTACCTAAAAAATCATGTCATCATGCATTTTTCATGCACCCTTGCTGCACATAGCTGCAATCAGCAAAGCCAAACCAATGCACAAGATCTATTGTCGCACAGGTATCAGCCTTGGTATCCCAAATACGCGGCAACAATGACGCACATTACCTATTTCACAGCAGTCGTAGAGCAAGAACATGATGCAAAACAAGCCAATTCCACTTAAGCTTGCCAAAACAACATATTTGGTCGTAGGTAAGACTCTGTACACCTGACGCTGGCCTTGTGTACCTGCGGCCATTTACCCATATGTGTCACCACTTTGCTCTTCCCTCATTCCTGTCCGACTCCAAACCTCCCCCAACGCTCAAATAGCATGTGTTACAACACCTTGCTTCCATAATCTCACGGAATCACGAACAGAAGAGGAGCCCTCTGCAGGACATGCTTGCAATATGCACATGTACAGATGTTGCTTAATGTCATCGACTTGATGAGGAACTGCAAGCATGATACTATACTGTTGCAAGCTGCATTGGAAGCACATCGCAATATAGGCACGATATACCACACAAGGCACGAAATACCGCACAGGCAAGCCCCCTTTGGAAGGACCAGGTGCGACAGCTACTCTTGTTCTCACTGCTCAGCGGATGTGCTGTTGCCCTTCAGCTTTTGCAAGGCAGCCTCTTGCTCATCGGGAGGCAAGGCCATGAAAGCAAACACTGCAAACAGGTCAGCCGATGGCATGCAATCACAAGCAGGGATTAGCAGGGGACCCAGGCAGCAAGGCCATGAAAGCAAACACTGCAAACAGGCAAACCAATGGGATGCAATAACAAGCAGGGATTGGCAGGGGGCCCAGGCAAAAAGCCATAACATGCCAGTGCTTGTAATAAGTGCGCACAACCAAAGTAGGGTTCAACAAGCTGCTCCAAACGGTAATGGAGAAGCTGCTTGTTCCGCGGCTGTGAGTTACAAACAAATGAGATCAAATGTTATGAATGCCATGGAAGGGCCTGCGAAAAGCCTTAAACATTAGGTATCAAGGTAGATTCAAGATCATGAGAGGAAGCTGCTAGCTTTTGCTTTATAAGGTGAACTCTGCTACGTGGGCTGTCTATGAAAACGTTTGCACCTCATGCATTCAAAAAGCTGCTGCTGCACTGCCAGCTTCCATGCACTGTGTCACTTGAAAGAACAATAATCGAAACAATAATGTCAGTACCTCACAGACCAGCAAGCTGTTCTCACAACAAAGCACCTCGGACACTCAGAAATGCCTTGAAGGCCCCATCTGGGCAACGCCCAAATGCATGCATACACCTAAGCACATCAGCGTCCAATCACACTTACCACTCTTGTCACCAATGTCGTCCTTAATTTCCTGCAGGGCAGAAAGGAAACATTGCAGTTTGAGTATGCATTTGCATTGGTGCGAGGCATGCAAGCATACATCAAGGCACATGTCAAAGACTCTGTCTTACATGATGTGGATGAGATTGTACCTCCCCTTGCCTCACAAAATCTTGCGGCAATCAGGAGCTCAAACTTTCTTGTATCTGTAACTGTTTGAGGGCATGCCGAAGGCCTTCCCTGACCATTCACAAGCTTATCTAGCGCGGTCTGCAAGACGGTCGCCAGCACTGCCAGCCACATCTGACCAATCAAGTGCTTTGGACTTGAATTGAAGCCCATGACCCATCTCTTGCGCATTACTTCCAAACACTGATCCCCTTAAAACAAAAATCCAAGGACTACCGCATGCATATATACACACCTACATACACAAACAGTTGTCCCCAACGGGACCATAAAAGCTTGTGAGCATAAGAAATGCCAGCACTGTGGGAATGTTGAGACAGTTTCACAGTTTCCTGGTGCTGTGAGAAATGCGAAATTGTAAGAAATGCCAGCACTGCAAGAAATGCCAGCACTGCAAGAAATGCCAGCGCCGTGCATCCAGGCACGGTACCTGCAAGAGCCAGAAAAGACGCTTCCTAGACAGCAGGCACACCTGTGTGTACTTCCGGGCTGCAAACACTGCAAAGATGGCGAGCACGGTTGCCAGCAGGCCCTGCTCCCCTTCCCGTGGCATGAGCTGAGTCAGGTGGCCCAGGGACAAAAGTGGCACAGTGCCAAAAAGCAGCGCTGCCTCTCCCTGCGAGAAAACATGCGCGGAAGCAAGCAGCCGGGAATCAGCAAAGGCAAGTTGCTGAATAGCAGGGCTGCCCCTCCCTGAATTGAAAGTGCACAAAAGCAACCAGCCAGTTGTAGCACAGTGCTACAAATCTGTGCTGCTTCTCGCACAGGAAGTAGGGAGCAATAAGCCAGTAATAATAAGTGCAAGGAGCATACAATGATGAGAGCATGCTTGCTAGCTTACTACTTAGGGAACCTTTTCTTAATGCACGCGGCCTTTTGGCTGGCATGTGCCTTTATTTCTTTCTTTAGTAGAGAGCAAAAAAGCTAGTAAAAACCAGTGCAAGAAGCACACTATGACAGAGAGCAGGAGAACAGGCAGAAACAAGGATGAACTGTGGCACAGTACCAGAGTGCAATGCTGACCCTCTGCATTGGAGCAAGCAACATTTTAACCTAATTCTAGCAACAGAACGCCGCCAGTGCCTCAACTCCCTCCATCAATTTGAGGGATGAAGGTGAACCAGCAAGTGAGGCAAACAGGCTGGGTAATTCGAACAGGCTGCCTTCCAGCTTGATGAAGTGCGCAACCAAATTGGCATATAAATTATATGATGACATATTAAGCAGTATATTAAACGTTATGAATGTTTTGATGAAGGATGAATAATAGTGACGACCACAGACAGGCAGATGGAGGAACCTTGCGGAAGGCTACAAGATTCTTTGTCCCTGTATCACAATGTCATGGTGCACTCTCCCGAGCCTGCGTAAATGAGCAAGATGTTGGTAACAGGGGCAGAGCAGGGTCATCCTTGACTATCATCTGTAGGCAGTCTCTTGCTGAGCCTAAGCCCAGGGCTAGTGGGTTCTATTTCAGTTGCATCGTGAGGTGCATGAGGAATGGTGTATTGCAGCGAAGCTCAACAACTTGCCAGGCTAGAAGGAAGAAAAGACAAAGGGAGAAAGGCAAGGGGTATGACTTAGGCTTAAAAATAACCTGGGGCAAGTTGAAGAGGAGCTGGAAATACAAAGAGATGGAGAAGAGAAACCAGAGGACAGGTAAAAAGGGCACACATCTCACTTCCTGTGACCTCCAACAACCTGAGTCTTTGTGCAGATTGCATAAAACTTGGTATTTTTAACAATTCAAAATCAAGTAAGAACAACCTGCTCGGACTTTAAAACGTAACAATTTAACCCCAAATGGTGTACGCAAATCAATTGTTGTCTTCAAAAAAATTAACCTAAGTGCATGTTTGTGGTTGACATACATTCTATCTTTGGCTTGTTTTGTGTTCCAAAATACTCATTTGACGGTTTTAAAGCATAAGATTTTGCGGAAACAAATTCACAAAAAAAAGGAAAAGGTTGAGCACAAGCCAAGCAGCTGCAGGGGGATGCAAAATGTATCCATCCACTTTGCGAAGGTCAAGGAGCACAAACAACAGACAGATTAAGATAATCCAAGCACCTGCCTTATGCATCACAGCGTGCTTGGGCACATAGAAAAGCTTCCGTGGGCAAACTTACGGCAAAAATTGGACCTACTGGGCAATGCAAACAACAACTTACTGGGCAGCTTTACGACAAGCGTAAGGACTTGCATCATTGATTAGAGCACAAATTGCGAGAACTTATCAGGCACAACTTATGTGTACACGTGTCTATGTTGCAATGTTGTTACATATGACAGAAAGGGTCCCAACTGGCTTGCCACAGCTCTGTGGTTGTGGCAGCAAAAATAAAGGTTACAGGAAACCCTTGAGAATTGGCAGCGCACCTTGCCATAGCAAAGTCCCTCCTTGAAAGCCATGCCTGCACACAAAGGAATGGTGAACAGCATACGATCAATGGCCAGCAGAGCAGGTGTCCTGCACGTGCTTAGCATAGTCCCTCCTGAAAGGCTATGCCTGGATACAAAGTAATGGTTGCAAGGTACCCATTCAATGCTTAGCAGAGCAAGGCGCATATCGTGAGCATTTGTTGCTGGACTTTTGCATATGAACACACATGCACTCATGATAAAAAGACAACACAAATCCCTGTGTGCATTTGCTCTAGTGAGCCCAACTCATATTGCGCTTCCACCTGGTAATGAAACATATGTGCACTTTCACATATGGGCATATTCACATATGGTGAGGAAACATGTGGACAGCTGGATGCTCATTGAGAACCTTGGAACTGCATTTCATTATACAAGCGATGAAATCATGAAGTGCATTTCTCAAATCTGCCTGTGCACACATTTTCACTGGCAACCAGCAGTGATGTTTCTGACCCACCAGTTAAAGAAGCAAAAAGGGGTCCCACCTGCAGGCAAGGATGAGTGGACGGGCGCAGATGGGATGCATGCCAAACATCATGCATGGGCTGATAAACTGAACAAAGGATGCCATTCCACCACAGCAACTGCAAGCCAGACAAGATGGTCCGGCATTATGCACCTGCGGAGCAAAGAGCACCCTGCCGCAGACCTGGCTCCGGGGCAGCTGCAAGGGGTACACAGCAACAACCACCTCCTACACAGCACTCCCTATGGGATTGCCCATGAGTTCTTGTGATGACAAGACATGGGGCAAACCAGATTTAAATCAAGGCAAGGTATAAGTGCACCCTAACCTGCACCCTAAAGAAGCAAGGCATGCCCTATGGGATTGCCCATGAGTTCATGTGATGACAAGACATGGGGCAAACCAGATTTAAATCAAGGCAAGGTATAAGTGCACCCTAACCTGCACCCTAAAGAAGCAAGGCATGCCCTATGGGATTGTCCATGAGTTCATGTGATGACAAGACATGGGGCAAACCAGATTTAAATCAAGGCAAGGTATAAGTGCACCCTAACCTGCACCCTAAAGAAGCAAGGAATGCGCAGCAGCAAATCTGGGTTGCAGCAACAGCAACATTTCTCTCAGGCTGCCAGTGGGCATCCAAACACACCAGCCACAGCCACACATCCAAACACACCAGCCAGCAGAAGGTGCCTGAACAAAAGGTCCAGCCATGATGCACAGCAAGCCAAACTCATGCAAGACTCGCCTCAAACCCACCAGCCACACAGTAGAAAGCATTTGAGGGAGGTGCAGCGCAGCAAGGGCATCGTGTGCAGCCATGACTCGCAGCATACCAGACTCATACGTAACTCACCAGCCAAACAGCAGAAGGTGTCTGGGCGAGGTAGAGCGCGGCAGGGGCGTCTTGTGTGGCCATGATGTACAGCATGCCCAGCGTCCCAGCCAGCCAGAATGCCTGGAGGGCTTTCTTGAGGGGTGCCACGTAGATGTGAATCAGGTACAGGGACACACCAAGGCCTCCTGCATAACAAACAGGGTTTTCAGAGCCGCATGCTTGACCGATTTAACACACGGCGCAATACGCATTCAAAAGGCAATGTATATTCCTCACAACTATGGTGGAGGCTGCCAGCAGCGCTGTAAAAAAGGAAGCAACAGCAAGCCCTGCTGTTGAGCAGCATAAATCAATTTCAAGGCTGCTCATGCCAAAAAACATACCTAACATAGAGACTCCTGACCACTACATAGCCCTAACTCGTTTGATTAAATGATCAATTGCACAGCCTCTTGGCAGCCAAACAAATCTTTTTTTCTCTATGGGCATCCTTCAGTTTGCACCTCCTTGACAGCTCAAAGGAAACTTCTCATACTGGCAACCCTCATGCAACTCAGTCGAGAGTCCTGGCAGGAAACTTTCTGGATGTGGAAAACTTAAGAGTGGGCTTGATGCTGCTTGGGGTCGAAATTGCCCCTAAACCTGGTGTGGGCAGCCTGCTTTCCCCAGCAAAACAAGACCTATCAAGCAGCTTTTCCATGAACAAGATTAGCTACATGCAACTGCCCATTAGAAGTTTGATTCATTCTTACAAATGCCCACTCATTAAGGACCCATATGGAGTGCATTTTAGGCCAACTATTTTGCAAACTGCACACTTTCTGTGTGCCCCTTTCAAATGATTTTTTTTTTTGTTTCGCAGTACGCACAGCCCCAAAATAATTCAATTGCTGCATAATGTTTAAGGAGTTATATAATAACAAAAAATGAAGACTGCAAGGAAGAAATAGTGCAGCTGGGAAATTGAATACAGGAGGAGCTTCGCTGTGTTCCTAAAAATCAGCGGCGGCAATTTTCTCCACTGCTTCCTTCAATTGTAGTTCATTCACTTCAAAAAAACATGTGCAAGTTATTCCAATATGCCCTTGAGTGTGTGCTTGTGTGTGTATGTATGTGTGTGTATGTGCGTGTGTGTGTGTGTGTGTGTGTGTGTGTGTGTGTGTGTGTGTGTGTGTGTGTGTGTGTGTGTGTGTGTGCGTGTGTGTGTGTGTGCGCGTGTGTGTGTGTGTGTGCATGCTCCCACGTGCGAGCGCATACGTGCATCCGTGTGGGTGGGCTAGTTCTGCTTCTATTGCTGTCTGATTTGTTTTGTAACTGGCTGGTCCTTTAAATT
Source organism: Dunaliella primolecta (assembly GCA_914767535.2). Classification (NCBI taxonomy): domain Eukaryota; kingdom Viridiplantae; phylum Chlorophyta; class Chlorophyceae; order Chlamydomonadales; family Dunaliellaceae; genus Dunaliella; species Dunaliella primolecta. Next base: position 5,175,274 of record OU611762.1, read on the forward strand.
CACTACCCCATGAAAATATCATAACACCATCCTGGACCACTGATTCTTCAAGCTTGGCACGGTCATCACCACAGCAACTCCTACAAATCCCATACTCTCCATTACCTGCGCCCATCACACACATAGGGTCCAGCAAGCCTTGCATTTGACAGCCCTCCGGTGCAAAGCACGCTGCACCAGCAGTGGCGATGGAAGCTGCACACAGAGGAGAGGAGGAGGAAGGCAGCATTTCAAGACATGCCGGTGCTTATCCTACACATGGTGTGCTCTCTTCTAACGCATGCTGTGCTTTTCTCTAATTTGAGCCCCTGGCACTTGTTGGGCCCCTGGCACTTGTTGGGCATCACTTTTCCCTTGAATAGAGTGCAAGCTCGAATGCCTGGTGTCAGTGTGCCAGTGTGCCCAGGATGGATTACTCAGCATTGTTACTGATCCTGTGCAAGCTGGCAGCCTTCGTGGCAGAGCTGCATCGAATTTTATTGAAAGGCTTTTGAAGTAGCCAAACCACAAGGACATCGGAACCCAATCGAAGAAGTCCTAGTTGCTTTGGGGTTCACACATTACGCCTACTGCCTCAAATTTGAGGACAATAATACAAGTGCAGACATTTTTTCCTCTGCCTGCAGGGGGTGCTGAGAAGAGGCAAAAAGGAGCACACGGTCAAAACTTGCCTGCTGCAGCAACCGTGATGCCAGCTCGGTACCCAAGCACCTGTAAGAAGGTGTAAGGGCAGACGAAATCCTGGAAAGTCAGCTCCTGGCGTGTGAGTGCTGTCATTACCATGTGCCATACAAGTATTTGAAAGTGTTCAAAAATAAGTGCCTTGTGCCAACATCTGAAAACAGCAGTACAATACAGTGCTGTCATTGCTTATCGCTACCAGCATGAAATTGCAGGTCAACTGAGCTGAGGTAAGCTTCCGTGTTCATTCGTTTTCACCTCTTTTATATCCTCCTCTTCAATGGACCACGGCCCGAAGGATCCCTGGTACACCTCTGCGCGTGGAAAAAGGGTAAGCTTTGGATGAGCAGCTTTGAAATTTTATCCAGTAGCTTATGGAGTGCGCAGACCCGCCAAACTCAAGCGTCATATTTGCAAACATGGGGACAGAACATGGGCACCCCTGCACACGCAAAGCACAGCGTGTGGTAGGTCTCACACCTTTTGAGGGAGGGGGTTGGGCATCCCCACTTGCTGCACGCAACCTGCGTGTATGCCTCAGTAGGCACCTCTTGCTAATTGGACTCCAGAAGCCCTGGCCACCTTGGGCCATGGGGACTTTATGTGAGACCTGTTGCATATTGTCTTACTTGCTGGTAGAGCTTTAGTATTTAAGCCAACAATATGTTTAGAATGCTCATTGCATTGGGTAAGCTTGATCCTTGCCCCAGATCGAGATTTTTGTCAGAACACTCGACATGAACTCGGTGTAGAATTTCTCACTGATTAAAAACCTGGTTGGACCACTTGACACAAACTTGGCATTAGAAACCTCGAGCAGGAATGTTGGTGCACAAGCAAGCATGTGCAAGCTCGGCAGCAAGATTGCCAGTAGGACCTACTGGCAGAGAGGCCATGCCAGTGAGACCGTCCAGTACGCCAGATAGACCTAGATCATCACATATCTGCTGCGCTACAGTCCCTGGAAATGAGACTGCTGCGTCTAGGCGCGCCATTCTACTCCTCCAGACTGGCTTTTTAGCGGGAATTGAAATCAGCCGCACAGCAGAACCTGCATTTGCAGAATATGGAGAAGGTGCAAATGTTTTTGGACGGGTGGGTGGCGCACGTTCACACACACACACACACACACACATACATACACACATACACACACACATACACACACAGACGCTCACACGTACGACACACAACCACATCTGCGCACGCGCGCACGGACACGCACTCTCGCATACATGCACACACACACACATACACACACAAACACACACAGACACGCAGAACAACACACAAAAATATGCGTGCACATGCACCACACACACATACATACGCACGCACATGCATACACATACACACACACGCACACGCAGGCACGCACGCACATGCACGCGCGTACACACACACATACGCACGCACACGTGCGCATGCGCACACAAACACACACACATATGCACACAAATATGCACACGCATGCACGCACGCACACAGTGAAGACTGCAAAACGCACACACAGCAAGAACTGCACAGACGACGCAAATGTTCTTGTTGCCCGTCTTATAACATCATTTGATGACCTCTTAAAACATACTGCTGCATTGCATACAGGTCACAAACCGATCAGGATTCATCCCTTACGCTGGCGAGCAGTTTGCGGTGCTGCTTCCAAGGTATGTTGCAGCCTTGCAGGCGTCATCATCTAGTTCCTTGGACAGCTCTCACAGCCTGTTTACACCTTTTGCTGTGTAGCAAATGGAACCCAAGCAAAGAGAGGGAATTTCCCAACATGGTCTTGAGGTACCAAGACAATAATGATGCGGCCAATCACACCCTCGGTAGGTGGCATGAGCGGCTCTGTAGGTAGGTGGCATGTGTAGCACATTTTTTGCCTCTATAATGCGTAGGGATCGGCATTTGCCTCAAGCGCTGTATAGCAAACGGCGTTATAACGCTAGATAACGCTATAGAAGAAGCTCATATAGTGGTGCATGCTTATCTTCAGGGAGCTGCTTGGTGCATAGCGCTATTGAAATGTGGTGCTTTGTATCTCTACATAGTGCTGGGGAAGTGTGATGAAAAGCGCTGAATGCCAATCCCTACTAATGTGCCGCTACTTTCTAGGTTTAGTGTGACTCTGTCAGAACAACCTGTTCGGTGCTTTTTTTGGTGGGATCAATCATGCTGTCAGTCATGGCAATCCCCACACGTTGCAGGACAAGCTCTTTCACGAATATCTATTCCAAATTAAGACTTACCAGTCTTTTTCGCTTCTAATTAGAGCCTTGGAAAACATGTGTGCCCAGACACTTCAAGTTCGGACAACCCAAGCTCATCCTGCTGGCTTTCGCTTACCTTTAACCCAAATCACACCTTGAGGCTATCTCCTGTTGCTTGACATAGACTAAAATGACCCCCCTGCTCCACACTTACATCCTGCATACTAAACCTTGTGGGAAAGGCTGGATTTAGAGAGTTTTGGCGCAAGTATGTCTCAGCTTCTGTGAGGGCATGGCTAGAACCCCTGCTTAAACCCTGTCCCGAACAGGTTGCTTCATCTCTTCGTTTCTTCAAAACCACTCCGAGTGTTGCTCTGTGTGGCATGATAGTATGGTTTACAGGGGGTTTGGGCCTTCAGCCAGGTGGTTTGACTGCTTGGCCTCCGGGTCTCTGCCAGCCACACAAAAAACGTCCATGATGTGTGACATCGTTGAAACTACTCTCAAGCAAAGTGTGGCCAATGGTTTGGCTGATCAAGCAAGACATCTGAAATGGGTATCTGTTTCAGGCCGACGGGACTGCCCCTTACTCCCAAACTCAAAACACAAGTTCGGGAGCCTACATTCCAGGAGCATTTTTGAGCCAACCTGCTTGGGAGCAGGATTCTCCATGGAATGCGGCACAGGAGGAGTTCTAGGTGCTACAGCAATAGAAGCATGCCCTGCACTAGTGTTTGCTCGCAGTGATCATCAAACCAACGGACAAGACATCTATTACAGACTATGGAGAGCCAGAGGACTTTGCCAATGAAATCAAGTACCTGTTGGGTGTTCAAGCATGGCAAGGTGCGACTCTTTAAGCTCTGCTGTCTTCTACCTCTGGTAGTGCTTTGTGAGCCTTACTTCAGGTCTCCCTTAAGGAAAGGAAAGGAAGGGCCACATAGTTGTACCTTATTCACCCTTGCAGTTACTTGTAACAGCGTCTGTGCATACCACTTCAACATCCATCCATGGAGAAATGTGACTCTTCGCTAAAAAAGCAACACTTCATCACTGAAGTCCTGCAACTCCTGCTGGTGTCAACCCTGTTTGAAAAGCTTGGGATTGGACAGCAACAGGCATTAATTAAATATAGAAGCAACATCAAGGGGAGCCTTCAAGTCTTTATCTCGGGTTTTTTAATGGGAGCAGCTGAGGTAGCTCTTGGAAGACATACTTGTGCGGCAACGCACCATCTCACTTACATTTTCCATCATCCATGACTTGCATACATGTGCATCTCTGCAGTTTTGTGAATGAAACCTGTTTGAATTCCAAAATTGCAAAATTTTTTATGCTTGAGCATAAATACCCACTGGTAAAACTTTCATGCTTGAGCGAAAACACCCACTGGCAAAACTATAGTACTTGGTCATGAACCCTGACTGCTTTCCTCACAACTGCAGGGGAGACTGTCTCTGAAGGTGGATTTGAAGCAGGGAGCGTCGCATCCGCTGCTCTGCTGGGGACTGCCACCGACAAAGACAGGAAGGGGAAGCCATACTACCAGCTTGAGATTCTGTCCCGCTCAGCCGATGGTGATGAAGGTGGCAGGCACCAGCTGTTTAAAGCCACTGTGTCCAATGGCAATCTGTACATCCTGAAGGTCCAGGCTGGAGACAAGCGCTGGTTCAAGGGCACCGACAAAGACTGGTGAGTGTGACCACTTTCAAGCCACGCTGAAAAGGATTAGCATGAAGGCCCGATGGCTTTTACCGGAGCACCTGGCTGAAGTGTTCAGGGGGGAGAGCAGGGGGAGAAGGGAGCACTAAGCGGATTTGATGTGCTCCAAGAAGGAGCCACAGACTCTGCAGTGGCATGTCCTGTTGGGTTATAAGTCAGCGTTGATCACAATGTATGTAAAGAATTTGATGGGTCTAGGCCTAGAAATGCAGGCAAGCAACATGAGTTTAGCCAGAGCAAGCCCCTGAAACCGAGTTCTTAGGAACAGACAATTGACATGAGCAAATGAACTTTGCTGCTCTGTTCGTGGTCTTACTTGCAGTCTTGGCATCATCCAGTCCTTCACTGTCGCTTGAGCAAGTGTTACTTGAACGTCATCTGGTAAGCAAATGCTGGGCGCAAACTGTGTCCAAGTTATGTTTATTGCTATGGCATTATCAAGATTGCTGCAATGTTTTTGGTGCCAGATCTAAAATCCCTGGAAGCCTTCAAACTCAACAAGCATCTTTGCTTCCTTTTGTGACCATGGACAGGTTTTTTCCGGCTTCTTTGTGCTGGAAATATGAAAGGTCCAGTGAGCTTATTGCCCGAGTTTCAAGATCCTGCACTGTTAAGAATGTGTCCCAATAGCAGGAAGGAGTAGGAGATACGGAATGCACGTAATTACAACATTACTTTTTTTCCTTATGGTTCTGGCTCCTCTGCCCGGCACCACTGGTTGAACCGGTTGACTCAACCTGTTGAGTCAGCAGCCCAAACTTTTCCGGCGTCAACCAGTTTGGCAAAGCCGCCCTGATGCTGTCTTTAAGCGCTCTTTCCACCTTAGTCTACACCAGCCAAGAGACCATGTGCATTAAGGAAAGGTTCCCAAACTAGCAAGCTCGAGTCTCACCAACACTTGGCCTGCTTGGCTGAGCCAGCCACACAAAAAGAAAGAAAAGAAAAGTCTACGCCAGACATAAGTCTGTTTGTGTTAAGGAAAGGTTCCCAAATTAGCAAGCTAATTAGGGTTGTCATGCTGAATCACCGTTACTGCACATTTACTGTTTTTGACGCAGGTAACACATGAAATGAAATGTTTTACGTCCAGGGTTGCCAATAACCACGCAATAAAGGATGGGCACACTGGAGCTGTTGGCTGGAGTTGCGAGTGCACCGGCTTAGCTCTTCTTCATGTTGCTGATAAGCTGCTCTTGGTCTTGCTGAACAGTGCTGGCTTGGCTGCAGCACGCAGAGAATGTCTGGGACAGACACAGCGTTTGGACCAGCTTCACCAGGTTAGGGTTACATCAGTGACAAGGCACCCCTGGCACAAGGCCAGGGATAACAGAAACAATGAGTTACAATGAGTTACCATTGTAATGGGGTTTGACCTTCAGCCAGGTAGTTTGGCTGCTCGGTCTGCTCAACTGTTCCAACTGCACAAAAAATATCCATGAGATCGGAAATAAAACGATAAGTCTCATTATTTTGCTTCTGCAAGAAATGAATAGCATCCTCAGAGCTAGCTTGAGAATAGTAGAAAGTGCCTGAATCGTCCAGAAAAATTCTATAAGACGAGGGGAAGTCAGAAAATAACTGTGCATAAGCCCTTCGAAGAGAACACACAGAAGCGCAAGAACAAAGGAACACCGCATGATTTTCATCTTGGAGTCCTTGTTCACATCTATCACAAGTTGATGAGTGCTCCTGCCAAAGTGATGTCTCAACTCTTAAGGGAAGGGAAGGGAAGGGTTACTCAACTCTTAAAGTATGAGCATGTAAGCGAAAACGCGCTATGTTTCTTAGCGCGTGCTTGCCCAAATCAAGATGCAAATACCTGGGGACAGAAAAGGGCGCACCATGAACAGACAAGGGTCTCAAAGGAAGTGCCATCCAGTGATGATACTTGGCTAATTTGTTCGTGTGGTCACCATGTTCTACCAAGGCATCAGTATTCCACACACCTCGCGGCCTTTTTCCCAGATCAACAACAAACTCCCTCGTGACTATAGGCTGCCCTGACCGAACACAATGAGTTAACACGTTGCACCTGTCCAAGCCTGTGCAGGCAGCCAAAAGTTCTGAGGTCCAGCATTTATGGGAAAGACTGCCCATTTCAACATCTGCTTGCAGTACCTTACTGAGTGTAGTGCTGTTGCTGCGCAGTAAAGCATTGTAAAACCTAACTGCTGCACGAAACCAATAGAACTGTAAAGGTTCATGCCCACACTCGCGCAGTACAGACCAATTAGGAGTGGTGCGCTTTACCCCAAGGATACGCTCCAATAAGCACAGATGTACAGTTTGCAAAGGACATTCCATTTCAGTTCCTTCTTTCATAAATCTAGTGCCCCAAATCTGGCATGCATACATGCTAGCAGGGAGAGCATATGCTTTAGTCAGCCAGAGCATGGTATGCGGCCTACCTGTCTGGCGGTGCTCTGATGCGAATTGCCTAATCCGTCTACAACCAGCTAGGAAAGGGGCACACATGTACTCAGCAGTGGCTTGCGGGTTGCGTTGTTTTGTGAACAGCATGCCTAAATACCTAAAAAAACTGCACATGCCAAACGAGCTCCACTTGACGTGAAAACTGGCACATTATCACCCTTTGAATTAAAGTGCACAATCTCAGACTTGGCAGTATTGATCACCAACCCTTTCCCCTAAGCATACGTATGTAGCCTATCGAACATCAGTTGGAGCTGATCAGGAAGGTTACTAGTGAGGCACAAATCGTCTGCATACAGCATGTGGGTGACTCGAACGTCCCTAGTGCCTGTAATAGCCCCTTGCACATTTTCTGCCAAGCAGTCCATGTCATTGATATACAAGGAGAACAACAACTTGAAGGGGGAAAGCGGGCAGCCTTGCTCAACTCCAAAATGGGGGCGCACACGAGCTTGCTTGCAACCATCCACCATGATATACTCATCATTAGCATACATGCTTTTGATGACAGCCAACAGGCACCCAGGCATACGAATGCGCTGCAGGTGAGTCCAAAGAGCTTCCCTAGGAATTGTATCGTATGCCTGCTTGAAATCAATAAAAGCTGCATGCAGCCTTGGGGATGCATTTGGGCGCTTGACCTGAGCAGCATGCTGTAAGTGCCGCAAAATGAAAATGGGCTGCAAAGTGTTACGGCCAGGATAGAAACCAAATTGAGTGTCTGGAATCTTGTTTTTATCTTTACACCACCCGGTAACCACCTCCCTAAGAACGTTAGCATACAGCCTGTACAGGGTGCCACTTACTGCGAGCATGCGATGATTCCCTGGGTCCAGCACAGAGCCCTTCTTGTAAAGAGGAGTTATCTTAGCCACTTTCCAACAAGCAGGAATCTCAGCCCTCTCCATCATGGCAGCAAACAGACGTGCAATGTAAGGAGCCAAAACATTCATCCTATCCGTGCCTCTACCATTAACTGCTGGGACCCTCTTTTCAGCGTACTTAATGAAGGGTGCAGCAACAGCATCAAAACCAGGGGATGTCCTAGCATTCAGCTTACCCATGTGCTCGCAAACAATAGGGTACAGGGCAGCTGCATCAGGCAGTTCCATCACATCAGGTTCAGGCATCCACCGAGACTCAGCATTTTGACGGAAAAGCTGCTCAGGAGGCGGGTTGTTGCGCCCCAGGGGCACTGCCATATCCCGAGCTGGAGCTCCAGAGTTGCCAGTCCAGCGTGCAGCAACCCGCTGTGCCACCCCGCGCATAGCTCCAATAACGGACTCCACCCCTCTGCTAATGCTGTCCCACATTCCAGGCCTTCTGCTTAAGGTGCTGTCAGGGCAGCTACCCATGGGGCTTGCTTGTTGATCAGGGATGTGAGGAGCGCTTCTTGCTGGACAAGTGGGGTGCCTGCCCACAAATCCGTTGGTATGCAAGGCGGCTTCCTGATAGTGTGTGCTTTCAGGGCAGCTACCCATGCCATGCATATGTGCTGCTTCTTTATTTGAAGGAGAAGAGCAGTTGCTCATGCGGGCACCAAAATGATGCTGTAAGTAAGAGCTTCAGCCGTCCGCTGTAATGGGAGTCTGATGGGTGCTCCTGGGCTTCCTAAGCATTTCATGAATGTCAGGCCTGTGTCTCTTCAGCCTGTCCAAGAAAACTGCTTTCTGGTACTTCTCATAAGCCCGCCGTGCACGCCTTGTTTGTTTTTTGTATTCTTTTTTAAGAAATTGGCAGGCACGCACAGCTTGACCACTTTGCACAGCTTGAATAAACAGACGCCTCTTTAACCGACACTGATCATCAAACCAGACAGGCCTTCTAATCCCATGCTTTTCTGTTCTCTTAAAAACACACGCCTGAACTCTGTACATGCCAACTGTTTGTTCACTAGCAGCTTGCATTATCCAGCTTCTCAGGCAGAAACATGCTGTATCTATGTTGCCAACATCAAAAGCAGCCTCCAATTGCACCGGCATCTCCAAGTTTCTCTCCAGTTCCTCCACATATGCCAGTTGCCGCTCATGCTTGCGAGTTAAACTGAAACGACTTGCACAACGTCCCATCCCACACACATGTTCAGGAGAAGGAGTCCAATCCACATTAGGCACAACATCAGGAATATGAAAAACAACTGTAATACTGCCATGGTCAGTGGTGTCCAAGATCGGAGCGCAAATGTCTGACTTCTGAGCACACTTTAATAAGGAAGGTGATACCAAGACATGATCAGGCCTACTCCGTCTGGAAGGCCGAGTGTCTGAACGATACCCAACAAATGTGGGCTGGCCCACATCACCAGGCACACGACCAGTTGTGATCACAAGTCATAGGCAGCTGCAATATCCACGAGCAGTCTTCCAGCCACATTAACATCTCTGCATTCACACCTTCTAGCAGTCTGGAGAGCCGGGCAGTCCACCAAAGTCTCATAATGGGCATCAGAAACCTCACAAAGACTGCCAAATTTGGCGTTGAAATCCCCACACAACAGCAAGTCTGGAGTCACCTGTGCAGCACACGCAAGCTCATCAAAAAGGTGAGTAAATTATTCACGGACTTGGGACACAGTAAAAAACCGTCCTTGGGGGTTAATGTAAACCGCACCAAGCAGGACTTCCCTATTTAGACCAAAAAGTTCTTTCCGACACTTAATCCACACGCACTGAATGTCTGGGGCAATACGAAACACGCACAAGAACTCTGCACAAGCTTTAGAGGCAATGATCGCAACTCCATGACCCCTTCTACCAGCACAACCAGCAGGAACATCTAAACGGTGCACAAGTTTGTGCGTGCCCTGCAGATGCCTCATGAGCCTATCCATATCATCTGTACAAGTTTCCACCAGAACAGAAATGTGATGATTCCTAATGGTCGCGCACAGCACCTCAGTCTTTACAGACTCAGGTTCACAAGCAGTGTCTGGAATTCCATCCACATTCTGAACATACAATGATATTTGTTTGCCATGGCAATCAGGCACACCATGGCTACCCAGCCGGTCTAACCCCTATTGTTGTTGGGCATTGATGTTGGGACGTACACCAAATCGCGCGTTGCCGGCCCTGGCAGCCTTGGCCGACGGGGTGTCACCACTGTGCCTGTCCCTGGGGCGAGGCGCTTGAACAGCTGGCATCATGGGGACCTCAGGGGCGGTAGTCCCTGCTGGGGCGGCTGCTGCTGCTGCTGCTGCAGAGGTTGAGGGCACAGAGGCAGAGGCTGCCGCTGCTGCTGCTGCTGCTGCTGTTGCTGCTGCTGCTGCTGCTGCTGCTGCTGCTGCTGGTGACAGTGGTGGCGGTACCTCTGCCAGGTACTGCACCACCTTCTCCAAACCCACTGCTGATTTCTGCCACTTGCCCCCCACGCCCCTAGCATAGCTCCTGCTCCCGTGACGCCACACTGGATATGGTATTGCTGGTGCCTTCCCTGCACTTGCCTCCCCTGCTGCCCCCATCGTAAGTATGACATTGCTGGAATTCGCCGCAACATAAGCTGTAACCCCCAGCCCAAGTCTTTGGGACTCCCCATTGACCCGGTCTTTGACTGTGTTCACCAGATAAGTCTGAGCCGCTCCCAAGGCTGTCTTCTCCCTCCTTACAATAACAGAAACAGCGCCAAACCTCAATGGAAGGTGGAAAAGAAGGTTGAATTAGAGAGGGCATCCAACAAAAGAACCCCACTTAAATACAGGTCACACCTCACACACTAGGTTCTGCAGCGATTCAGCAATAACCACAAATTAATGTGACCGGGTCATTACCTGACAACAGTTAGAGGCGGCACAGCGGCAGCATACAGACCTCAGCAAACTCATAAGTGCTAAAATTGTGACTCTCCACACTATCCTTCTGGGTGTTGGTGGGACCTGCTATACTGATCATACCTTGAACCAGTTTAAACGACTTGGACTGGACCATCAACGGGCCCATAAACTTGCTCAAAAACTCCATGCCCATTCGGTTCAGTACGCCCATAAGCTTGTTACCACTAGACGTGCTATGGAAAATAGTGATGCTTCTCACAGCCAGGTTCTGGAGCCGAGTGCTTCCAGTAACCCTCCAGATCCCCATTAGCTTTTCTTCTTTGTAGCTTTGCGGTGGAGGACGCTCACGGCTCTTCTGAGCCAATGTGTCTCCTCCTTAATTTATGTAGGGAGAGTTTCCTCTGCCTTCGCAGTTTTTTTTCTTTTTCATTACCAAAGGGCCTTATTTTTTTACCGGAGGGCCTCCATACCTACACAAGACATAGCTAACTTAGGAGGAGGCATTGAATCTAGGAGGAAGCCAGAAACAGAGTTCATGGGGATCTGGAAGATTATTAGCCATGCTCCTGGACACATGGACTCTCCTTCTCTTGCTCTTCACCGCCTCTTGCCCAACAGACATCCCCCTGAAGCCCCCTAAGAATAAAGAGCATGCCTAGTATAATAATAGTCGTTAATCTTCCCGTAGCATGCTTTTTTCCCCCTCCTTGGCTGACTAGAAGATTTGTGAAAATGGATTGCCGCTGGGATCTACGCTAGGGATCCCAGTATCCACTGCACTATTATTGGCTTGGTTTGCTTAATACTTTGCAGTAGCATTTGCACATTCATAACCAGCAATACCAGCATGATATTTCACTATGTAGACACTAACATTGGTTTGTGAGTTGCTAATGAGAGCTGGTACTGTTGTAGGACATCTTCTTAACTGTATTGCATGTGAAAGTTCAAAATTTTGATGGAAAGAGATGAAACTGTGTGGAACGATGCATGTGTAACAGTGCGTAATGGCAGCAGCAATTGCTGCTGATTCAGCTCGACATGTATTATTGGTAATTTTAACACCGTTGGGCTTGACCAAATTCTTTTGCTGTCAGTGACAGGGCAGCATATGCCTGCTCCAGTTCCTTGTTTGCCATTTTGGATATGACAGCTACCATCAGTATACGCTCAGGTCCTCCAATCATAAACTTTGAGAGTGAGGGTTGGACTGGATTGGTTAGGTACAGAGACTTCCTCCTGAATATCTTTTTGTGGATTTGTCGGATCCTGGAGATATGTTGTTTTTCAGAGGGGTCGCGTTTGCACTTTTTAATCCAGACATGTCTGCATGCACTGTGTTGAGTATGGCATGCCGACACTGCGTAGCTTCCAGTTGGCTCCTGGTACAGCTGTATCCAGGTCCAGTAGCCAAGCTCACCTGAAACTTGAGGTCGTCTGCTTTAATTTCAGAGCTGATAGTCTCCTCCCATTGTCGTATGTTGGTGGCAGCCTTCCATACACTGATTCTTTCAAATATTTGGGTATGGCCTGTGACAAACGTTTCAACCTTTCTACTGCTGCTGAGGCTGCTCTGAAATCATGCATAGCGGGAACTTACCGTGTTAAGACCTTTGCTAACGATTACAACCTCACAAATCGGCTGCATGCATTCATCTGGCTTTTGAAATCACATGCTATCCCATCAGGAATGTATGCCAGCCAGGTTTGGGCCACTCCTTACGGTAGGGAACAGAAATGGACAATCCGCTGCAGAGGTGGATTTTAAACGTGTTGCGGAACCTTCTTGGGGTGAAAACCACTACACCATCTTGGGGCATTGGTCGAGAATGTGGCATTCCACCTTTTCAGTTGGTTTTGTGCCACTAAGCGTTTCTACAAGGCGCTCACTAAGTGCAACAGCCTACTCCTACATCAAGTATGCTTCTTCTTCATGAAAAAGAAGCACACCGAACTTTGTATTTAAGGTGAAAACTACATGCGTGTGCACTCCCTGGCCAGCATAGGCACTTGAATAGGCATTGAGAAGCCAGGAAGATGTCGAGAGGGCCGCAAGGTTTTGTATTGAGGTTGAGTGAGCATGGGGCTGCACAAGATGCGTGGAAATCATTCAAGTCCATGATGGACTTACAGGAAATCAAGTTTTTTGGAATTGTACCTCGAGAAATTAGCCAAGTATCATCACTCGATGGCACTTCCTTTGAGACCCTTGTCTGTTCAGGTGCGCCCTTTTCTGTCCCCAGGTATTTGCATCTTGATTTAGGCAAGCGCACGCTGAGAAACATAGCACGCTTTCATTTCCATGCTCACACTTTAAAAGTTGAGACATCACTTTGGCAGGAGCACACATCAACTTGTGATAGGTGTGACCAAGGAGGACTCCAAGATGAAAAGCATGCTGTGTTCCTTTGTTCTTGCGCCTCTGTGTGTTCTCTTCGAAGGACTTATGCACAATTATTTTCTGACTTCCCCTCTTCTCATAGAATTTTCCTGGACGATTCAGGCACTTTTTACTATTCTCAAGCTAGCTCTGAGGATGCTATTCATTTTTTGCAGAAGCAAACTAATGAGACTCATCACTTTATTTCTGATCTCATCTCTGGATATTTTTTGTGCAGTTGGAACAGTTGAGTAGACCGAGCAGCCAAACTACCTGGCTCAAGGTCTAACCCCATTGTAACTTGTACCTCGAGAAACTATACAGTATTGGTCTGTCCAGCCTGCCCCAAGCCAAAGTGCTATGATTGTTTTCAGTCTGTGCTTAGGGGCTTCATCTGCTGTGTGTGCCACCTTCGTGCAGAACCTACAGTGTTCGCGAAGCAAGGTTGTCCTTTGTCCCCCCTTCTTTTCTCTCTGTACATCAATGATATGGGCAGAGAGATAAGTGAGGGCATTGAGGGTGCTGTGACTGGTGATAGAGTGAATGGTGTGTCCCACATGATGTACGCTGATGACCTTGGATTAACTACGAATGACCCTGGTGAAATGCAGAAGATGCTGGACAGACTCCGTGTGTATGCTCAGAGAAAAGGGTTGGCTGTAAACACAGCTAAGTCTGAGGTGGTGCACTTCAACAGTACGTCTGTCTCTCCTCTGCAGAATCCTTTTACGTATGATGGAGTGGTCCTTCCAGAGAAGGACAGGTTCAAATATTTGGGAGTGCTGTTGGATAAAAAGATGGATTTTAAGGTAGCTGAGGAGCATGCGGTGCGGCCTTATATGGCTGCACAGAGAAGGATTTCGGAGTTTGCCAAGGGTCATGACCTGAAAAACAGGCCTCATGCTATGCTCTGGTTATCTAAGGTGTATGGCATTCCTGCTGGGATGTATGCGTGCCAGGTGTGGGGAACACATTACTTGAGAGAAGGCAGTGAGTTTGATAGTCAATTGCAGAAAAGACATCTGTGTTCCTTGAGGCGCATTCTTGGAGTAAAGAACAGTACTACAAATTGGCCGGTGTTGAGAGAGTGTGGCCAGGAGCCTCTGCAGTTCTTCTGGTTCCGTGCCTCCATCAAGTTTTTTAATAGCATGCTTGACTCCAATAGTGAAGTCTTGCGTCGTGTGCTGAGGGCTGATTTAAGTCTGGCTTCTTTTGATTCCTCTTGCTGGGCTGCTGAAGTCTCTAATGCTTTTGGTGGGATGCGGAATGGTGATTCGTTCAAACAGAACATGCTGAGAGCTGAGAAAATCCCCATGCAAGAGTTCATTGGTGATTTGCGATACAGACAGCAGAAAGTGTGGAGAGGGGCCGATGTTTTTTGTCCTCGTGCAGTTAACAAGAAGGTAGTGACGTACCATAAGTGGTGTGGGAATTCTGAGAGTGGTCCCAGAGGTGCTCCTTTTTGTATCCCCTCGTATCTGTTCAAGGATTTGGACAAGCATGTTTTGAGAAACATTAGCAGATTTAGATTGCGTGCTCATCACTTGAGAGTGGAGTCTGGTAAATGGCTTGGGGGCTCAAGTATCTGTGATAAGTGTGAGTGTGGGGAAGTCCAGGATGAAAAACATGTGCTTTTCTTTTGCAAATGTACTGAGGTGCGTGAGCTACGCACGAGATACAAGGACCTTTTTGAGGAGATGTTTAAGACTTTGCGTGTGTTTGCTCCGCCCTCAAACGCTGACTTTATTCCATTCTTGGCTTGCCATCATACTATCACTGATTCTGAAATCAATGCTTTCCTAAACCAAGACTCATACAGACTTCTTAGATTTGTGTCAGACTTGGTCTCAATTTTTGATACTGGTTGAGCTTGTTTCACCAGCTGCCATCAGCCAGAGTCTCGGGCTGTAGGCCACCATTGTAAACCCTTGTAAACCCTTGTGTTCGCGTTTGCCTGTGTACCCTTGGTCACACCAAATTTTTTACCGTTTTGTGGTTAGCAATGAGGATGTCTGTCATTTCCTTGAGCAAGACTTCAAGTTGAGTCAGACGTACTTCTCTCTTTCTGATATCGTGGATGTTTTTGTTTGGCTGGCAGAGACCAGCAGGCTGAGCAGTCAAACCACCTGGCCGAAGGCCAAAACCCAGTGTAAACAACGTTTTCATTTGCCTGTGTACCCTGTCAATAACAAACGCCATCATGTGCTTCCTACCCTCTGCATTGCTGTGTTATATTTTTGTTCACCCTCCATCATGATGTCAGTTATTTGGGCCCCCCACCCTCCTCAATGAATTCCTTGTTGTGCTGGATTTTTGTCGCTTACCACATGGCTCCTTCACAACTTATCGACACATTTTTAAACCCTCAAAGCACTCCATCCCAGTGCTTCTTATTCAATGAAATATTGAAAAAAGAGACGCTGAGACGAAATGAAATTAAGATTCGTTCGCGACATTGAAGTCGTTCACATGAGGTAAGCATGAGAAGTGATGCAAGACACTAATGAAACAATTCAACTGATACCTTACATTAGGTAGCATGAGCATGTATGCATGGATTTTGCAAGGGAGGCGGGGACCCACAGTAGTTGCCTCTACCACCTTGCACAGCAGGACAGGCTGTGGACATTCCACGGTTGACTTTGTATGTGCACGAATGCTGGAGAAAAGAGGAGGGAGGAGATGCCATGGCTTTTCATGCATGCATGCAATCTGCAGAGGTTCTACAATGGAGGCATTGCCAATTTGCTGTCGCAGCAATCACTGCACAGGGCAACACAAGAGGTTGCATGTCTCTCGCACATTTATGACTCCCCTCTCCCCTCTCCTGTGTAGGTGGCCTTTTGTAACTGCTCCTGCCGCTGCGGCTACTGCAGCTGCTGCCACACACAGATTTGTCAAGTACAATCTCTCAGCTGCTGCTGCGCCTAAGCCTGAAAGCCCAATCCATCCATCCAAGTCACTTCCTCTTGCTTGTATTGACTCCGTCTGCATGCTCATTCACATTCAGCAACAAGCTGTCGCTGGGTAGGTACACACGGTTGGCCGAGTTGGCGATGGTGTGAGCAATCTCACGAGCTGCCTCAATCTTGCGCAGCGCAATGAACGAAGGGTTCTCCTTCACCTGATTGCCGATGAGCACGGCTGATTGCGCATCTCCCTGTGATTGCATATGTGTGTGTTCAAGTGTGTGTGCACGTGCTACGTTTGTGCGTGACGCGCGGCGTGCGTGCGTGCGTGTGTGTGTGTTTGTGTGTGTGTGTGTGTGTGTGTGTGTGCGTGTGCGCGCGCGCGCATGCATGCGGGCAAATACATCCATGCAACGAAGTGGCCCAGAAATGCTACATCTTCGTGTGATGTGGAAAACAGCCCTCCCTCTCCCTTCCTCTCCCTCCCTCTCCCCCCCCCCCTCTCTCTCTCTTTCACTCCCTCTCTCTTGCTCACACTCTTTCTCTTAACCACTGCCTGTCTGTGTCTATTTTACATTGAGAGGACAATGCTCCAGCTATGTAACCCTTCCCCCTTCCCTCTCGCGTACATTTAGGGAGTGATGTACCCTTTTCCTTCATCATCAGCTTGACCGCCAGAGGGAGCAGAACCCAAGTCATCTCATTTTCAAACTCAAGGATCGACCCCAGGCCTACACCCCAATTTTTAACAAGGCACTCACCTGTGCGCGCACAATCGCGCTCTGCTTCTCTTGCAAGGCCTTGTCCACCACGAACTTGGCACGCTCCGCTTCCTGCTGGGCCACTTGCTTGGCCTCAATGGAGGCCTCGTATAGCTTGGAAAAAGTAAGGTGGGTGATGGATACATCATCTAGCAGGATGCCGAAGTAGAAGGCGCGGTCAGTGAGGATACGTCGGATGTCACGGCTGACAATCTGTGTGCATGGGGAAGGGTGGTGGGCAGGTGGGTGCGGGTGCATGCATGCGTCCGTGCTTGCATGCGCACGCATGTGTGTGTGTGTGTGTGTTGAGGTGCGGGTGCATGCATGTCCATGGGTGGTTGGTGGCAGGAAGGGACAGTCGGTTTGAGCTCAAGCATCCTTGAATGTGTGTGCATGGATCTGTGTAAGAGTGCGTATGGATGTAGGTGTGCAGGTAAGCGAGAGTTGGCATTTGCATGACCACGCACACACGCCACTGGTGTGCACAAGCTCATGGGCTGCCAGTGGATGCAAAGCACATGGCATACCAGTCTTGAGCGCAGGGAACGGCATCAAAGTATCAGCATCTCATTCTTTGCTCATTCCTTTCTTGCTTAGATGTAGGTATGCAGTTGTATGCTTCATTATTTTGTTGTTGTTGACACGTATGGTTGCAAACCCTGCTGAGCAGGCAGCTCAACACTGCGAACGGTACCTGCAACAGCGGCAACTCTCCTTGGTTTTAGATGCATTACTCATCAGAGTTCAAGCATTATGTCCCGCATGAGCAAGCAACGTGAGAGCTGTCAGTTGAGCAAGAGCATCTCACACTTTGCAGTTAGCACGGACATGTATGTCAACCATACCTCGATTTTGAATCATGCCATACCCCCACTATCCTGAATGATCCGACAGTAACCTCACCTCTCGCATTGTTAATAACTGGCTGGCATTGTATTGTGCTACTACGCTTTTCAGTGTCTCCTGCGTGCATCAACGTACGAACATGAAGAGTGCATGTTGAAGCATACCCATCGCGGAAGTCCACCACCATCCGTGGCCATGCAAGCCACACATGCAAGTGATGCCTTGCAGCAGACAGCTCTTAAATGTCCAGTGAATTGGACCTTCCAGAGAAAAGCACGTGAACCCATTCCCATCACTGCATGCATGAAAACACATCAGGTGCAAGCGATCAAAGTGGCACACATGGCAAGGCAAACACGCAAGATATTTGCATCATAGCAGAGATGCACTTACAATACCACCCAAACACACACATACGCACACAGACTGCACAAAGTGCGTCCACACATTTACAATCCACACTGCCAACGCCATGGGCTCATGCCGCCACCGGTGCTGGTGTGCCACAATTGCTGTTATGCACAGACAGAGCATTGTATGTACATGCGCATGGACTGAATGCCAGCAGAACACCAGGAGCACCCACACCTGTACATACATGCACAGTGCATACATGCACTCACACACACCTGGATGATAGAGGGCAGGACCCGCTCAGCGAACTCCAGGCCTAGTGTCCTGTAGATCTCTGGCAGTTTGCTGGGGTTGGGGCGCGTGAGCACTCGGATACCGATATTCACGGACTGCAGGTCCTTGCTACCGGACACGCTCTGGATGGTGACGGGCTTGGCGCGCACGTCGTACATGATGGGCCGCTCAAACCAGGGCACCATGAAGTGCATGCCCTCCTCGTAAATGTCCTCCTTGATCCCCATCAAACGGTTGAACACCACGGCTCTGTGGCCACCATCCACGGTGAAGAGACTATTTGAAGCGCCATACACCACCGCTCCTCCCACTAAAGCCACCTTCGCTAAGCGCGACAAATTTGTGATGGCCTGCGCAACGTTCTGGGGGTTCACGCTCATCCTGGGCAGAGAGCTACAGCTCCTTCTAGAGGCCTTCTGCGTTCACTAGCTAGCCTAGTGTACGTAAAATCCAAACGCAGGCCCTTTTCTTTAATTTCAATTGTAAGCTGGCGCCCACTTTGCTTTGTTTGACATGACGAATGATCAGACGGTCGTTGTCGAAGGGGACAAAATTTTGTACTCAACAAGTAATACTGAAATGATCCACATAGGCTCTTCAAGACATGCTGCATCTCATAGATGAGTCGTCCAATGTCCATCTCATCTCAAGGCTCATCTTCTTGGAGTCCAAGGTTGTGTTCCTGTCTTCTCTCACACGGTATGTCACGTTTGGCAGTGGTTGCCCATTTTTAGGTGAAGGCACGCACGCACGCACACATGCACACATGCACACACGTACGCACGCGAACATGCGCGTTTAAACATGTACATGCTCGGCTCATTAATAAAGTCAATGCATTAATGTTATGTAAGCCCTTAACCCAGGAGCAAAAGAACATGCATGAGGACACACATGCAAGCACAATTTGCTCAGGACAAAGATTTGGAGGCTGCACCAGTGCTACGTATGTGCAGATTGATTGATCATGGAGTCTTGCAATCAAATGTGCTGCGCTCACATGGTCTTGCACGAGAGATGTGCTTTCGCCTGTATGTGGATGGTCACTCCAAATTTTTCTCAACCCGTGCCCCACCACCAGGCAGCTGCAGAGTCAAAACAGGCAGCTGCAGCTCAAAATAACGGCCCTGACCCTACGCACTCCTCGCGCGAAGGAGCATCGGCTGACGTCGCCAAGCTCTACTCCCATCAAGTCCTGCCCGCCTCCCTCTCCTTGGCTCTCACCTGGGAAAGCACAAGCGCAAGCTCAAGATGCTGCTGCGGAAAGCCATGTGCAGGCGCCTCCGTTCTTGGGATCTTGTGCAGGCAGCGTCAGCACAGGCAAGGTGCTTGCACCTGATGGATCAAACGATGTCACGCTTGCAGCTGCACAGGTCTCAATGCCTGCCGGGAATGGCAGAATCACACCCTCTCCTGTGCCCCCCCCTAACCCCCCTAACACACCAGCAACAGAAGCAGCCGCAGCCCCATGTTTGACGCCTGTGCGGATTCAGCTGCTGGACCAGTTACTTGACCTCGGGGAGGGGGAGGAGGAGCGCGCGGTGAGTGTGTCCTGAGGGATTTAATGTTAGGATCATCCAGTGCTTGGGGACCGTACACGCACGTCATGCACAACAGCAAATCAGGTACAGAGAATATCAGAGTTTGGAAATCAGATATAGAAATTCAAGATCAAAAAGGCGCACGGAGTTCTTGAGGGGAGCCAGCTGGGTTGGATTGCAGAGTCTGTGTGTAAGCATTGTTTAAGGACAGGAGGGATGAGTGGTGTGGGACATTTTGTGGGCGTCTGCAAGGTGCAAGGTACTTGATCAAGCATGACAGGCGCTTAGCTGTACGTAATGATGGGTGAGACAAATGTGTTCAAGTCCAATAGGAGTATGGAGTTTTCCCAAATACACGACACGAGCATTTAAGTGGGCTTACAGCCTTGTGTATCAACCTGTCTTCCTGGCCTCACTCAAAGCTTTATAGGTTTTACATGAAAGCCAGCAATCAAAGTGCCCAACTGCTAGGCTGTTGTCTTGGCCTCATCAACTTGCGATTGCAACACATGCTAAACATTGCAACCCCTGCTTCAAAATGATTGCAAGCAGGACTCAGAGGGTAGAGGGGAGGGTGAAGCGCTCCACATGTACAGCAACCCCATGTTTGCTTCTTCAGAAGACTGGGGCACTGTGAAAAGGCGATGCGCAGAGCCTAGCAGCAGCAGCAGCAGCAGCAGCAGCAGTAACAGTGGCAGTGGCGACGGCGCTCAGCTTGCCTCACCTCCAGGACTGAACCTGCACAGCATCAAGGACCTGCACAGTAACAAAATGGAAACTAAGGTGCCCCTACTCCTAACCCACCAACCCATGCCCGCAATATGTTCCTTGCCTGGACTAGCCATACCATCGCTAGAATCTCCACCACCACAGCTAGTGGCAGCTGGAACAGCAGCAGAAGCAATTGAAGCGCAAGCAGCACTAGTACCAGCACCAACAGCACCAGCAGCAGCAGCAGCCAAAGATGCAGAAGCAGAGCCAGCGGCAGCAGTCCCAGCAAAGGCAAGGGCAGTGGAAGGAATTGCAGCGGAAGCGCAAGCAGCAGAGGAAGAAGCAGCAGGCTCACCGTTGAAAGACCAACCGCTCCCACAGCACCCCTCATCACATTCAAGGTCAGATCCAGCAGCAGCAGAAAGAGATTCAACTTTGAGGTTGCCCCTGCTGGAACAGCAACCACCGCGGCCACCTTTGTCCCTTTCTCAGGAACAACGGGCAGCGGCAGCGTGCGCACCACTCTCGGAGCCTACATGGCCACTGCCTCTCTCATCACATTGTGAGGCTGATCAAGCAGCTGTGGACAGGCAGCTCTTAACACATCATTTACAACCATCTGACCCTGAGGCAGAGCAAGTGCAAGAAGCAGCAGCAGCAGTGAGCCAGCCACATGCGGGATATCAAGCAGCACTGCCCCTTTCCCCGCTTTCCAAGTCTGATCAAGAGGCTGAAGCAGCGAATGTGGCGACAGCAGCTGCAGCTGCAGGCGCACTGTCACTTGAGCCTTTGCCAGAGCCACCAACTCAAGCCCACCCAAACGCAGAAAAGACGTCAGCAGCAAGTACAGTAGCAGCAGCACCAGCAGCAAGCCTCCCTACCCCGCAGCCTCCTTCAGCAGGAGTGGTGACAGCCACCGCAGCGGCAACAGCACTCATCTCTGCAACTTGGTCGCGCATCCTGAGCGGCAACGCAGCGCTGCAGAGCCTTCCACAGGGCCCCCCCATGCTAGGAAATTCCCTCCCTACCAGCCACACATTCCCACAGCAAGCCACGTATTCCCAGAGCGAGCCACGCATTCCAATAGCAAACCATGCTAGCCACACATTCCCACAGCAAACCATGCCAGCCACACACTTCCCCCATGCCAGCCACGTAATCCCACAGCCAGCCATGCATTCCCATAGCGAGCCGTGCCAGACATGCGTTTCCCCCGTGCTGGCCTCGGATCCTCACAGCAAAAGTGGGTCCTTTGGTCAAGATCTTTGGCACAGCCCATCAAGCACCCCTGGTCTGGTCCAGGCAAGCATGCAGACAGCTCAAAACCAGGAGAGCAGCAGCGGCACCGACACACTCAGTGCATTGCCCGGAGCAACAGAGGAGCTCAGGAGGCAGCAGCACAAGGATGCCCGAGCAGAAGCACTTTTTGAGCATGGGTCCTCACAGGCAGGCTCCGCGCACACACAGGTCCCAACGTTTGCACTCAGCCTCCGACGCTCATGCACTAGCTCTTCAGGTGATAGAAGATCCAATATCGGGGAAGGTGAGGTGCTCCTAAGCACTACAGAGGGCGAGGCCAATGGTGTTCAAGGCTCTATTCATAGCAGGTCCAAGACAGCAGGTAGTAAAGCACACCCGCAGCCTTCCAAAAATGCAGGCACGGTGGTGCAGCAGCCTGCCTGGCTCGAGCAGCAGCCGAGCCGAGCATCCCCTCCCTCCATTCCCATCCCACCTTACAAAGCTCTCCAGGACCTGGTGCGTGCTTCTCTCTGGGGTGCAGTTCGGCTGGGTAATTGTCTCTCACCTGTGGTGTGTTTGCTGGAGGGCTTGGCCCATGTGTGCGTCAGCCAAAGGAAAAGAAAGTGGCCTAAAACGTTTTGGTTGACGTAGTCGTTTCTTTGTTTTCATTCCTGTGCATTGCCCTAAGGAAAAGAAAGGAAAGGGGCACATAGCTGTACCTGCCTACGAGGGCAGCTTAGCTAAAGCAAAAACGTTGCCTGTAATCAAGCCATGCATTAGCGTGAGCCTACAAGATGTGCTTGCATAAGCATGTCGGTGCAAATCAAATCAAAGCTAAGCCCTCATTGTTCCACGCTGCCAACATGTCATGCTTGTCTCTCGACTATATTTGGTGCGTCAATCCTGCTCATTTGTATGCATGATCTGTGATATGCACCCTCTAAACATGCCCATGTGGACTACAGTTGCAGTGCCCAAGCTTGCTTGCATGTATCAATCATGCTTTGCATGCATGACCCGCGCCATGCACCCTCTAAACATGCCCACATGCTCCACAGTTTAAGCGCCCGAGCATGCTTGCATGAACGCGTGCATGCTGTTTAACATGCACATGTTTGCAGGGGTTTGCCTCAGCACTAGAGGTGGCCTTGTCACAGGAACCGCTCTACCCTGACCACGCAAAGCTATCTAATGCACATGCTTGCAGGGGTTTGCCTCAGCACTAGAGGTGGCCTTGTCACAGGAACCGCTCTACCCCGACCACGCAAAGCTATCTACCCTGCAACCCCCATCTACTAGCGCCCCATGGCAACCACAAAACCTCACACAGACACAATCCAGACACAAGCTCCCACGCAAGCTGTCGCATCCACCTCCACAGCCTCTCGTGGCCCAGAGCACTTTGCCCACAGCCTCAAATCGCTCACAGCATGCTCCCCACAGCACGGCGCCCACAGCCTCAGCACCTGCCTGCAAGCAGCCCTCATGCTCAGATTCGCCTTCCACGCATCAACCACAGCTGCCAGGAAGGGCACCTAACAGCACAGAGGCTCCCCCCTCACCAAACCTCCGCACTGCACCTGGGCCAGCACCCTCAGCCGGCACCTTCACACCCAAAGGCCTGCACCCTCAGCACACGCCGACCCACAGGCAGGCACCGATAGCCCCACAGGCCGCCGCACAGCACTTGCACACCCACAGGCCAGCACCCTCAGCCCCAAAAGCTCCACCACCCCAGAAAGCACCTTACAGCACACGCACCTCTCTCCCGCCACGCCCTCGCGCACAGCCGACGCATTGCCAGGAGGATGCTGTAATGCAAGGACTGGGCTTTCACAGCAACAGAGATACACACATCAGCAGCAGTAGCAGGGGTGCAGCAGCCATGAGGCCCAGTCTGAGCAGCAGCACCCGCACACGCACTAGCAGTACCAGAGCGTCCTCAGCTGCACAAGGACCATTGGCAAGCAGCAGCACTAGCAGCAACAATCAGAAGAGTAGGAGCCGCAGTGCTCAGAGTGCCTCAGCGGCCCGCGACACCCGCGGCAGCAGTGTTACACCCAGAAGAGCAGAGACAGGGGGCATGGAGGTTGATCTGCAGCACCGGCACAGTACCGCGCACGCAGCAGGACGCGGGTGTCACCAACAGCCATTGCAGCCTCCAGAGTTAGGAGGGATGCTGCAGCAGGGCTGGGGAGGCCAGCAGATGTGCGCACAAGAGGGGCAGCAGCAGCAATTGCAGCAGCAGCAGCACCACCACCACCATGGACCCTCCTCGCCACCTCAGCACAGCGATTCGCTGCTTAGGCCACCGCATCACATCAGCCGGATACCTAGGTTGGTGGATGATGCTTGCATGTTTGACGTCCGTCTTTCCTGTGCTACTCAACTAAAGAAGCCAGTCCGTGTCTTCCTCCTCTTTTGTATAAGAGGGACGAGGGCATGATAGGCACTTCCGTGCATATTGGCAAGCGCTTTAGAGAGGCGCGGAGCTGCCTTAGGTTTCATGGTCACCTGCCTGCTTCTGTCCTTTCCCCTGTTGCACACCAGCAAGCTCGCAGTGGGTTTGAGGATCACAGAACTTTGGCTCTTGGAGGTAAAGGCCATGCCAAAAATGTGTGCGCCCCTTTGAGCCTCGTGAGGTGAAGGAAAATCAAGTACGCTGTGAGTACACTCCCTACACGAAACAAGGAAAAGGGCACCCCTCCGCATGCCCCATTCTCAATGTATAAGTCATACAGCATCGAGCATCAACTTTGAGCATGCCTGTTTCCTTCCGCACTTGCCTGCTAGCTTCATTGCTCTGTGTGTAACCCTCTGCTTTGGATGCTTGCTCACATTGCTGCCATCTGTTAGCTAAGGCATTTTGTTGTATGTATGTAGCAACCTTAGACTCATTTGCCAAGCACCATCGCATTCACGACTCTGCTAGCCTACGTGAGTGCCTGAGGCTGTGAGCCCTATGTACCTGCAACAAAGTGGAAATATATCGCATACATCTATGGAATTGGCCAACCCTGTCTATGAGCAAGTTTCATGGCTCGTTGATTTCATGTCTGAACCTGATACTGATTGAATCTAGAGCCTCTAGAGCCTCAACCCCAGCTGCCCAAGCCTGATACGGATGCTAATTAGAGGCTCCAGCTCACTTTGCCCAATTTAGCAAAAAAAGCTAGAATGTTCCATGCTGCCCTAGTCTGGGTGCAGCTCCACACAATAGCAACTGCTGTCCCCAAGCCCAAGGCTGGCTCACCCTGCTGCCTTACCCAAGCCACTCTTCTGACCTTCTTCTGTTGCAGGCCACCCTCCTCAGGGAGCAGCTCCACCCAGCAAGGACTTGCAATCCCTAGGCACCCAACTGGCTCGCCCTGCTGTCTTGCCCAAGGCCCAAGCCTGATCTCGCCAGCTGATGCGGGCTCACTGTGCTCTTTGGGCCGGTGGGAGAGCGCTGATGATTTTGAAGGGCAGGCCCATGGTGCTTTTAAAATTGACAGTAGGTGCAGCAGCGATCCAGACATCCTTGCTTGGCTGCAGGACAGTTTAACAACCTGACATGGCACTGTCCCAACAACTGGTACACTACTTGTTTAGGTGTTCACACCTAATGGATTAGTACTAAAGGTGATGTTGATGCCACCAGGTAGCTCAGCGGCTCATAGTTTGCAGCAGCAGCAGGAGCAGCGAGCCATTTCTTTTTTAGCGTCTTTTCCTCAACTTTAAGCCTCTCTCCCTTTTCCTGGAGCATGCATTCACTTGTACCATTCCATTGCAGCGACTGAGTACAAGCATAAGTCGCCGCAACATGTGAGGGTTCCTTTTTGGCGATTCATCTTTTTTGGTGCAATGCCACCTGAAATAGTAGCCGTGGTATGAAATTATTGCATGCACACGCGCGCAAATGGTTTTTTCTGTTGAAAACCTCAAACTTGTTTTCTTGACATGCTTTCCCCCCGCCTCTCTTGCTCTCAGGCTGTTGTGCTTCTCATGTCTGCTTAAATTTTGTACAGGTAGTTTGTATTCACAAAAGCCCTTATATACATCCAATAAAACAAGCTTGATGCTTTG
This sequence comes from Dunaliella primolecta, assembly GCA_914767535.2. Taxonomy (NCBI): domain Eukaryota; kingdom Viridiplantae; phylum Chlorophyta; class Chlorophyceae; order Chlamydomonadales; family Dunaliellaceae; genus Dunaliella; species Dunaliella primolecta. The sequence goes on from OU611762.1 coordinate 5,201,192, forward strand.
AAAGGCAGGCACTTCTTGGTGGGTCTTCCTCAGTAACAAAAAGGTTTGTGCAGCTGCATCTGCCTGGCTGAGGTGAGCTGACAAGGTTGCAATGGGGTTTTATCTTTAGCCAGGTAGTTTGCCTGCTCGGCCTGAAAAGGAAAGAAAAGTCTGCGCCAGCCCTGAGGCTGTGTGCATTAAGGAAAGGTTTCCAAACTAGCAAGCTAGCACGGGTCTCACCGAAGCTCGGCCTGCTGGACTGTGCCAGCCACACAGAAAAGTATACATGGCTTTGGAACGAAAAGGTTTTTTACAGCTGCACCTGCCTGGCTGAGGTAAGCTTTGCACTGCTTGACTGCACCAGGTGACCAACAGTGCAGCTGTGAAGAAGAAAAGAAAGGGAAAAAAACTGCGCAGTCCAAGTCTGGCCGCGTGCGTCAAGGAAGGTCACCTGTCCTGAAAGGCAGGGCCACACCACACAGACCAAGAGAAAGAGCAGCTGTGAAGGATACTAAGGCCGAACGCAAATCTAGCCAAGTATGCCCGGAGTGCACACCATTTGGTAAAAACTTAGGAGCCTTGTATTGCTGGAGGTGAGTCCTTGACAGCACAGTGCATCAACAACTTACAGATGCCACAAAGCACTGCAGTTATGCGTGAAAATGGTCATAATGGGTGACCTTCAGCCAGGTCGTTTGGCTGATCGGCTTGTGCTGGTCTCTGCCAGCCAAAAATAAATCCATAAGCTCAGGCACAAAAAAATAGCTTAGTGTTTCGCTGATGAAGGAATTGAGAAACAAGATGCCATCTTTAGTGAGAACTCGCTTGATGCAGCAAAAAAGGTTGCGTCTCAGAAAAATCCTGGAAGTGAGGTTCAAAAAGTTCGTGGTACTTACGGCGCAGAGTACATGAGTTCATGATACTTACGGCGCAGAGTTCATGTTCTTATTCTTGAGTTTGATTGCAAGAACGCCAATGCATGAAAAGGAAAGGAAAAACGAAAAGAACCAAGTAAGCAGTGAGAACACTCCCTACATCAATTAAGGGAAAGGAGACGCATTGGCTCAAAAGAGCCGTGAGCTCCCTCCACCACAAAGCTACAAAACAGAAAATTCTAATAAGTATCTGTGGGAAAGAAAAGAAAAGTCTACGCAGGCCGCAGGCCACGTGCATCTGTGGGATTTAAGGAAGCACCTGGTCCCAGAACGGGGCTGTAAGAAGTATTATTGTTTCTAATAGCACACCTAGAAAATGTGCTGTTCAGATGTTCCAATCCCCAGGTCTGCTCTCTCCGTCAAAGATTTGCCTAAATTTTCTGAGCACGACTTCTCTTTTCTACACCTCCACGTCTCCCACAGGATGCCCTGTCCAGGCACCATTCACCATGAGGATTCCAGGATATCAATATTTTTCTAAACCAGGATAACAACACACTTCCTTTTTTTCTTCATGACCTCATGTGTATTTATGAGCAGGTTAGCAGTCAAACGTCTTGACTGAGGCCTTTTTTCCCTTGTAACCCTTATAGCACGCCTAGCGGTAACAAGCTTGATTGCATACATAACAGAATGGGCGTGAAGTTCATGAGCAATTTTAATGGCACGTTGGTTGTCAAATCCCAGTTGTTTAAACTGGTTTAGAGTATGCTCAACTTGAGCATACACTAATATTAAATGTAAGAGGTCCTACCAACACCAGAAGGATGGTATGTAACGTGACAGCTTTTCCCTTGTATTCTTGCACAAATCTGCATGCTGCCGTTGTGCCGCCTCCAACTGCTGTCCAGGCTTCGTATCTTCACAGTAACTAATTTCAATCAAGTGCACATGTCGCTGGTTATCAATCAGTTGGTGAGGCTGTCTCACGTGGTTAGCTACGCTGGTCTTCTGTGAGGTGCCATGCCTGCGACGAAACACATGGTGTGAGCAGGATGAAGGAGAAAGAAAGAAAGAAAGATCTACGCTTGCCGTTCGGCCGTATGCATTAAGGAAAGATCCACCCATAGACTCCCACCGAGGATGAAGGTGAAGAAGAAGAGGAGGAAGAAGAAGAGGCGAGTTTGGCATGATAGGGAGTCAACAGTATAACATCAGGAGACTTGATGTGAGTCTAGATCTCTTAGGAAAATTACGTGCAAAGAGGTAAGGGGGTATACTCCTGTTTGATGCATGTGCAGGGATTTGGAGGTTGTGGCTGGCAATCTATCATCACAAGACGGCATTTCAGCACAGAGCCCAAACATTGACATGGGATATCAACCATCAGCAGCCCTAACCTTCAGGTGTCATCACCCCAAGAGAGACTGCCCCCAATTGAAACCAAGTATCTTGGGCATGGGCGGCAAACATATGCATGCAAACAATTCAATCATTCTGGCCCTTGCCCTCAGTCTTGACAAGAAACATGTGGCATGTGGAGAGGGTTATAAGTTAGGCAATGTTTCCTTTTCCTTTATTGATGTAGATTAAATTTCCTTTGCCTACATAGTTTTTTTTCTTTAAGAGTCAGAGGGTCGCTGTACGAGCCAAACCCATGACGTGAGGCACTGCCTGCTATGCAACTAAGTTGACTGGAACACTCCGAAGGAAAAGACAAGGAAAGAGAGAACTTCCAGCAGGCATGGGGCACTGCTAGTAAACCTCCTAACCCCATTGGCCTCTGTTGTTTTCTGTCTTTTCTTGGAGGAGGGGATACATGGTGCCCGAAGGGGGGGGGTATGTATCCTCTTTCCCTCAATTGATTTTGGTAGCCCTGCAATTTTTATCCTTTCCAGCAGTACGCATTCTATGTACGGCTTGCTTGCCCTAAGGTCCCAGCAGCATTAAGCGTGTTCTGCCCCACCAATCTCTGTTTACCTGTCTTGTAAAGAAAGTATTTGCCCCAGACTAGCCTGCCCGGACCCTCCTAGGTGATGGGTATGCTGTGTCAAATTGCTTTGAGTGTGTGCTGATTGAAGAGAACTTGCAACTGCTATTGCTATTGGACCTTTCATTGCCTCTTCAATTCCAAGCTCTCCTTTGCAACAACATCTGCAGCGAAGCAAATCCACTTCCTTAATCAAGGAAGAGCTAAACTGTTTTTTTATCTCTGCTTGAACTTTGCTTGCATATCTGCTGCCTTGTCTTCAGCTTTTTCAGCCCTCACCTTCTTTAAAGGTAAGGACAATTTATTTCTAGTATAAGTACCACAGGCACCACTATGTGCCCAGTGTGAAGCTGGAAATGAATGCTTGAAATAACAACAGTATAAAAAGTAGCACCAAACGCCAGGGCAGTTGCAGCCACACCAACAATGCGCAGAGCAACAGCTCAAACCCCCTCTCCAGCATGCCCAGTCACAACAGCAGCTCAAGCACTGCTATTGGCAATAGCCCCCCTGGGTCGCAAGCACCTTACAATTGAGCACCAATACCATCCCTCCCCAGCAACAGGAGCAGCAGCATCAGAGCAGAATACGAGAGAAGCTGTGAAAAAAGGACAAGCAACAAGTGCAGACCAAGACAGCCAAGCTCGAGTGCGCAAGATAGCTAAAGTGACATGGGGTCCTCCCAGGAGGTATGGGACTTCTGGGGGATATCTCGGGCCCCCAAGTTATGGGAATGGGCCTCCATTTTTTTTATTTTCACTTGGGAGTTATCTAGGGGGATCTTGCAGTTGATATCATCCAGGCTAGAAGCGTGCCTAACCCTTTTCCTTCCCTAGGTATCTGCATCTTGATGTAGGCAAGCATCTCTTTGCTGCATGGTTTGCACACAGAGTAGTGTTAGATGATGCAGGCCCTCTCTATTTCACCCTTTCTCAAGCTCATTCTGAGGATATCTTTTGTTTGTTCCAAAACCAAGATACTGAGACACATCGTTTTATCAACAAATTTATGGATTTTTTCATAACACCGAGCAGCCAGACTATCTGGCTGAATGTCAGGTTCCCTAATGTAATGTAATGCAGGCAAGCACATGATGAGAAACAGTGTGTTTTCATGTACGTGCTCATGCCTTGAGAGTTGAGTCATAACTCTGGCAGGAGCATACATCTGAATATGATAGGTGTGATCAAGGTGGGCTCTAAGATGAAAAGCATGCCGTGTTCCTTGTTTTTGCAATCCTGTGTGTTCTCTCAGAAGGACTTTTGCACGACCTTTCTCTGATTTTCCCTCTACTCACAGATTTTTTCTGGACAAGTCAGGCACTTTTTACTATGCTCATGCTAGGATGTATATCATTTCTTACTGGAGCAAACTAATGAAACTTATTGCTTTATTTCCAATCTCATGGACATTTTTGCGTGGCTGAAACAATTGAGCAGGCCGAGCACTGGCTGGCAGCCAAAGTACCTGGCCAAAAATCAAATCCCATTGTAACCAATGTATTCATTATGAGTTGAGCATTTTTTTTGTAGCACACCTACATTAATTTGCTGTCCACACACCAACATTACAAAATTAAAAATACTGCGGGCAGCGAGACCACTCCCTACATCATTCAAGGGGAAAAAGTACCAAGGGTCAGCGTCCCCTCCACCCAGAGAAGAGGAAAATGATTGATAGGGGGTCGGGAGGTGACAGGCAAAGCAAACAGTCTTGCTCAGCACCTGCAGCTGCTAAGACCACGCTTCGACACAGAAGCGCCCCGTCAGTTCTAGCTGCCGGACAAATTTGCTGGCCTCCTCCTTGCCCATGCCACCCTGCTCTTGAGCAACATCTTCCAAGGCAGACACCACATTGGCTGGCATCTGCTGGGCGGAGCCTGACACAAAAACAGACGCGCCATTCTTTGAGATCAAGCTCCACACGCAAGCAGCATGCTCCCGAAGCTTGTGGGTCACGTACACCTGTGATTGGGGACATTAGCACCATCTGCATCTAAAGCGCAGACATGTTTGCATAGGATGCACACGGTGCACGCCAGGTGGGGAGTACAAGAACAGGAAGGCTGCCCCAGAATAAAGAAAGGGAATGGAAACATGCGTAGACAGGCTGGCTCAATAAGACAAGGCACAAGCATGTAAGCTAGCCAGAGCACAAGCGCCATCTCCATAGTGGAGCCTTGATCACAAGGCTGCATGGACAAGCGTCTGGATGCAGTTGGGAAGCAGGGAGTTCTTACGCGCTCAATCAAGCACACCTTGGAAGGCTGGTCACGAGAAAAGGCCACCACAAGGCCATCCGGTGGCGGCAGCAGCACGCCTTGGTCCTGCAGCTCATGCCACTGCTGCCCGTAGTAAAAATCTGCTGCTCGGCTGCGGCACCCAAAAAACAGGGTGCAGGGAGCTGGTGAAGCAGAGTTGTTAGGCGCCCCTTGCGTGCATCCGGCAGTGCCAGATGTAGATGTGGCTTGCGCTTGCGCTTGCCGCTCTTCAAGCATGGCACGGAAGGGGGCCACACCTGCGGCCGCGCACATCAATGCTTGTATGAAGTGCGTGACAAATGGCGTGAAGCAAGGTAACAGGTAAATTACTTTGGCTAATGCCCAATACGCAGCCCTGGAACACAGAGCAGCAGGGGTCTTCCCTGCAGCTTGCGTTCGGCAGCGTGCAACCAGTGGCTGACCAGTGGCTGACATTACACCAAGATTCACCTACACATCTCTGTGGGACACAGGACAGCAGGGGTCTTCCCAGCACAGGTTGCTTTGGCCTGCGCCTTCACAGCGGCATGCATCCTATGCGTACTTTGATTGGGACGACCCGTGGCAAAAGAATTCTGTCAGAATCTAGATATGAATGCTTAGTGAAGGCATGGCGTGCGACACACACACACACACACACACACACACACACACACACGCAAGTACATACAAACACACACACACACACATCCATGCCCAACTTAAAATCAAAGGCCTTTAAACAACAAAGGCAAAAAACATCTGCTGCTGACCTTAGCTGCCGCCTTTGTTTCGAAGCATGAAGCCAAGCAGCCTCTATGCCATGTACTGTAGCAAATTCAACACCTGGTCTTGTTGCAAAGAACCTTGGCCTATTTCCTGTTCACTCACCCCATCGTCCACCTAACCCACAGCCCACACACCCTAGATCTACTCCATATACAAACTCAATTCCTCCCTCATCCACCGAGCCTATTCCAGCATAGGTGCTTCTGAGGCCAGGAACATAGGAATGTTGACATGACCCAAAAGGAGAGCAGAGAAGGAAGGAGGGGGGCAATCAAGGGCGTTCCTGTCCAACCCACTATTCACCCACTTGTACCAAACAACCAATCCACACACTGAATAAGAACCCTGTCCACACACCTGTGCCAGGTCCGATCAGGATGAGGGGAACATGAGGAGGTGGCATGCGCAACGCCCCCCGCTCCACCCACACAGCTACGTGCTCGACATCGTTGCCGGGTTGCGCGACCTTGCTTGCATGCATCCCCTCTTTCGTAGGCGCACTCCCTGCTACAACCACAGAATCTCCTGCTGCCTTTAGACCCACTCTCCCCTGGCTTCCAGGACCAGTTGTGGTCTGGTACATGTGGCTGCCGTCAAAGTCAGCGGAGCTGCTCCCACTAAGCTGTGCAGCACCACCTGCTTGCTGCAGTGTCCCGCTGAAGCAGCCATGGCTCGCAAGCGCTCCCTGCCCCAGCCCCAGCAACGCCTCCTGCTGCTGCTCAAATTCCCTCCTTTCCACACCGCCCTCACTTGCATCCGAACCTTGATGGCTGCTGCCTACCACGCCGTTCACACACTGCTGCTGGTGGATGCCTGCAGATGGCACGTCATCTGGGCCTAGCCCACTCCCTTCAGGATTGCTTGGTGTGCCATCCTGTTGAAGAGCTTGTAAACTGGCCAAAGCATGCTGCTGACTACTTGTCCTTGCAGGCTGCTGATGTGCTAACTCACTATGTTCTCCACCTCCAGCATCAGTGGTAGTGGTGGTGCGGCTGCTATCATGGAGCAGGGGCTTGGAGGCAGCAAGGTAGGACGAGCACAGGCCTCGCTTCTGGCGCTTGTAGGGCGTGGTGTAGTTGACCACGGCAACAGTCAGGTGTGCCTGGCGGGGATGCTGCCTGCGTGCGAGTACGTGCGCAGCTGTTGTGTGCCACCCACGTACGCAGAGGCATGAGGTGTGCAACTCCAGCACTGTGGAAGCCCAGTGGGCATGCAAGCGTATATCAGTTGGGTGCAATAATGGGTAATATCCGTGGGCTCTTGTGCTTCTGGCATCAGCTCCAGATGCACAAAGCCACCATTCATGCCTGGCAGGAGTGACTGCATGCACCAGGAAAGGTGTAGAGGAGCAGGCCTCTTGCTTGCATTCAGCAAAGCTGCGAGCATTGCAGCTTCCTACCATGAGGATAAGCACACGCCTGTACTCTCCAGGCCCAAGGACGCCCAATTCACAAAACGTTGGCATTTAATTCCCCAGTCGTAGATCGAGTGGTGTCCTTCAAAAGAGATGTAGTTGCAACCGAGCATGCCTGCATCAAGCTCCGCGCATTTGATGCAGCAGCACTTGGCATGCTATGCAAACCCCAGCAGCAAGCTGAAGGCACAGACCCTCACCTCAAGGAGGAGGAGATGGAAAATAGTCTTGGTGCCAAAAGGGGACAGGCTTCCAGGAACCACTCCAATGTGGGCGTGGCTGTTTTGAAGTCAGCCAGCACCTCCAGCACGGTGCGGCCCTCCTTCTGGTTGTACCTGCACAAGTGCACCAGACGCGCACCAAACATTAGGCTGCACGCTTGTGTCAGCCTGACAGCACTTTGAGGATGGTGCGGTTCGAATTGAAGGACCACAGCTTTGATGAATAGTGACCTCTCTTGGCTGGCGATGTCATTTCTCTTGTTTCCTTCTTCAGTGACCGCCACAGCGCCTGCATAGCAAACGCGCTCTTTGCATTGCAGGGCAGTGCAGGCACACCTTATGTTTCCTTCCATTAAGCTGCTTGTGTAGGCAGGTACAGCTATGCACCACTCTTCTTTCCCTTCCAATGCCCTTGCACATCACACATGCCTCAATTTAAAGCATCAAAAGTGGCGAGAAAAACATGCATGCCTCAACCTATAATGCATCAAAATCGGCGAGAAGAACATGCAATCCTGAGAACAAAAGGACGACCTCATGCACCCTGCATGGTGTGTCAGGAAAATGCGTGCTCGCCGGGCTTGTGGAGGTCATCCCTGCCCTCTTCTGTGGCAAAGTAAGCCAGCCTAAAAAAACCTATACCCAAGCTATCTAAAACTCTAAAACAAAACCCTCCCCTGTAAAGGTCATCCCTGCTCTCTGCTGTTGCAAAGTCAGCCAAACTAAAAAAAACAGACCCTAGTTTTACCTAGCTTAAAAAAACCCTCACCTGTACAGGTCATCCCTGCCCTCTGCTGTTGCAAAGTAAGCCAGCCTCTCCCGCTCAAGCTCCGTGCATGCAAAATTCTGAAGCACCTGCACAATGTGGCATGCAGTTTTGGTTGGTGGCCTCAGAATGCTGACATTTATGGAGCTTGCGCTTTTCCCTTTCCTCTTTTTTTTCCTTTCGCTTTTTCCATGACCTGGTCAGCCATTAAATGACTCAACAAGGCCACTGATGTGCACGCTTTTGTGGTCCAGCAAGTTCACCCGAGGATCTCGTGTTCTCAGAAGCTACAGGGGGGAGGCTTGGAGCTCTTCCTGAAGACTGACCTCTTCGGCTCCTTTTACTGCCTTCCTTTTTATTGCGACATTTGCCTCTTTGATAGCTTCCACAGGATCCTTCTGCCAAATTTGCTGGCACCGCATGTATCCAGCATGTGGTGGGAATATTCAAAACTAGGGACAGAGGAGCAAACGGGTACTTGTAATGTGCACATGCTCAGACTTCTGAAACATTAGTCTGTTTGCTGACATGGCTGGGACTGCACGCCACATGTACGAAAGAAACCCATTAACCACGTACCTCGACATATATCAACAAACATTAAAATCCAGCAGCCACATACCTGGAAGAAGTAGCGCCTGGGGGAGGCGCCAGCAATGTCAAGAGCGCCCTGTACAAGGGAGGTAAACATGAAAACAGTGTCAGAAGCTCCATTGCCATGCAGCCTTTCCTTATCACACACAACATTGCAAGCATACAAGTTTCATTCTTTCATTTCAGAAGCGCCTTCCAGGAAGACACATAAGAATGTTTGGGCAAGGCTGGGATGCACAATTGGCAATACAGTTGGCGACCAGGCATGGTTGGCATGAAATGGCAATTGAATGAGGCACAATGATTGATAAGGAGTTCCATGGTGCCCTTCTTCCATGGTGTCTTTAAAAGAATGGGGGTTGAAGACAGCCCAAAAACGATCAGCTTGAGGTATTCAGCTTTGGCCATATCCGCATTTCCCTGTTGCGGAATTTGCATCAGAAAGACTACAAGTGTTCTGTGGAAATCATGAATTGTACGAAAGTATGTTATTATTACAGAAGATATATGCTCGAGCATTTGTGGACAAGGTGGCCTGTAGGCTGACACAGAACACACACACATTGTCGCGCGCACAAACACACATACATACACACTCGCACATCAAACCACCTACAGCCCCATGTCCCCACACACACTGTTGCACGCACCTGCACAAGTGCACGCACAGTCCCAAATGCCACCACAGGCTGCCCTGCAGCTGCAGCTGCCGCAGTGGCAGCGTTGTGCTCGGCAGGCTCGACACACACGTGCTGGGAGCCATCCAGGCTGAGGCGTTTTAGCAGGGCGTCTACAGCAGCGGGCGGTGTGCGTGGCAGCACTGCAAGTACATCCCCTGTGTACGTGTGTGTATGTGTGTATGCATGTGTGTGTATGCATGCGTGCGTGGGTGTGTGCATTGTGTGTGTGTGTTGGAGTGTGCATGTATGTATACGTGTGAATGTGTGAAAGCATAATCATTTCAGCTCTGGTAAGCCTTCAATGGATGGTATGAACGACATGTATGAAGCTTCCAGCTTCTTTGCACGGTGGACGAGGCAGAAAAGCAACCCATCATACGCATGCCAAATTATGGACAAACCCACAAATTCCAGGCTCACTCATGTGCACACAGACGCATGGAGATGCCCAACTCAAAAAAAAGGAGGCCTGTATTATACCCCAGCTACCTGGCTCGTAAGTTAGCCCTGAGTCCCCCAAGTCCAGCTCAATGTGCCTCGTGTCCTGGAAATGGAAGCTTGCAGTGATGCGCTGGTTGCGCAGCATGCGCGCAAAGTAGGGGCACCATGGGCCATACGCAATAGTGTGGCCTGCATGCAATGAAGTTGAGGGTATGAAAAAGAAAGGGTGCCAGCCAACGAGCGGTGTGATTTGCACATGCCATACCCACCAGCAGCTTTGTTTGTGCATGTCACGTACCCATGTGTGTATATATTGGTACGTACTGGCGGACAGGTATCAGTAGCAAACAAATGATGGGCACCAAGTTATGAGGGAAGGGTACAGTTTGCATTTCAGGGACGTGGCAGTGCAGATGCAGCACAGGCAAAGAGGAAACTCGCCTGCAGCATTTTTTGAAACGGAAGAAGAAACCCAAAAACATTCCTCTCGCTCCTGGCGCTGCGCTGGGTTATGCGGACACTGTGGATTGACTTTGTCTACAATTTGCCTCATTTACGTCCTTTGCAGAAAAAGGGGCACCATAGAAGGTGCACGCTTGCTTCACCTTGTTTTACGTGCCCAAAAAATAGTGTCCTTGGTTTTTAAAACATATAGTAATTCAGCTGTTATGCATGCCTGCAAGCTTTGGGCCATGGTTTATCAACACAATCAGAGGCCTAAAAAGTGAGAAACGCTGCATGCGGAAACAGGCTGCAAACATAACAACTGTACTCATTGAAATTCTAGAGGCGCTAAATTGCAGTGGTACCGACTCCAGTGCCTAGAAAATGCGGCCGCAAGTCTTTGCAATTCTACTGGTCCAGGGCTCCCTTTAATTTGAACAATGGTAAACTCCTCACAACTTCCGATTATGGAGTACAGCTTTGCTGTCCTCAGCCCCACCTATTTCTGAGGGTTCATTTGCTAATAATTGGTGCAGTCAGTTCCTTGAAAGCCTTTAAGTTTGGATAACACTAAGGTGTAGTTAGCCTAGACCAAAAGCACTGCACAATCACCATTCTCATCTTGTGCAGATGATGGGGCTTCTGTTGATGCCTGGTCATGCTTCACTGCTGAGCCCAGGTCACAAGTATGGCTCGGCCACCATTCTCACTTTCTGCATGTTCTTCAAGACCCGGAAGCTTGGTCAAGCTGCATTGCTGAGCCCAGGTTAATCTTTGTGGAGCAAGCATGACCAAGCTACAAGTTGATTGGGTCGTCCATTTTGATCATTTTAATCACTCCCTTGGTGGAGAGAGGAAGGCAGAGTAAGAAAGAGTGATAGCTTTGGCCTCAGCAAGATCGTCAGCACTTGACAAAAAAAGAAAAACGTGACGAGAGGCATGACCAGGCGCTGGCCTCCTTTTGTAATTCGCAGGATTGTGAGGGGCACACCTGACTTGCCTTTTTACCAACTTCAAACAAGTGACTCAGCACCACTGACACCCTCGCTGACCTCTCAAACCAGGAGGAGAGGCCTGCCTGTGTGTAGGTGGTACTATGGCGGATGAGGCTCTTGTTCAGAAGTGGATGGAAAGAAGGTCCCATCCTCACGTGATCGCGGCTGGACATCCTGATATGCCTCTGTGATTGTCACAGCCGTGCTTTCCCACGTTAGCTCAGTTGGACAAAGCACAGGTCTGCACAAAACCGACGCACCTGAAGCTTGTGGACCTCATTGCAGGCACTGGTTACCCTTAGCACTGGTGACCCTTAGCACTGCCCCTAAGGCCTCACCTTGGTTTGCCCCGGTGTTTACTATCAGACTATCCTGAGCAGCATGAGTGCTGCTCTGACTAGACGGCGGGCCCTGGGGAGGACAGCCAGAAGCTGCCGCTGCCACTCTGCGAAAAGACGCCGCCATTGCCACAGCCTCCGCCCACTCGGCTGCTGCAGGTGGTAGCGGCGCAGAAGGTGCTTCGTGGCTTGCGGTGGATGGCTGTGTGGGAGTTTGCGCTGGTGATGAAGCTGAGGATACATGAACCGACTGTGCTGATTGCTCTGATGGCAGTGCTACATCTGGATGTGGCTGCCTCAGGTGGTGACCTTGTGGCTGGGCAGGTGGTGGTGGTGGTGGTGGTGGTGGTGGTGCTCCTTCTGCTGTTCCTGCTGCTGAGGGTGCGGGGCAGTGGGGCGGTAAGAGCGTGACCTTGTACTTGGGCTCTCCCAGCTGCACGAGGGATGCCGCGTCTATGGTGGGCGGGGGCACTCCTGGGGGCAAGGGTCCAGCTGCCTGTAAGTCATAGCACACAGCGTAGGGCCACACCCAGTGAGTGCGCAGTGTCAGCAGGGGGTGCTTTGTGGTTGAAGGCTGTTTGAGCTTGTGCCAAACAGAACAATCAGAAATGCACATACACCGCATTGATTCTGGCTGCCACAGCAACTTAAAAAAACACACGTGCCAATGCATGCTTGCTTGGTATTACATGAAGAGCCAGAAAAGAGGAAGACCTGGGGATAGGGTTGACAAGAGAAGAGGCGAAGTGGGGGACGGTGGTCCAAGCAACTCCATACATCTCCAACACAGATGAGCACGATGTGCAAGCCCACAGAGAGATGCGCCACAGGATCCTTGCAACGAATTGGAGAGCAAGATTCCAAAGAGCGCAATGCTACAGAAAGCACGCCCACCCCCCAGAGAGTTCACACTGCAGAAGGCGGTTCTTGCAAAAGGCTCACACATGAGTCCCAAAAGGGCAGACTTCATGGAGCACACACCTGTCTGGCCATGGACCACAAGCTGAGCCCACACACTCCATTTAGCACACAATTCAGAGCACATGCACCATGGGTCACATTGTGTGCACTTCGTACACTTCGTGCTGCACAAGCACCTGCTTGGCAGCGGGCCACAAGCTGAGTGCACAAATTTTGTTGAGCACACAGTTTTGGGCATACACATATCAAAGCATTCATTCATACAAACTTTATGAAACACACACACCTGCCTGGCAGCGGGCCACAAGCTGAGGGCCCAGGGGTCAAGGGCTGCCTCATAGCCTGCAGGGTGCTGATCATTGCCCAAGCCCAGAGGCACCAAGGGGCGGGCACCCAAGCTCTCCAGCCGCCGGAACAGCTTCTTGGCTGTGACCTGTGGGTTGTGGGAATAAGGACAACAGTTGGCAAAAGCAGTCGGAAGAAGGCGTCTTGGCTATGGCAGTCGGGTGGGAGAGTGAGATAGATAAGGCATGGTTGCGGTTAGGAGGGACTAGCACCGTGCTCAACGAAGGCGTGCGTGCAAACTTAGCCTCTGCTGGAATATCTTCTAGATATGTTGGAAGATATGTTTGTAAGAAAAGAAAAGAATAACTACATAGGCAGAGGAAATTCCTCCTACATCAATTAAGAAGAAGGAGAGGCAGTGTCTCAAAAGAGACGTAAGTCCCCTCCATCACATCCTTGTGTCTAACAAAACGAAAGCTGGAACTGCGGCTCTGTGAAGCGCAACGGAGGACAAGGACCCAAGCAGTCCTAGGCTCCAAGCTGTGGAGCAGCTCTGGTGATGAGGCATGATAGCACAAAAAATGCAGGAGGTATCACCTCACCTTTTTCCTTTAAGCACACGGCCTTTTGGCTGGCGCAGTCTTATTCTTTCTTTTCTTTCTTAATTCCTCTGCTCATCCAACTTGATACCCATTGGGTTCCAGCATCTCTAGACCTTTATTGCTTTTCCCCCTTTGCTATAACATGTCAACGAGTCACCATAAGCCAGGCCAATGCCTTGGGGTAAGCCACATCTGTTGCCGATGTATGAAGTCTTGTGATTGAGCTTTTACGTTGCTGCACTTGCTTTTTATCTCGTTTTAGCTAAGCTGCCTTTGTGGGAAGGAACTGCACATTAAAAAAACATGCTTTCCCTTTGGCACACAGGAAACATGGCTGAAAGCACTCTGGTGTGAATGGCATGCTGCAGACACAACTAAGAACACTGGAGCTTTAAGCACAGGGGCCCTGGCAAAGGATGTAACTTTTCTGCTCTGGTATTAAATAGATAGAGCCAGATTAGTTAGAGCGATAGAGAGATTGATATTTGATAGATAGTGCCAAGCAGTGGCGCCCTGACAAAGGAAGCAACACAAGCTGCAGCAACCATCTTTCTTTAGTGTCAGGTTGTGCCAAGCGGCGCGATGAGTATCACTGCAGAGAAAGGTACGGGTCCTGGGCCCACAAATGTTACCAAAACAGAGCTAGCTACCCATTCCGGGATATTGTCTTGGAGGTGCTGCTTTGCAAGCCAAGCAAGGCAAAGCCTATGTTTTCGTCTCCTATAGTTCAGAGTTTGCTGCAGCCTGACGAATTTGAGAGTTGCAAAAAAACAAGCCAAGCTGCTGAAACTCACATTATATTTGGGGTAGTTGGAATCACCCAAGCCGAACACTGAAAACTGCACAGCAGATAGGGAGTCCGGACTCAGGCCTTTTCGGAGCATGAACCTCCAAAAACGTTTCATGTTGTCTGGAGGGTCACCCTGTGTTGAAAGTTGTCAGCAGTGTGTGTGTGTGTGTGTCTGCGCGCGTGCGTGCGTGCGTGTGTGTATCCGTCTTTAGCATCTTCCGACCTGCTGTAGGCGTCAACTTTTGACAAATCTACACTACATCTGGCAAGGACAAGTTCAAGTAACATGTAATTAAATCATGCTGACTATTTTTGTGTGCCCCAAACAATCCAGCCTATGAGAGATGTAACCCTTCTATAGATTTGGAAAATCCCCGAGAGAAACTTGCATAATTGAGGCAGATATGCATCATCAACTGAAAGGGTGAATGAGATTGAGACGGGGGGAATGTGACGTTGGTATGGAGAGTCGAGTGCGGAGGATGTGATTGTTGAGGACTCCTGCAGTTCAGGTATCATAAACTTGCACCACTAGGCAGGATGCTTGTGGTCACCCATCACAACATGCTCAGCATGGACATCTGCTGCTGCCCTCAAACTAGATTACATAAAGGGTTACTGAAGCCAACCAGGGTAACAATTTTATGCGTGTGTTTGATTAAGCAAAGCAAGGCTCCAAAGCGTGGACACCTGTCCAGTTGTAGAAGCCACACACAGCAGGAGCCGCTCGCTGGGCAGCTGAGCAACGTCATAGGCATCCATGGGCATCACAGCTGGGCTGAGCAGCATCTGCTTTGCCTCACGCCCCAGTCTTTCCGCCACATCCTGCTTGTCATAAATTGGGGAGTGTTCAACATGCATGAGCGGAGTTCTAGAGATGCAGTGGTGCGTGTGTGTTTGTGTGTGTGTGTGTCCGTGTGTATGTCTGTGTGTGTCTATGTGTATGTGTGTGTGTGCGTGCGTGCATGTGTGTGTGTGTGTGTGTGTGTGTGTGTGTGTGTGTGTGTGTGTGTGTGTGTGTGTGTGTGTGTGTGTGTGTGTGTGTGACACAATACAATGATGAAGTGCTTCCATCATATATGCTAAACAAAACAAATAATGCTTTCAACAAGGCAATGTGCACACAAACACTTTATGTTAGTGCCTCTCGTCAAGAAAGAGGGTGCATGGATCAGCAATCAATTGCTGATGGGAACAAGAGTGCTTTTTCCATGCACCAGGAGCATTTTCCAACCTGAGCATTCCCTGTCTGACTCCCATACAGGATGGTAATGCGAGGCTTCTCCATGGTGGCACTGTCTTCAAAACAACTGCTGCAGATTTGTGGTACAATACATGTGTGAAAATACTGAATTTTTATCTTTTTACAAAAGAACGGTGAACTGGAAGTCGTGCTTCACCGATAATACTTCAGACGTGGTTGTCGACCTAGGTACTCGACAAGTTTTCGACAACCATGGTCGACACTTCAAATTCTTTTGTAGACGATTGTCACGTTGCTGTTTGCTGCTGCTGTTGCTGCGATGATTATAAAATGAAGATTAAGCATGCTCCTCCGCCGAAGAAAAGAAAGAAGAAAGACCCTTCTTACTACCTGGAATTGAATCAGCGTTACTCAAAGTACCCGCATCAGCAACAACAGCAGCAGCAGCAGCAACAGCAGCCTGCCGTAAATTCCTTAGATGACCCCCTTGCAGACAGCCCAACCTCCACTCAGCCAAACCAAGCCCCATCAGCTCAAACAGGCACATCATCAACCTCACGACCAACAAAAGCAGCACAAGAGCGTAACAGGGCTGCGCACAACAATTGGGCAGGTGCCTTCCCAGGGCTAGTATGGCAGTGCAAAGTGTTCCAGGGGTCTGAGGCCAAATCCACGTTGCCCTCTAAAAATGAGCACTTCCTCCGCAGCATGCTGAGAGATGCGATAGAGGAGCAGATAGCTTGTGGCTGTAGGTACTGCAATTTTGGGGGAGAGGGGGGGCAGGAGTGCAGCATGCAGCCCTTTCCCAAACGCTGCATTACATTCGTGGACATGATGGGCAGCCTGGAGCTGGAGGAGCCACGCTTCAGGTTGATCTTGTTGCAAAAGCATGTATACATGCTGTTTTTCAGACACTCCAGAATTTTTAGGAAATTGGATTGCTATTGATGAGCCACCTCCCTTTTCAAGTCCCTCTTTCCTCTTTGTAGATGCCAGAAATGCCACCGTGAACATGATGTGCACCCAATGTCCATTGGCTACTTCCCAGCTACGCCCATGGAGCCGACCGTGTGGTTCAGCGAAGCCCTAATGGTTGCAACGAGCAAGGTGTGTTTTTTGCATCAACAACCCAAAAGGCTTTTCCACAACAGCGTGCAGCTGCACACTGGGGTTAGGCATGGTATGCATGCATCTAGGCAGACTTTAAGGAGTGAGAAGAAGGGGCGGTTTGCAGAGTTGGGATATGACTCCTTGTCTGTGTGTACTTTGGGGAATGGGGGCCAAATAAATGAACTGCATACTCAGAAATAACAAATTCTGAGAGATTTCTACTACAGCGTATAGCTGCTCACTGAGGGTAGGCATTGCACGTGTGTGATGGACTTATAACTCCTTTGTTTTCTTGGTGACTACTTGGAGTATAGCTGTGAAGTTTTTTAAGCATGATGCACACATCCAATTTGGTGTAATTTGGACGACTTTTTAGTTGTATCATTGTCGTTGCACTCTCTTGCATTCACGCGCAGGTCATGATAGAGTGTGCTACTGCCATGCGCACTTGGTGCATCACACTCGAGGACTTGCATGCCTTCAATGGCTTTTCAACCAATGCAAGCAAGCATCTCTGGCAGCTCGGGCCTGCAATTCAAGTTTGGCAGCAAGTGGAGCAGGAGTCAACATCGCTATGAACAAAGAGGTGGCACAGCCTGAGTACGAAGTAACTAGCATACAACATTCAAATTTGCAGCTGTGTGAGTCAATACCAAGCAACAAGATCATCATCCTTGTGCAAGAACTATTGAAATGTTTTGAAACTGATCTGGAAATAAGAGAAGAGAAAAAATAACTATGCAGGCAGTGGAAACACTCCCCACATCATGACTGTGTATCTTTCATTAATGTATTTAGGAGCCTTCTAATTGTTGAGTGATCGGTAATAAAAATGCGTGCAAAATTGCATGTTTTTTTCAGAGGGAGCTGTGGGGAAAAAAAGAGCCTCTTTAACTCCTTTGAGTGGAAGGAATGGAATTTTATTTGTACAGACAAATAAAAATACTTGAGTCGGACAATTCCACTATATTGCTGGACATAGGAGATCCCCGGATCGAATCCTTGTGGCCGGGGTGGAGATAAAGATGCCCTCTATCGGTGGGAGTCAATGCGAGGCTCTTTCCTTAATGCACGCGGCCGAACGGCAAGCGTAGATCTTTTCCTTTTTTTTCCTGGACATGCTCTTTCCTGGTTTTCTTTCTCAAATCTAACCATCCCGACCATTATTATTTTACAAAGTGTTATGTTCACCATAAAATGATGAAAATTGGAGGAGCCCAGATCACCCATTAAGATTTACACGGGGGGACCTTCAGCCAGACTGTTTGGCTGATCGGCCTGTGACTGGTCCTCGCCAGTCAACATAATGTCCATAATGGTTACAAGGGGGGGTGACCTTCAGCCAGGTCGTTTGGCTGATCGGCTTGTGGCTGGTCTCTGCCAGCCAAAAATAAATCCATAAGCTCAGAAACAAACGAAAAAAGCTTGTTGTTGTGTTGCAAGAGGAAATCAGAAGCATCCTGGACACTGGCTTGTTGTAAAAATGGTTGCTCCACTGAAGAGTCACCAGATTTTGAATTTTCACAGGGGGACCTTCAGCCAGACTGTTCGGCTGATCGGCCTGTGACTGGTCCTCGCCAGCCAACATAATGTCCATAAGCTCAGAAACAAACGAAAAAAGCTTGTTTACAATGGGTTTACAATGGTGGCCTACAGCCCGAGACTCTGGCTGATGGCAGCTGGTGAAACAAGCTCAACCAGTATCAAAAATTGAGACTAAGTCTGACACAAATCTAAGAAGTCTGTATGAGTCTTGGTTTAGGAAAGCATTGATCTCAGAATCAGTGATAGTATGATGGCAAGCCAAGAATGGAATAAAGTCAGCGTTTGAAGGCGGAGCAAACACACGCAAAGTCTTAAACATCTCCTCAAAAAGGTCCTTGTATCTCGTGCGTAGCTCACGCACCTCAGTACATTTGCAAAAGAAAAGCACATGTTTTTCATCCTGGACTTCCCCACACTCACACTTATCACAGATACTTGAACCCCCAAGCCATTTACCAGACTCCACTCTCAAGTGATGAGCACGCAATCTAAATCTGCTAATGTTTCTCAAAACATGCTTGTCCAAATCCTTGAACAGATACGAGGGGATACAAAAGCATATTGCAAGAGGAAATCAGAAACATCCTGGACACTGGCTTGTTGTAAAAATGGTTGCTCCATTGAAAAATCACCAGAGAAACAGTTGAACAGGTAAGCGTACTTTCTTCTCAAAGCACAATGAGTTTCAATGGGGTTTTGACCTTCAGCCAGGTAGCTTGGCTGCTCGGTCTGCTCAACTGTTCCAACTGCACAAAAAATATCCATGAGATCGGAAATAAAACAATAAGTCTCATTAGTTTGCTTCTGCAAGAAATGAATAGCATCCTCAGAGCTAGCTTGAGAATAGTAAAAAGTGCCTGATTCGTCCAGTAAAATTGTGTGAGAGGGGAAGTCAGAAAATAGCTGTGCATAAGTTCTTCAAACAGAACACACAGAAGCGCAAGAACAAAGGAACACGGCATGCTTTTCATCTTGGAGTCCTCCTTGGTCACACCAATCACAAGCAGATGTGTGGTCCTGCCAAAGTCATGTCTCAACTCTTAAAGTGTGAGCATGTAAACGAAAGCGTGCTATGTTTCTCAGCGTGCGCTTGCCTAAATCAAGATGCAAATACCTGGGGACAGAAAAGGGCGCGCCATGAACAGACAAGGGTCTCAAAGGAAGTGACATCCAGTGATGATACTTGGCTACTAGCCAAATTAGTAATTTGTTCGTGTGGTCACCATGTTCTGCCAAGGCATCAGTATTCCACACACCTCGCGGCCTTTTTCCCAGATCAACAACAAACTCCCTCGTGACTATAGGCTGCCCTGACCGAACACAATGAGTTAACACGTTGCACCTGTCCAAGCCTGTGCAGGCAGCCAAAAGTTCTGAGGTCCAGCATTTATGGGAAAGACTGCCCATTTCAACATCTGCTTGCAGTACCTTACTGAGTGTAGTGCTGTTGCTGCGCAATAAAGCATTGTAAAACCTAACTGCTGCACGAAACCAATAGAACTGTAAAGGTTCATGCCCACATTCGCGCAGTACAGACCAATTAGGAGTGGTGCGCTTTACCCCAAGGTTACGCTTCAATAAGCACAGGTGGACAGTTTGCAAAGGACATTCCATTTCAGCTCCTTCTTTCATAAATCTAGTGCCCCAAATCTGGCATGCATACATGCTAGCAGGGAGAGCATATGCTTTAGTCAGCCAGAGCATGGTATGCGGCCTGTCTGTCAGGCGTTGCTCAGATGCGAATCGCCTGATCTGTCTACAACCAGCTAGTAAAGGGGCACACATGTACTCAGCAGTGGCTTGCGGGTTGCGTTGTTTTGTGAACAGCATGCCTAAATATCTATCTCAAAGCACAAACATCTGCATCAGATCACCTAAAAAGGGCCCACGGCTCCAATCTGGGGCCATTTCCTACTTTACAAATTTTGTTTTTGCGACCTCCATACACTATGCTAGCATCCTGCATATTGAAAAGTAGGAAAAAAGGAAACCGACAATTGACATTTTTGGCACCCTTTGTGCTGGATTACCTCCAAGGGTAATAGCTGAAGTTCTGTATTTCACCAACCACTGGGTCTTTTTACTCCATTCTTTTTGCAATGATATTTTATTGGCACAAGGACTACAAATCAACAAAAACCACCCAGTTTGGAGCAGTGGGTGGTCAGGAATGGAGATTAGGTGGTCAAAAAATAGGGTTCACGCCGCGGCTCATTAGGCATGTGCCCCAACAGGCACCTCCAGGACCTTACTGCTATACCAAAGGAATCCAAGCTTGAAAAGTGCCTGTTGGGGCACATATATGCAGGGCATGCAAAAAACAGGCAATTTTAGGCCTCAGCTCTGCAAAAATACTTCTCATGGCCAGGCTCTGGAGCCGGGTGCTTCCAGTAACCCCCAGATCCCCATTAGCACTTGTAAGTTTTGTAGCTTTGTGGAGGTAGAGGGGACTCACAGCTCTCCTGAGCCAATGTGTCTCCTTTCCCTTAATTGATGTAAGGGGATTTTCCTCTGCCTATGTAGTTTTTCTTTTCATGTACAGGCAGGGGACAGAAAACAATAAGCAAAGCTCTCCCAGGGATATTCTGCTGCCGCAAGGGCACATTTTGATGGAAGTACTAAGTTAGGAAAAAGGCCCTTCCAAAAAGGGAAGAGATTGTAAGAAATAATGGCTGCTGTTGACAGTATTGAATATAGCTTGAATGTACATCTAAAGATAAAAGTACAGTAGACATGGAAATTCGACACCAACATATTGGCATAGAAAAGTGATAGTGATAAGTGATAATAAAAAGCGGACATTCCAAAATGGTTCCCAACTCTGCACATTGATACTTGTTTGGCCTACTTGTACAAAGGAGGAAGGAAGAAGGCCCATGAGAAAAGAGGGCCAGGGCAAGAAGCTTGTACAAGCATCAAAGGAAGATTGGCAGACTAGAGCCTATCTACAAAAGCAAACTGCATAATGCCACATGCAAGTGGTCAGATATAAGCGTTCAGGTAAGAGAGATCAGACTAATGGATGCTCAAAGGCAAAGTAGCATGGTAGTCCAAAGCATGCTTGGAAATGAAAAGAAAAGCCTTTTTGAAGCCATCATGGCAGCACGGTGACCTTTGGAACTTTAGAGGCATGTGCGCTGCTTGTGCTTGTTTTTGGGATCCATTGCAGGCCATGACACACTACTGCTCCTGCCTAGTGCTGGAATCTAAGATACTTATATGGTACACACTGATGTCCAAGGCCCAGGTCCAAGGCCCAGCGCAAATCTGTCTTTGCAGCATGCTGGAACAGGTAAGCACGCTCCTTATGCCTCAAGTACAAAAAACTGGTGGTAACAGGTGCAAACACGTGCACCTTGTCAGCCTGCTGGACCATCCCCCCCCCCCAAACAGCACCATTTGATCGTGCCTAGTTCTCTTGCGACTTGCCTCAACATGCCTTCCTGCCCTTACTTCTTTCTTTTTCTTTTATTGTTCTTTTCCCCCCTCTCGCTGGGTAGACTCTGTCACGTATCCCTATACTCCCTATCCCTACACTTCCCTGCCAGGGATAGCATACATGTGTGCATGTGGAAAAGCTCTTGCGTGCGCAGCTTCTTCTTAAGCCAAAGATAAGATGCCTGCAGAACCTGGTTTCCCAGCAGCACATCATGTTTGCGGTATGAGCATGCTTGTTGCCTAGCCCAACTTTGCACCGGCTGGCCAGCTTCCTCAAATTGTTCGGTGGGTTAATGTGCCGTCTCCACCATCTGCGCTCCTGCATTCACCGTCAGGAGCACACAAAACTCCACCTCCTGACTGTCCGCCTCCTGATGCACCCACATCTGCTGCTGTGCTTGCGGCAAATGTGGCTGGGGCCAGCTCCATCGCTGGATTCCCCATCGCAGCTGTGATGCCCATCACAGTGGCAACCTTTGCTGAGGTGCCTTCTGCTGCAGTAACTGCCACTGTGATGCCCATTGCTGCTGCTGCTGCTGCTGCTGCTGCTGCGGTGGCACCCTGCTCCTGTGCAGCTGCTACCCTCCTCGCAGTCATCCTACGCATTCTCGCCACTGCATACCCCCCCTTCTGCAGCAATTCAGCACATGCTGCCGCTGACTGGCGCTGGCCAGCTTCATCGTCCTCCATGCACAGGAGCGGGTGATCCATCATCTGAACAGCATCCCCGCTGCCCCTCTTGCAGCGGATGCAGCTGTGGCTGTGGCTGCTGCCACTGGACCAGCTATTCCTGGACCAGGTGCTGCTGTTGCTTCCTGCATCCTGCCTCAACTCCTGTGCGTACGTTTGCAAACGCCCATGTTTTCTGTGTGGATTTAAACACTGGGCCAGCTGCTTCTGCTGCTGTCTGTGTCCTGCTTCAGCTCCTACGCACAAACTTACAGGCACATGTGCACGCTGTAGGCATTGGATTGCTGGAACAGCTGCTCCTGGACCAGGTGCTGCCGCTTTCTGTGTCCCGCTCCAACTCTTGCGCGCACACTCACAGGCACATTTGCATGCTGTGCAAATTTCAATGTTGGGCCTGCTGCTTCTGGATCGTGTACTGCTGCTCATGGCCATGTCTTTTTTAATCCCTGCTTCTGCGTGAGCAAGCTTTATTTGGCGTTTAGGGCATCTTCTTGCTCGTGCACATCTTGCAGAAACACATCACTCTTACTTTTATGTGGACAGCTGCATGTTCTGCAGGCAATCCTTCACCGAACGCTATCAAGGTAAGAAACAGAACATGTGGCTTGCTGACTCGAAATTTGTGTTTGCTACAATTCCACAAAAGCCCTCATGTCAAGCCTCGCACCTCCATGAGAGGAGCAAGCATTTGTTTGAGCTCAGCAAAGGTGGGCCTCAGGTGGGGATCGCTGGACCAGCACTGCAGCACCAGAGATAGGACGCCCTGCAAACAAAGGCATGAGCAGTGTACCTTGTGCCTCGAATTGCCTTGACAAAGCTCTGATGTGAATGGCTTCAGGTGTGGAGGGCTGAGCTCCTTGCTGTTGCAATCAAGTGCAAAGGAATGCAAGTCAGGACGTTTCTTGTAGCCTAAGGTTTTTAAAATACCAGCAGCTCCTTTTGCCAAGGCAAGGACAGACAGGTGCCTTGTAAAAACCCAGAGGGGATCAACTGGCCTATTTTGCTGGACATGCTCTTTCTTACATTATTTTTATCAAATAAAACCATGCCAACCACTCTTTTTTCATATTACATCCACCAAAATGGTGAAAAGCGGAAGCCCCCAGATCACTTTCCTGACCTCAGATCACCCCCAGAAAGGCTCACAGCTCCACCCTGGGACCATACTTTGCTCCCAAGGGTTTGTATTTGTAAGTGACCTCTATATAAATTACTGACATCCTGCATATTCAAAAAGGCGGATGGATGTGGTCAAAAGTTTGCCTATTTGACACCCCTTGCCGGATTTTTTTCTGAGAGCCTAATGCCAAAAAAATTATATCTCATCAACCACTGGGTCTTTCCACTTCATTTATTTTGCAATGGCATTATTTTATACAAGAAGCCCAAATCACTTAAATATCCTCAATTTGATGCAGTAGATGGTCCGGAATGGAGATTTGGTACAGGAGAGTTTTCTCTGCCTACGTAGTTTTTCTTTTTTTTGGTGATTAAAACTATTAAACTAGGGTTCACACCGCAGCTAAAAAAGCATGTTCTCTATAACTAGCAGTTTTCAAACCTTAGTGCTACAGAGAGTTTACCTGAGGAATTCAAACTTGAGATCTGCCTGTTACGGAGAGCCCGTGTGGGGAGCATGCAACAAACAGGCAGTCCCAGGCCTCAATTACCCCCTCTGATCAAAACCTACATCATTGTGTTCATTTCACGTTTCACAGTTACAAGCAGGCATGCCTGACCACACAATTTCTTTCTTTTTTTCTTTTTACAAGCAGGCATACATCACACATTGCACTCACAACATGGCTCACCTTATGCATGCCTGGTGGGAAGGCACCAGTCTTTTTGGACAAGCAGCCTGCTGAGCAGATCAATTGACCTGATGAGGATGAGTGAGGAGATGCAGTCCCAGCCACCATCTCCCAAACTGCAGGCGGCGTGCATTCATACAGACAATTGGAAGGTGCCAAATGGGGAAAGAAAAGAAGAAAGAGAGAAAGAAAGAAAGGCCACGCCAGCCAAAAGATACTGTGTGCATTTAAAAAGGTTTAATGGGGGAGTATGATCCATGCAGATCTGAATTGAGTTCGAAAGCTGTCACATCAATTCTAAGCTCTGCACAGGAGAGAAAACTGAGGTGACCTCTGATGATCAGGGCTGTAAAACGTGTGTACATCATCAAACAGAGAATTGCGACACCAACTTTAACACTTGCCCAAAAATCCGCGCATTTCTTAGCCATTGATTTACTGACTTGATTGCTGTATCATTCATATTTAAGATTAGAACCATGCCGAGCAAGTCATTACGCATACTTTTTTGCAGAGGAGCAAAAACAAGGCTGCACTTGCATGTACGTTGGACAAACAAAAATTAAAGTGCACTGCAGGATCACCACACAAGGTTTTTTTCTAAACATATCTAGTATATGATGATCCATGTGGAACTCACTGAGGAAACCAAAGCTGAAAACATCGTCTTGGAACTGTAGGCTGCCGCTACTGAGGCGCTGAGGGCTTGTGTGGCTCAGGGTCCCTACATTATGCAAGTTCAGTAGAATGTGAGGTGGGAAAAAACAATTCAACTGCAAAATGATACTGCCGGAAGGAGTGGATAGTTTGCTTCTTTCTGGATTTGCTTGTCCTAAATAGTCCTCACTTGATTTCATTCCTTGGTGGAGGGGATTCAAGGCTCTTCTGAGCCAATGTGTCCCCTATTCCTTAATTGCTGTAGGGAAAGTTTCCTCTGCCTACGTAGTTTTTCTTTTCTTTTCTCTTTCTTTTCACGAATGTCCACTGTACTTTTTTCGGAGTGCTGTACAGCTAGCATGGAGCAGAAAACAAGGAGTAGAAACTAAAAGGATAATTGAAAAGTTCCCCAAAAGCTTGGCACTATTTCATCAGTCAAGTAGCTGTACCAAAACAGCCACACCATATGGGTCGCGTATATATCAGTTCAAAGGTGTTGCTTGCCGGTAAAGATTACCTGCACAAGAAAGAAAGAAAAGAATAGAAAAGTCTACACAGGCCACAGGCCGCGTGCATTAAGGAAAGGTCCCTTAACTAGCAAGCTAGCAAGGGCCTCACCAGAGGCTGCACACATTTGGTGAGACCCTTGCTAGCTTGCCAGTTAGGGAACCTTTCTTTAATGCACGCAGCCTTTTGACCAGTGTAGACTTTTTTATTTTCTTTTCCTGCACACAGACACATATCAAGCCTATAATAAACTTGTTCACCTGTCTGCAACAGTCTCTGCCTTCTTCCCAGCGACTGTTGGACCTCAGAGGGCACTACCTGAATGTAAATCACCAACAACAACCAACTATTGGCACTGCCTGAGTTGCCAATCAAGCGACGCAGCTGATGTGTTGATAAATCAATGTGTAGCTTCATTAGCGCACATTTGTGATATTGCTAAGTGGAATGAAGCTTGGGATGGAGCATACCTTGTGGAACAGGGCACACAAAGACCCCACAGAACAAACACATGGCTTACAAAGTGGAGCGACATTCCATTGGGCGTAAGCAACATGCTTGCAGGATGCCTCCCTTCTTTGGCCTCAGAATCATTCAGTGCCTTTTGAGGCACACCGGCATCCTGTTGGGTATGAGCAGCCTACTTGATATGTGCCTCTCAACTTGCTTTAAGAGTAGTTATACCGTGCACGCGTGTGTATTGGCAGACATAAATGCGCACGCGCACACACATGTGCACATGCACACACACACACACACAGGGTCTACAGGGTTTAAAGATTGGCCTACAGCCCAAGACTCTGGCTGATCGGTTATTGGCTATTGGTTATCAGTTATCCGTTGGTTTCACATACACGCACACACATGATCAAGGAAGATGGCACGTTCTTGCCCCAATTTCATGTTGCAGGAGCGTTTTGTGCGCTATGTCAGCCAAAAAAAGGAGCCAGTCTAAGCTTTTTGGCCGTGCAGGCACCCCTCTCATCTCTTCCCTCTTCTACAATCATTCTCACCTTGGCAACAAGTGTGCCGTCTGCATGAGTGTTGAGCAGCACGCAGCTGGCTTGCAATCCTGCACGTGTAATACAACCAAACCCAGCATTAGAGCTGGTATGCTGTGTGCATTGAGCAGCATGATAGCTGTACTACTAGCCAATCAGGCAATGTGCACAATTTTGATGCGGATTCTGGGGTTGGAAAGATGCATGTAATTTGAGTAAGCGGCAAAAAATGTTCATGCCTTAGAAGCTGAAGATTGCCCAATATATGGCTGTGCACCTCGTGACTCTGAATTGTGATTTAAAGGCTTTCAGACGATTTTTTGCCGCTTACTCAAATTACATGCATCTTTCCAACCCCAGAATCCGCATCAAAATTGTTACTACAATTAACCTGACTACAATGACTGTCTAGTCTGTAGTACGTTGATCCAAAGCGAGTTCCTAGCAGGTCAGCTCAATATTTGAGCATGCATCCTGGAACAGGGCACAAGTGAAGGGAAAGAGAGCAACCTTAGACGTCCATCAATAGTGTCCTCCTTCTCGTCTTGCACACGTACCCCTCTTGTTTTCCTACCTCTCTTGCCTCTGGTTTTTCCTTCTTCTTGCCTTGTTTTCTTCCCTGTAACTCCTTTTACCCTTTTCCTTAATGCACGCAGCTGGGCCTGGCTTGCTTGGTCTTTTCTTTTTCTCTTTACCTGGTTCATTTGGAACTTCTCTCTCCTTTTCCTTAAATATTGTAGGGAGGATTTCCTCTGCCTCCGTAGATGTTTTTTATTTTGGACTTGGACTTTTCCTGGTTGAAAGACCTGGTGACATACAAGTAACAAACACACTGGTGAGGGAGACTCAAAAGTCTTTGAGACCATGTTTCCTGAATTGATGTAGGGAGCGTTCTCACTGTCCACGTGGTTCCTTTTTCTTTTCCCCTCGTGCACACCCAAAGCAACGATCTAGCATACCTCCGTGGCAGATGGACTGGCTGTGCAGGTACTCCATCCCAGTAGCAACTCCCAATGCAACCTCCAGGATAGCTACCTGATGCCCGCACAAACAAGTACAATTTCTGTCTATTGTGGCAGCCCCTTTGTGGCATTATACCAAAGTAGATTAGGCAGGGAGCAAGACAAACCACAATCTTGAATATAAAATAATGTGTTCACCTGTTTTGCTTGCACAGCAAAGTAAGCAGTCACCCACTTTTTCTACGCATGAACAAAAGTGACTCTGGTGTGTGAATTTGAAGTGGATGTGCCCTTTGCCATGTCTTTTAAAAGCTGCATCACCAGCACCTTCTGATACAAGTAAGCGTCCTTGGATGATCCAGTGCTAGAAATGGGTTGATTTGCTTGGGAATATATTTCAGATACTGTGTGTTTATGCACATACCAGGTTTGGGCACCAGTTTCCGTCGGATGCAACAGTCGTGAAATGCCCCACGTAGAGCGCAGATGAAAGTGACCCCTGGATGAAACATTGTACATTTTGCCACAGCACTCAGGCAAATACAGCAACGCATATAGAGCAAGCAAATCCTGGGCCAAGTTAAGGCTTTGTAGATGCAGCATGGCAATAAAGATAACTGTAAGTTATGCTTATAGGTGCATCTATAAGTATTGACATAATTATCTACACAACTTGAAGAGGTGTTTGAGTTTGAAAGGCACAAAATGCCCAGCTCAGGATTGTTCCTGGCCACGAGATTATGTTGGCTACGTCATCAAAAAAAGAAGGTGGTACATGTCTCGGACGGGTTCAGCAGTGAGAGTACAAGAAAAGAAAAAAAGCCTACGTTAGCAAAAAAAACGCGTGCATTAAGGAAAGTGTCCTTGAATATATGGACTAAAGTAAATGTATACGGATGTGCCTGGACAAGATTTTAAAAAGCAGGCCATGCATACTGCTGTGCTCATGGGCAACAAATTAAGTCAAAAGATACAATGTTTCTCCATCTTACCCATGTCTGTGTCATTTTTATCTGTGCACAGCATCCTCATTGGTACCTTGACAACTGCTGAAGCAAAGCTTGAGCAGGCAGGTTCACAGTGCATAGTGTGTTATGGTGGCTTCAGAACCTTGAATGAGCCAGCGAAGCCCCGATTGATAAGTCCCTAAAACACAGGAAGAACTTTTCAATGAATACAACTCATCTTATTTGGAACCAGAAAAGGAAGTCACCTGGTTACAGAACTCTTGGATGGCATACGTCTCTCGGTAGCTCTCAGCCCTTTTGGAATTGAGCAAGATAGACGTGTCCAATGGCTCAGGAAATGGAGATGTACTTATGGTGGCACGGCTGCATGGTGAAGTTCTCTGCATGTCAGGGCAGGGATCAGGGCAGGGATAATCAAGAAGAGACCACGCCAGCCAAAAAAGGCCGTGTGCATTTAGCAAATGTTCCCTTACTAGCAAGGGTCTCACCAAAGCAATAAAGTCTTGGAAAGAAAAAGAAAACCGAAAATACTCCCTACATCCATTGAGGAGAAGGAGACATGCTTGCTCAAAGAGCCGCGAGCCACTGAGCAGATGTGTCTCCTTATTGTAAGTTAATGTAGGGTTTATTTCACAGCTCGCTTAACATTTTTTCTTCTTCTTTTCTGAGGGCATGATCAAAATATCAAGAGGCCTATGTTGCTGCATGCTGAATGGCGTGCTGCATTAAGTTTCAGTCTTGTTCGAACAAGGTAGACGTGCTGATGCTGGTGTGCCTGCTCATTGCTTTGAACTCATATAGTGGAAGTAGGCAACGCAGCCAGACGCAGTGATTGGTGGTATCCAGCTTGAAGGTGCATTGAATGCCATTTTGCTGCAACCAATGACTGACGTTATTTCCGTTTGCTATAAGTGAACCTGTGCGTGACCAGGATCAAACATTGAAAGGAACAATCTCTTTACTTTTCCCTTCAGGCCTTCTCCCCTTGTCCTTCCCCCTCCCTCTTTTTGATACATTCTTGCGTTCACACATTTTTTGCATCTTTATTTGTTCTGCACCCAGTTTCGTTGACACCTGCCCTTTTCCAGTCAGGACACTGTCAAGCTGTAACACTTTTCGAGCACAACTTCTCTTTCCTACACCTCCACATCTCCCACAGGATGTCCTGTCTAGGCACCATTCACCATGTGAATTCCCAGGATATCAATACTTTTCTAAACCAGGATAACAACAAACTTCCTTGTTTTCTTCATGACCTCATGTGTATTTATGAACAGGCTAGCAGTCAAACGTCTTGACTGAGGCCTTTTTTCCCTTGTAACCCTTGTAACCCTTGTCAAGCTGTAACCTGATTGTTACAAGTGCTCAAGTTCAAACTGTACCTGGACTTCAAGCTCCCAGCGCTTCTTGATGAAGCCACCGATGCCAGACATGCTGTAATCAATGGTGAATGAGTGCAGCTGCTCTACCACGTTGGGATGCTTCAACCTCTGGCAGGTCCCAAGAGCACGCTGCAAGCCCTGCAGCTCTGCAGTCAGATGCAACCAGACCGTGGTTACAGCGGAAGGTGGTACCAAAGCAACCAGTAGGCGGCAGCTGCTCTCAGAGGTTTGGCAAAGACGAGTCAGATCTTTCAGGCCAGGCGCTATGCGATTGACCAGCCACACAAAAATAGCTGCCCCATCAAGCTGCAACTCCTGCTCAGTAAATATCTCAGAGGGTTGTGGTTTGCTGATTTTGCAAGGGAAATCTCAGCATAACTACCTGTTGGAGAATGCACCATCCGTCTGACCGCGACCTGATGTCCATTCCATCTGCCTTGATACACACGGCTTAAGGAGCCGCACCCAAGCATCAAACCTGTAAGCATAGGCAGACAAGTGACAAACAATTATTGACTAGAGCCATGTGCATGCACATAGGTAGACCCCTTTGAGGCATGCAGGGAGAAAGAAGAGAAAACTCTACAAACGCATGGGCAGCAGGCAGAGCTGATGTGATGATGGGATCACAGGCAGGTGAATATTCGTTAAAAGAACACGATTCCAAATTGTATTTTGTTGCATCAGTCTTTACAAATACCCATTAACGCTCTTTTAGTCCATGCGTGCAAAAAATGATTTTTTTTCTCAAGGACTCTGCATGCCATTACCTGCCATGTGAATTGAGTGGATTTAATGGATTTAATGGATAGGAATGAAACCATATTTTTAAAACATCGCCATAACAATGTTGAAATAAAGATTGTAGGTGGATGTTGGGTGTTGCAAAGCTGAAGAGCTAGTGGATCCTGCTATCCATTGCTTAAAACGCTACGGTCTTACGTCCTTCAGCATAAAGCACAGCTGATCTGTCTGCCGAGATTGCTGCACCAGGCATGAACTGCAGAGGACACAGCCAACTCGATTGATTGGAAACCCAGTTGAATTCAGCAAAAAAAAGAGGGATAAAAGAAAAGAGCAGTCTACGTCCTTTGATTCCTGCTTCCCCCCTCAACCCCTTCTCACCAAGCTGCAGGTCACCCATCAAGGATCTTGCAACATGCAAAGCCAATCCCCCGTATGAGCCACTTCCTCTACTGACGTTCCTGTGATCATGAATCATAACAGCTCTGGATTACAGGCTTGTACAACTGGCACACTGGAGAACACTGATACAATGAGTTATGCACAAAAGTGCACTAAACATTTTATGTGCATCAATTACAAGGGGTGTCCCCTTTCCCTTGATTGATGTAGGGAGAGTTTACTCTGCCTACGTAGTTTTTCTTTGTTTTTCTTTTTTTTCTTACAAGGGTCACTAGTACAGTTTTATTTGAGTACAGGTGTGTACAGCTCATTGTTTCTACTTTTTGTCTGAAGACACACAACTTGTTTGATGTGCCAAACGTTGCATGAGTTATTGCTTTTCCTTCTTGTCTGAAGACATACGATTTGTTAGACGTGCCAACAATTGCAAAAGCTGAAGAATACGCACAGTAGATGATGGACTAGAAGGTGTGATTTCTGGTAGAAGCAAATTCATCAAGGCAGTGCATGATGGATTGCAAACCTCACACACATGATTGCATACCTGCCAAGCTCCAGGTCAGAACCTTCGCTGCAGCAGCTATCAGCGTGCGTGGTGGACGAAGACTTACTGCCTGCCACAAAGGGTTGCAGCTTGTCCTGCTTGCTGCGGTGGTGTTGCACTGCGAGGGCTACTCCAGCCACCACAGCTGCAAGGCCTGTCACGATTTGCAAAAAAGGAAAGTATAGATAGTGGGCAAACATTACGAACCGGGGAAAAAGGATAATGAATGATAGGTGGTATTGTACTGCAAGGGTGATCCCTGCCACCATAGCTACAAGGCCTGTCTCAATATGCAAGCAATAAAGCATAGCAACTTTGGTTGGCACCTTCGTGGGAGTAATGAGAGCTACAAGTTGTAGCCTACAACGGACAACATAAACCACTAGGAGAGCGAGTAATTGCAAGTCCTTTTAGGTGAGTGCTAATACTGTTGTCAATGTGTTAGTTCTAGGCTTTTTTGTGTAAATACTGTTTGCTGATGTGTTAGTTATAGGCTACTTGGTCCGTGCCTGTCCACAGCACCTTTGGCCAAAGCAAGAAAGACTACGGAGGCAGTGAGAACACTCCCTACACCAATTAAGGAAAGGGAGACACTTTGTTTCAAAGAACCGTGAGGCTCCCTCACCAGAGGATAAGAGGGAAGCTTGTGTGGGTCTGGTGGGTTCCTGGAAGCATACGGCCTAAGGGTACCAGAGTTGAGTGTTTTTGATTTCAATGGCATGTCTAGTAGAGGAAGTTTTAAGCCAGAGCAACCAAGCAAATCACAGCCATAGTGATAATGAGAGTATGAGTTTTGTGGCTTCTATTTCACCTAACACGTTTTACACAGTTTTAAGCCAGAGCAACCAACCAAATCACACCCATAGTGATAATGAGAGTATGAGTTTTGTGGCTTCTATTTCACCTAACACGTCAGCCCTGGACAGCACCAAGCACCACATCCCTTGTGAACCTGTCCCTCCTGCATTCAAAATCCCAGTTTTGCGGGCTCTAGTGCACGTACCTAGCAAGCTCAGGACAGCACCCTGCAAGGCATTCCTTTTTAGTGACTGTGACAGCGCCTTACCCATTGAACCCAGGACAGCACCTAGCACCGCATCCCTTGTCACCGTGTCCCTTGTTTGGCTTGGCTGGAGATCCCCTGCTCCCTTGTCCTGTAGAGGCAAGAAAGATCAGCTCCGCTAGCGTGAGTGATTGCGCAGCAGGAATAGGAGCAGAGGCAGAGGATAGCACGCCTTGACAGCTCTGCGCAGAGGGTTATCAGGCAGAGCGCTCAGTGCTCTTCCATCTAAGGCAAGCAATCAATGCGCTGATGGTGGGGGTTGAGATAGCATTGCGTACTGGCTGCGAGGTTATGAAAGGCCTGACTCAGGATCATGAAAACAGCCCGTGTCCAGAACGTTAAGCACACTGTGAGAAAGACTTGTTATGTTCAGTTGACCTGTCCAGAGCTTATGAGATGTAAAGCAACATAAGTCCATGATCAGCTTTGCCTGTTAAACAATCATTCAGCGCTTTCAGGGTCAAACAACTCTACCGATGGCTCTCTTTGATACATGCAGCCAGTACATGACTGTTGTCAGGGTGAGAAATTGGGCAGTCAGAGCAGTGTCTCAAATCTTGCCATGACACTGTGCGGCCTCTTGCTCTCGTTGCTCACCGGCCCAAGACCCTGCAGCATTGTGGCCAAACACGCTTGCAGCCCCCGCTCCAGCACGCACGCATCAGACACGACCCGCTCACACAGCACCAAAGAGTCTTGGATGATGTACTCGTACCTGCACCAAGCAGTGGGGTTGGGTTGACTAAGAGTATAGAACAAAAGAAGAAAACTACGTAGGCAGAGAAACCCTCCCTACACCAATCAAGGGAAAGGAGCCGCATTGGTGCACAGACCGTGTGACCTCCCTACTACGAAGTTCAGACTGAGAGAAGTACGGCAGGCACAGAAACAAGACAGGTCCAGCAACGAGAAAGAGAGCAGGATGATAGCTGAAAGATTGGAGTTCCAGACCTTCAACAATAAGCAGAGACAAGAGCATACATGTACAAATGTACATATATACACACGCAAACTCACACACACTATAATATGTGTGTGTGAATGTGTGTGTGATATGATGTTGGTTTTGAGGCATGTGCAATGCATTTCGCACCTGATGACTTGGTTCAAATCCAGCTTATGATTTTGGGCAAGGAGTTTAGGGTCTCAAAAGCTGCTTGGAATAGTCTTGAGTTGCCTGATGACATGTTTTTTTTTGCAACTCCCAAACTGTATGTATGAAGAATGTAGAGACTTGAACATTGGCTCCTGCGCAAGCCTTCACTCAATCAGGAATCAAGGCTGCACGCGTCCATCATGCTGAATCAAG
Source organism: Dunaliella primolecta (assembly GCA_914767535.2). Classification (NCBI taxonomy): domain Eukaryota; kingdom Viridiplantae; phylum Chlorophyta; class Chlorophyceae; order Chlamydomonadales; family Dunaliellaceae; genus Dunaliella; species Dunaliella primolecta. Next base: position 5,234,892 of record OU611762.1, read on the forward strand.
AATGCTGTGTCCAACGTATATGCTGCATCGAAGGTGCTGTGCACCAGGCAGACAAATGATGTAAAATCACAGGTAAAACCAAAAGTTCTGAACTCAATAGGGACAAATAAAATATTCTTCTTGCAGGGCATGCCTGTTGCGTTGCTGGGATCAATGTGTTAGCCATTTCTGAACGACTAAGCAGCAGCGATGCATGTGTTCCTTGATATCCCATGATATTAGCATGGCAAGACTGGAACTGCCTTGTTAATAGGATGGACTATTCTTACAGTCATAGAAGATGGTAGTTGATGAGGAGGTGGCTGCACTGTTTTTTGCAGGAAATGCAGCAGCCATCAACAAACACTGTTTGGCATACCCTTTACTTGTTGTTCCCTCCAAGAGGAAGGCATTGCTTCTTTTGTTTTGCTGTTGAATTCGAACTTGCCTGTCACTCCTGGCAATGTAGGCATAATCCACAATCCTTCCAGCTCGTGCAAAGCACCGTGAGCGGGCATCCTCGGGCTCGCAGTGCCCATCTTCGAGGTGCTCAAACTGTTGCTGACCTGGACGCCAATTCCGGGGGCATTTTAGCAGTATGAAAGGCTGTTATAGACAAGGACCACTTTCAATGTCTTCTGCTACCTGTGGTACACAAAATCAATCCCTCACCATGATGCTGCATGCTAAACCCAGGATCTAATGTCTTGGAAGGTTGGGAGGATCCTGCCTTAGCAAATCTGGGTGCGCTCAAACCCATCCTTTGAAATGTCTAGCAATTGCGCAACCTAAGCAGCAGAGCCTGCTACCAAGTTGTCTTTTAGAGCCTGCTATAGAGCTGCTTAGTTTTATGAATGGAGTACAAATAATGTACAAAGAAAAGAAAACTTCGTAGGCAGAGAAAACTCTCCCTACATCAATTAAGGAAAAGGAGACACATTGGCTCTGAAGAGCCGTGATCCCCCTCCACCACAAAGCTATGTATAAAAAAGGTACAGTCTGCTGGAAAAGAAGTTACAGTCTGCGCTGGACAACAACTAGCATGCATTATGGGAAGACCCAAGAGTCAGTGCTGGCGTAATGTGCAAGAGCCTTGCTTGAGTTTAGCACTCATTCCTGCTGCCAGGAAAGGGCATGTTGTACAGCATAAAGCTCAATATGTGATCTGGAAATGTTTAACCAAGAGAAAACATTTTCTGCCATACAACAAGTGCCTCAAACTACCTACCCGGCAGGCTTGGGGGTCGGTGCGGCTGTGTAAATGGTTGCTCCAGCCGCTCCTTGGTAGGGCATACTCTGTACTTACAACGCGAGCAATAAGTGAAATTAAACAGGTTAAGGTCTGAAACCACTCGGATGCACAGTGCAGGACTGTACACAAGGCAGGATGTTTAAGTGCGTGCATAAGGTGTTGTCCAAACAATAATTGAGCTTCTTAGCCTTGGGCTTTTTGCTATGCCTGCATAGCTTCAGGTTAAGGGTATGTGCTTGGGCGTGAATACTGAGGAGCAGAGAGATGCTTTTCTTCTGGCCCATTTGTCAACTTGCCTGTAAACAAAGTGAGACTGCCTGACACTGAGCAACGGTAGGGATGTGTTTTGGAAGCTGCTCTGGCTCTGAACTTCTCCCCTGTCAGACCATAAGGATGCGCCATCGTTGCCAAAGAAGGCCACCTGAAATGGTGAGGGAGTTGCAGTGAGCATCCAGGGATTTAAATGATGGGCTGCTTTTGTAATGACTTGCAAATGTGCCTGCATCTGGTTACATCAGGCCCAAAGGAAGCTGCAGGTAACTGGGGCAGAAAGTCAACCCACTGATGCGCTGCCACAGAGCATGGCGCAAGATTTGGGGCTGCAAGGCACTCTTCAAACGTGTCCATATGCACGTTCCTGACTCATCTGGGCAATTGACTTGCCCAGATGAGTCCCAAGTCTGACACCTCTTATGAGTAATTACCAAGCCTTGAAAACATGGCCAGTCAAGAACGGTTCTGAACTGTGAGGCGCTTATGCACTTTTACTTTGGAAAACAAGGCAATTACCTGCTGGAAAGTGAGCGCACTGCCCTCCTGCAGGTAAATTCTGGAGAACTGCAAGCAAAAGCAGCACACAAAGCGCAAAGTGCATATGGGCACATCCAAATGTGGCCAGGCTGTGCAACATGGCAGGTGTTAAAGCACATGTCTTCCTGTAAGTGCTTGCTGAAAGCTCTGATGGTACTCACATGTTTGCCCAAGTCCAGGTAAGGATAGCCCTGGGCAGTGGAAGCAGGCTTCACCAACACACTCCTATTCACATCAATTTTGACGATTTCCGCTGGCCAGGAGCCGTCATCAAGCCTGCATTCCACATCATTAGCTCATACCACGTTCCTAAATTTAGGAAGAAGGGTAATGGCGTGATGCTGGGCCTCGTCAGGCGTGCAGGAAATTCCTTTTTGGAGCATGCTTGCGCGCACCTGAGCTCTCGTGCGTCGATCCGAACCTCCTGTATGGACGCATCATTCAGTGCGTACACAAAGGCGGGGACATTGGAGACACTGGCGACAGCGTCTGAGAGCACAGCACTCAAGCAGTGGGCAGCAAGATACAAGAGAGAGAGGGGGAGCCAACTCATCTATACTAGAAAATAATTCTATGATTAACAGAGTAACCACACGGAGCCTCTTTGTTCCCCTTTCCGAATTGTGTCACCTTTGTCACTTTGATTCAATGAAAGTGACATCTATAAAATTCGTAATATCTATATACTGAATCCTGGAGGGTGCATGCGGTTGACATCCAGCAAGCTGATTCTTACCTTGAAGTTGAAAGGACACACAGGCCCTTGATCCAGACACACTGATTGTGTAATTTATCACCTGATAATGATAACGGTTATGCTGAAATGCACCGTCAGCGCGTGTACAAGTTAAAGCAAGCATTTGAAAATTCCGGCATGCTTTCAGGCTGGAGCATCTCCGGAGATGGATCCATGACGTTCACTTGATTGCCATGAAACATGTTTTAAACAGTTGTTCTTGCTCCTCTTTGGAGGGCAGCAGTTTTCTCACATCATGACAGTTTTTTTTTCTTTTCATCAACACATCAACGCATTTCATATGGCTGTGTCCGCACTCTGCCTATCCCCCAGGCAACTGTATTAATGCTGATGAATGTATGCCAATGTATGCCAATGTATGTGCAGTGCACAAATGCTGCAGTGATTTCACAAATTTTGATATTGCAACTTTGCCTGTCCGTGCACCAAAGAAGATTCTGGTATTTCAGTTGTCTAGATCAGGCATGTATCTGAACTTAATTGATGTAGGGAGAATTTCCTCTGCCTATGTAGTTTTTTTCTTTTCCTTTCTTATATACCACCATGATATGCCTTTTTCATCATTCTGAAATTGTTCCTTTATGTACATATGAACTAGTTTTTGTCAAAGTTGCCTATTTTTACACTCCTTCTTTACGCACCAGCTGCAGCGCATTAACAGAGAAGAGCCTGCCCTAGTCCAGCACCAGCACTTTACTCAACATTATCAGCAGCAGCAGCAGCAGCAGCAACAGGGTAGAAGAGATGGGAAGCCAGAGGCGGAGCAGAACGAGCAAAAGTAAAGACCAAGACGTGCGATCCCAGTCCACAAGAAGTCTCACGCAATGAAGGTTTCATGGGGTCCCTCTGTGAAGTATGGGGGAGTATACGGGGGAGTTTATGATCCAGCCAAGATCCGAGCCATGTATGGGGGATGGGATTGGTCTGGGGCCTGACGGACTCTGCGGTTTCCGACAGGGTGTCTGGAGGCTCGAGACGACTGTTTGTAGAGTGCTCAAGCAATGTAATGCACCTGATGTCTTATGCTTACATGTGAACACGTCAGGCTACCTGGGTGGTTGCTTTTTTGAAGCTTTGCAGTGCATGTGCATATATGACCAGTGGCGCCGAGATTTGAAGCACAAAACATCATGCATCATATGATACGATGAACTTTTCTGACACACCATTTTCGGAGTAATGCTGTTCTCTGCTTCTCTGAACATCACCTGGAACACGGAAGTGTAGTTTCTGGAGTCTCACATTTTGCATCATGATGGAGTGCGAGTGGATACACTTTTTCATGAAGAGCGACAGTGTGTGATCCTCTTTAGCATTTGGCACTTCTGAACTTAGCTCAAGGACTTGTTTCCTTCTCCAGTTGACACATTTGTTCACAACTTGGTCTGGTTTGGTTACAGGCACCTTTTTGCTTCAGCTACGCCGCCCTTGTAGGCAGGTACAGCCAGGTAACCCTATTCTGTCCTATCTTTCTTTCCGCTTCAGCCTGACGCTAGGCATTCATGCGTTTAAACTGATGGCCGCGGCTTCTCTTTTGTAAATCCCGTGCTCTTTCTACCAAGAGGAGGAAAAACCACGGGGATCTGGAGGGTTACTAGCAGTACCCCATGCCTGATCTTGGTGATGAGTTAAACCCTCTGACGAGCCATTGAGAGTAAAAGCGGCTCTTAAAGTCAGATTTTACACTGTTGGCTAGCAGATTGCCGCAAGCCGTCCTCCAGATTCCTACTCTTTTTCTTTTTTACCTTGCTTCCAAAGAGGACTCAATGAGCTTAGAGCTAATGAGTTTCCTTCCTTCATTAATGCAGGAAGTCTTTGGTTGCCCAGTCTTTTCTCCAGGATGTTCAACTCCAACATGCTTGAAGTCAAGTCACATCATCATTAGGTCCGCCCATTTGTACTTCGTCCATAGTTATGCGCCAATTCTTGCTGCAACCTTTTACAAACATCATCCAAAACTTCCAGTGATTGTGGATGACCTCCCCTGATGGCTTGAAGGCCCCTCCTCACATGTGCTAAGACGCTCTCATCCTGAGTTTTGGGCTGAGCTAAAGACCCCTTGTCGTCAGGTTGTTGTCGCTGAATGGCTTGCTGTGGAACCTGCACCTTTTTGCTGTGGAAGCTGTCATCCTCCGATCCACGCAGTGCGCTTGCCAAGTTAGCATCAACTTTCCCTGGAGCAGCTTCGTCATCCATGGATGCCAAGGTAGGTGAAACCCAGCTGCTGGAGCGCATTATCTCTGGCTGGTGTGCACATGTGACGGGAAGCAGAAGCCTTGGGAGGGAAGCATTCAGGGATTGGTCAGCACTGAGCTGCACAGGTGCATCAAGCGTCGCCAAAGGCTCATCCCCCTCATGATGATAGGCAAGCTCAACCGGCAGCTCAGGCCCTCTCTCTGTCACCAGTGGCTCATCATCAGCAAGCTCTTGCTGGAGGTAGCCTGTGGATGCAGGGCGACACAGCTGGTCCAGGAAAAATTGGAAGACGCCAACCAAGTAGCTACGCAACACATGCGCTTCAGAGGTGCCATGGGGAGCAAGCTGAGCATGGCTTCTGCATGCTTGCAACCACACATGCACACATAAGTGCACACATCAATGCAAATAGCAACGGACAGAGGCAAGGGCAGGGGTATCTAGGAGCTATAAGTACCAAAGTACCAACCCTGTGCCACACAGGAACAATACCAACTGCAGCTTGTCTGCGCACTCACGTACACATGCTTACACACAACTATGTTTCTGTCATTTCCCCCAACAACAACAACAGCAGGGCATTCTTGCACACAGGAGTGCGAATCCCCGTGTAAATATTGCAGGAAAACAGGGAAGCACACACATAGTTTGTTAGATACAATGCAATCCTGGATACCTCTAATTTTGAGCTACAGGTACGCTCATAAGCATAACTGCTGACTCATTAACAATCTATCATCCCTTGTTTCCTCTTCCTCCTCACCTATGAATTCTCCGAGTTTCGCAGCAAGCCGATAATTGTTCTGTGCCCGGTTGATGGTCTGCTCCAGAATTCCATGCACATGCTCCTTTGTCTGCAAGCATGCAGCGCAACCAATCAAATCTGCTGGATGAGGAAATGCCACTCAAAATCTTTAAAAAAACACCTTCAGTCATTAAAACACCTCCCTGGGAGCAACAGACCTGTGAACACAGGGGGATATGCGGGGACAAATCCAAACATCTCCGGTGTGCACAAGGAAGACAGCATATGCAGGGAGGTATCAAGGGAAAGGATGGCTGGATGCTCAATTTTGTGCCGAACACCCCCTTGTTGGATGCTCTTGCGTCTTGGAATAGACACTAAATCTGTTCAGCGCCTGCTTGTTTTGCAGCATGGTAACCTGTAACAAAATGTTATTTTTAGTCTCGTGGCGCTAGCATAATAATTCAGTCTTGTTGTGCCAAAATTCATCGACATACAACAAAGAATCTAGGAGGCACATTCTGTCTCCAAAACCCTTCATTCCTGCCAATCTTGTCTTTCCCACCTTCTCCTACAATACTCTTGCCATGCCAGAGTCGTGTAGACATACAGAACGTAACAGTAGTTTCTTGAAATTGAAAAAGGAGTGATCACAGCTGCTTGTCATCCTTTCTACCACCTGCCACTCTCGTCTTTTCAATTTTTTGTGCTCGTCTTCGCCTGCCCTCTTAGTTTTCCCTTCTAGTGTGGAGGGGACACCAACCTTCAAAGTACTGGCAGCCGCGCTCTCATCGTTCATTGCCAAACGCTCTCTGGCATACCTCTTCAGGTTCTGCACCCTCGCTAGCAAACGCTGCGACCTTCTTGAGCACACAAGTGCTGTGGATAAAGGAGTCGCAGTGTAAGCAACAATGGAATAAAATTCATAAGTGTTCAAGCAAGTTATGTTTTCAGCGCTCCTCTACTCTGCCCGTCAAAATATAAATAGTTGATTTCTACAGATGTCCCTGGAGAAGAGCAGCTAGAATATTGTGGAAAACAAAGCAATATAAAGCAACAGCGGGCGAACAATTATAATGAGGAACAGACAGGCAATTACCTGTCTCAAGGGCCACGCTGCGCTCCTCCTCAAGCAAGGCCATTCTAGCCTGGCGCTGCTGCCCGCTGCTGGGTGGCGCATTCGAAATTCCTGACACAAACCTTTGTGTTGAAGCCACAGGACCTTGGAAATGGAATGAAAGCAAATGAGGAATGGTTCTGTGAGTAACAGCAATTCCTGGTATACCTCTGGGTACAGGAAAAGCAAGAATGAGAGCCATGAGTGCCCAAGCGTGCAAAAGCCCTTCCGCAATTTCTGTTGTTGGATATCAAACAACTTGCTGTTCTAGCTCCTTACCCATTGTATACCCCCTCTTCATTCTGCTGCTTTCTGGAGTGAGATGCTTTACTGGCAGCCTATGAAGCATTGCAACAGCTGATGTTTGCAGAGGGACGTGTCACCAGAAGTCAAGAATAAAAAAACAAAGTAAGAGAGCGAAACAAGAAAAGGAAGTGGTACATAACATTTAGAAACGACACAAAGAAGTACAATAACGCCGCAAGCATTATACAAGGCCACCAAAGAGGATCTCGCACAGCGCAACAGTTGCAAAGTCTCATGTAATAATAAACTCAAATATATTACCTACCAGTCACTGATAGGTCACGCTGAGTGTATTGCAACGGTGTATCCAATTGGATACACCGTCGAATGTGCCTTGAAGTCAGCCACCACGATCAGTCAGACATAGTGGATTTATCGAATAGGTTAAATTCATACATCAAGTCGCCAATTCAACTCCCAGGTCTAACTGGGTGGCCAGTCATAATCGGATCATGGTCCAGTTCTCTTGCTGACAAGCCAGTGCGCAATGAAAACCCGGATTTGGTTTGGGGGAGGGAGATTGTTCTCCCAGAGGCGCTAGCAATGTTTGCTTTCAAAGCATCGAGTTGATTTTGGCATGACAGCAGGAGCTGTGCTTCTATGCTTTCCGAGTCCTCATGCAAGCCCAAAGATACAGGCAGGTCTAGAAAAATACAGTCAAAAGGACTTGACTGGCTTTTGAGAAGACCAGCTGTGGCTACAACTACAAAGGTAGAGACAAGCTGTCGCACAAGCATCCTCCTCCAAATGAAAGCTTGCAGAAAAGTCAAATATTTTTTAAGTTAGCAATTACATCCCCACTGAACACTGTCAGACAGCACTTTTACATGCTTTCAGGGTGCAGGCACCACACTCCCTTCAAAGTAAAATTTCCATCTACAGTTCGTTAGAAGATACACTGAGCGCAGCAATGATGCAACCTCAATTGCTTCCAGAATCATTATGGAAACAAGGCGTAGGCGATGGGATAATTCCTACATCAATTAGGGAAAAGGGACCTCATTGGTTTGAAAATGTACGACCCCTTACTCTAAAACAATCATTCATCTCATCAGTGCAGGGTTGCGATGCGCGTACGATGCCTCAAACATGGTATTTGCAGTAGCAAGTCCAGGAGGGACATCTAGGACAAAAGCACCTTGCTGACAAGTTTCATGTATAGATTTGGAAATGGGAGATGATATTGAAGTAAGGAGTCTACTTACTGCTACGATATTTACTTTTTTCCATCATGGTGTTCCAAGCTCAAAAAGTCAGTTGGCCATGACTCGCTGCCAGCACTTTCTTTTAATACCTGTCTCATTTAATCTGCACGTGAGCCTCATGTGCAGAGATCTGCAACTTGGCACAAGGCTTGTTATCCTCCAGTTCAAATTGATGTGTCAACTAAATTGGCCCAGTTTGGTTACAAGCACCTTTTTTTTGGCTCCAGCGAAACTGCCTTTGAAAAGAAAATGAGAAGGAAGTCTGCGCTGGACAATTTGCTGCCCAGCCAGGGTGCATTGAGGGAAGACCCAAAAGTTTACCCTAGCACTCACAGTGAGACCCATCGACTACAGTAAGCTAGAGGCAACCAAACTAATGTGGGTCCAGTGGGTGTCGGCCACCCGCCCGGGTGTGCGCCTCACCTCCTGTAAGCAGCCCATCCAGCAGCCCCCTTCCCTGGTCACCCAATGTTTGGTTTGCTACATTGGATGGTAGGTGTCATTGATCTGTCCTCAAGGTCTGGATAGCATGACAGTAGGGTTAGGTTGCAGGTTGAAGGATCTCCTCTTTGGGTAAGCTAAGCTGATGAGGGGGGTTGATTGTGTACTGGAGTCCTAATTTGGAGAGCGTGCAATATAACTTTGTTTTGCTGTGTATGTTTCATAAGAATTTTTTTGTGTGCATAAGCTCTCTATGCTGTGTCTTTTGCTCCTTGCCCTACTATACTCAAATAAACCACCCGCTGAGCGGGTCCCGCTCCCCCCTCATATCAGGCAATACGCAAGAAAGAAAAGAAAAACTACGCAGGCAGTTTTCTCTTTCTCTTTCTTTCTTTTCTTTTCTTTATGCAGGCAGTAAAAACACTCCCCACATCAATTAAGGAAAAGAGGATACCTAGGGCCAAGGCACCGTGTACCTCTTCACCAAGAGTAACAAAAGAAGGGAGTCAGTGAGGATCAGGAGGGTTACAAGCAGCACCCGGCAGCCCGTGCCTGATCATGCTGATGAGAGTTGAAAGAAGTCTTTTCGAGAGCTTGTCTGGTGCTAGCAACTTTGTAAGCATACTGGACAGAATGAGCATGAAGCTTTTGAGCAAGCTTGGTGGCCTTGTAAGTGTCAAGACCAAGCTCTTTCAGAGGCTTTAATGTGTGAGGGGTGTAGATGACCCCACCCACAACTAACAGGATAATATGAAGGGTGACTTGAGCTGAGGTCCTTGAAAGATGACAACATAGGTCGCGGTGCTGCTGCTTGGAGGCCTCAAGCTCAGCAGGCTGGCTTTTAGGCCGGGTGTCTTCACAGTATTTGACTTCCACAAGATGGACGTGTCTCTGATCTGGGAGGAGCTGACTAGGGTGACGAGCCTTGGATTGGGTGGAGTGGCTATGGCTGGCGTTGAGTCCTCCCTGTTCCCCCCGCGCCCCCCTGCACTTCTCAACAGATACCAGGAATGTGATCTAGGCACTCTGTTCAAAGGAACAACTAATACATCAGGCCAACATCAGGCCAACATCAGGTATAACATCAGGCCAACTTGAGGTGAGCCTATCCTTGTCAGGGAAGCGATGAGGAAAGATATATTCAGGGAGGGTTCCATTAGTTGCGTGTTCCGGGATCTGTAGGTCCTGCAAAGCAAGACGGTCTGCTCTGACAATGTCCTTGGAGGCGCGCAGTATGATACGCAATGAAGATGAAGATGTAAGGAGCAGCACAGTTCCAGCCAGGCAATTTGATGAATTTAAAAACCCAAAACCACATTCACTTATCAAAAGTATTGTATTGTGAAGATACAGGGCCTGGTGCCCAGCTAGAAGCTTCACAGCAATAACACAGTGAACTGTGCAAATAACTCCAAGGTACCAAGATCACTCTTAACACGAGCCTCCTAGATGTCGGCGGGACTATCTACACTGCCCACACCTCGGATCAGTTAAGAAAACTAGAGCTTGGCCTGATCTATCATACATACATGAAAGCTCCATGCCCATTCTGTGCAATATGCGCAAACCAACCTGAACAAAAGCGCCATCAAAAACAAAAGAACTCAAGCACTCATCACCACCCTTGTGCCTCCTTTCCTTCAATTGTCGTAGGGAGTGTTCTCGCTGCCAACGTGGTTTTTCCATTTTTTCTTCTTATGATGCCACAAAATTGTTATGTGGTGGAGGGAAGTCTCGGCTCTCCAGAGCCAATGTGTCTCCTCCTTAATTGATGTAGGGAGAAATTCCTCTGCCCAAGTAGTTTTCTTTTTTTTCTTTCTGCTAGCAGAATCCTTCTTAAGGTATCTAACTTAAGGTAAAGGCAGGTTTGGCTCATCCCTTATTGGTATGGATGCCTGCCGTACTGAGAGACTCCTGGATCAGGGGATACACGTCCCTGAAAACATCTCACGAGCCATTCCAGACTGGGTTTTTCCTAATGGTACTGACTCCTCTGCTCCGCACCAGAGCCGCCCTGATGTTATCTTTGTGAGATCTATCCCAGGCAGACAAGCTCACCTTGATCCTTCTAAGATTCCTCCTCAAGACAGAGACATTCACCTTGTTGAACTGAAATTCTGCCCTGACACCAACCCCTACATTACTTTCGAAACTGCAGCAACTCAACATGCTCACAAAAAGGAAAAAAAAGACTACGCTTGCCAAGTCTGGCCGCGTGCATTAAGGAAAGATCACCTGAAAGGCAGGGCCCCACCACACAGACCAAGAGGAACATGCTCACACTATAACCAGCTCCTCGCAGCTAAGTAACCCTTTCCTTTCCTTTATCAGGGAAATCTACCCAGCTTGCATGGCACACACTCAGCCATGCGCAGTGCATGCTTAAGGCGTGTCCTGCAGGGTTTGTATAGGACACTTCATCTCTTAATTGACTTTCATTTATTTTCAGTGTCGCTTGGTACACTTCTCTCCATGTCCTTACACAACATAGGAAGTGCTCTACTGCCTACCTTGCTCTTTCCTTCTTGGTAAGCAAAACTATGCACCTTTTGCTGACAAGCAAGACTACACACTCCAGTTTGAGTGGTGGCTCCTTGATTTACAATCTGTCCGGAAGAAATATTAAAAATATTTACAGACTTTTACGGTCATGGCCCAAGCATCATCTGCAGCTTTCTTGACAACACACCCTTGAGTGCTGCAGTTGCTGCTTCGCTCAGCTGCAGAGATGCCTCACACGGTTGTGATGCTTGTATCTGGGGGACACTGGATTTAATAGGTTGAGATTGCATGCCTTCCGGGTGGGCTTGGCTCTCTGACTCAAGTTGCGCAAAGGCATTGCTACTGCGCCATTGCCCCAGCTTCATCACTGTAGACTGCTCCCTATGAGGGCAGAGGCATGGTGGGTGCTTTGTCTGTACTTTGCTGCAAAGCATGCTTTGTGCAAAGTGAAACTGGGTTCAGGCAGTGTCTTGAAAGCAGCACGCTCTCCAAGACACATTTCCTTTGCACACATGCTTTGAAACCTGAGGCTGCATATGCATGCCAGCCATTGCAGAGTCCCTTTCCAGTGTCTGCTGCCGTGGCGTCAAGGTGCGGCTTTGAAACACAGTTGCTCCCTCGGTCATCCATACACATTGACATACGACATATACATATGGCGTCAGGCATCATGTTGCAGCATTTCATACACACGCAGAGCCCGATGCTGAAAGGGAAGGTCATAGCTTCATGTTGCGTGGATGCATGTCACGTCGGATGCATGACACACACAAGGTCAGGTGTCAGGTTGCAGCTTTGCAACACGAGTGCTCCTGCAGCCACATATCCCTGGCAGCTAAAAATCCATCACACTGACCTCAAGGTTTCATGCACCTGAAGCAAAACCTTGCTTCTGAAGCTTGGTCTCACGAACGGTACCACAGAAAAAGCTGCGCTTGCTCACCTGTCTTTTTCAAAGCCCTGAGCAATATAGAAGCCCTGGACCTCTGCTGGGACTACTGCGCCAATGTCATAAATCCCCTGTCAGAAATGGAATGGAAGACTGTCAGGAGGCTGCAGTGGTAATTGCGATACGCACAAGGGATACCTCACTGCATGACTGGGATGTCCTCTCGTGTCCATGCCATGCCTGCTTTGTACATTGTGTAATGTGCTGCTTAAATCAACACCACCAAGAAGGTCTGCTACTGAATGCAGGCTCATTTTAGGAATGGATAGGCTGTTTAGGCCAGCCAGGGACCTGGCAGACCTGTGCACTCAATTCCAGCACCTGTTTGGTTCTGCACCCCCAAATAGTGCACCACGCCTAAGAGACTTCATGAACCAGGCCGATGTCCTAGGATGAGCCAAGTTCGTATCAGCGTGTCTGAAATGCTGTATCAGGTTCTGAGTTTTTAGCCTTTTGCACTTTTTCATCCAGATTGAACTGGATACAGACACCTTTTCGCATCAGCTAAGCTGCCCATGTAGGCAGGTACAGGAATGTAACCTTTTCCTTTCCTTTCCAGCAAGGGACAAGCACCAAAACACGGTGCATCCTCTGTGATTCAACAGCTGGCATTTCTTAATACAGTCTCCCAAGCGCGAATACAGCTTTGATGAAAATCCAATTTTCCTGACTGCATTTCAGCAGCCAGGGCATTTCCTGAAGGCAAAACAAACAACGTACTGGAAAGTTTGCAGTGTAAAGTTTGCAGTATCCAGCAAACTGCGCCTTTTCTCTTTTGTACCCCTCCTCTGCCAGTTTCCTTGAACTGCCATCTTGCTACGCTGTGTGGACAGAACTTGCACCAAGAGACAAGAAAAAAAGGTCTCAGCAATAACAGCCTTTTTCTACCAAAAGAGCATCAATGGTTTTGTTGGTGTTGCCTCTCGCGTTGCTTGCTGCCCCTTTTTCCCTGTGTGAAGGTGTTTTCTGTTCTGTCCCTCTCTCCTTTTGCTACTTTGCCTCAGCTTATAATGCCAATGCTTTTGCTCCACCCCCTCCAGTGCCATGCCTCCTCCTGCAACCAGATTCTGGATGGTCAGCTTTCACTGCTTATGCAACTCAAGCAAAGGTGAAACGTCAGACTATTCTAAGGGCGTCCACATTCTGTATGAAGGCCCGATGTTGAAATGAGTGCAGCAGAGAGTGAGCCATGCAAAATTTTTGACACCAGCGCGTCCATGATGGGACCATCTAACCTTGCTGATGATCTGGCGCAGCAGAAGCTCGACAAGGCGACGACCAATTCCTCTGCCCCGATAATTTGGATGCACGCACACCTGCAAAAAAAACAATCGTTCAGAAAGTGCAACACTTGGCAGGAAACCTAAAAAAGCTTCCAAGACCTGTGCCTTGTTAACCATCAAGGAAAAATGTAAAAACATGAGCAAAAGCATGGTGTAGATGTCAAGTTCGCATATCATCAAAAATCCAGATCAGAACTAAATTTTGTTTATTTTGAATTGCTGCTTTGCAGACTTGGCCGCAAAAATGCACTCCTATCATCCCAGTTGTCAAGCGTCAGAACAGAGAACATAACAGGCTGAGAAGCCTGAGCTTGAAGCGTGCCTCAGTCTACTCTCAGTTATCCCAGTACATCCAGAAAGGCTGCTGAAAGTCACCATTCCAATCTGTCCTTTGTAATGGGTTGTTGCTCTCATGCAAAATCATGATGGATTGGCAGTGCAGTGACAACATATATCACGTCTCCTCAGACGTCAATAAAATCATGAAAATCAGAGCTAAATCTGGGATCGCTATGTTAGACTTGTTGTGCCCCTCTTAAAAAAACATCCATCATACTGTTTTCTGTCTTGTTCTTCTTCGGCTCTGTTCTTGCTCCTGAGCTTGTTGTACAGTAGATCAGAGCAAGGGGAAGAAGACAATGTTATGTTGCTTTTAAAAGGCGGCTTTTGCATCTCACGGAATCCCAGAATCCATACGAACTTTATTTATTTTGGCAACCACATACAAGATGCGTCGGTAAAGTTGTCTACTCTCTCTACGCCTGTATGCTGGAGCTCCCAAGTTGAGTTTCAAGGCTGCCCCCTGAATTGCAGTGAATAGCAGGTGAACCTCCTAAAACCTGCTCTCAAGGCTGTTCTCAATGCCCTTTGTCTACCGCCACTTTTGGCTATCCTAGTCCCTCCTCTCACTTGCCTACCCCCCACAATCTCCACCAGCAGCCCCCAAGTGTCCCTTTACCTTCCCCCTTCCCCCTCAGCTCATTGCTCTACACAATCAATTCCTCTCTTTGGAACGTAGATTGAATAGATCAGATCTAAGGGCCATTGGGCCCAAATTCCTATTCTTTGGCCTAAGAATGTGCCAGCATCCTTCATTTCAGTCCAGAACCAACTGGCACCAGCAAACTTCCTTTCTTTCTTCACGCCCCGGGCCTTCAAGTGTCTGGCAACTGTCCTTTCACCACTACAAACTTTCTGAAGCATTGTATCCTTCGACCCTTTCCTTTGTAGCGGAATTAAAACCTAGTTATGTTATGCTATGGAATGCGAACATTGTTAATGCAACTTATGTAATCCGAAAACAGCCTGTTGCATCAAGCAATCATCTGTGCTTTGTTAGCGTGACAAGTCTCATAACAAAGCACGAGGAGGTACAGCTAAGGTGCAGATTATGCAAAGCTCAACACTTTGCCAATCCTTGCCTATGAAGGGGCTGAAAACCCATCATACCAGCCTGACATGGCAAAGTTCACCACACGAACAGTCACCACATGCTTAGCTCTATGACCACATGTGTGCTACACGTCATACATATGGCGCCACATGCGAGGCAAGGTTCACCAAAGTAAATGATTGCCACAAGGGACGCATCAATTGATGCGGCAAGGGGCTGGTCATCAATGTGGCAAGGCTCACCTCAAGAATGGTCGCCACAAGGGACCCACTCTGGCCCACCAAGCTGTGCAGCATGGCTCACCTGATGAATGGTCATGGATGGAAGTAATGTGGCAAGGCTCACCTCAAGAATGGTCGCCACAAGGGACCCACTCTGGCCCACCAAGCTGTGCAGCATGGCTCACCTGATGAATGGTCATGAAAACAACATGGCGAGGCCCACCTCATGAATGGTCGCCACAAGGGACTCATCACTGGTTGCTCGGGCCAGGCCCACCAGGCTACGGGGGGGGGCTGCGGCTGCGCTGCAAACAACCAGGCAATGTGTTGAAGGGATGGGACGTAGCTGCTTGCACTTCCGCAAATTGTCAAGCGTGCAGGCTTCAGCAAAAGGCACCATGACATTGTTCGTCCAGAAAGCATCCCCCAAAAGGAAAAGGGCTCTGCATGCGCAGGACAGGACAGGACAAAGTGAGGGGTCTCACAAGTACACGCACAGGAGCAGTTGCAGCTTTGCTGCACGCTTTTTTGAAAAGATTTAAAGAAGCACCTGCAAAAGTATGTCGCTTCTGCTATTTAGGCAAGATTATTTCTACCCTTTGCCTCTGGAAATCTGGGCAGATACGTAAAAACCAAGTTCTGTCTCTTTTCATTTTGGGATCAATAAGAGCTGCAGAGTGCCACCAAGGCCAAACATCCCTTTATGTCTCAAATCAAAGCATTGAGAACTCTGCTAAAAAGCGCAAGCTGTGAGCCAAATTAAGCAGTTGTAAAAGGGCCATCGATTGGTACAGCATTTTTTGGGTGCAGGACAGAATGCCAGTGAAACCCTCCAACACCATTCAAGGGCTTGTCAGCGTGCTAGAACACAGATGTTTGTTTACCGCTCTTACATGCGGTTGAACCAGGATGGCTGGCTGGATTGGACATCCTCAGGTGAGGATGCACACCCATATAAGTCCTCTTGAGCGAAAGCAGCCACAAGTGCAGAGCTACGTTGCGTGCCTGCGCAAGAGCGCAAGGGGTGGATTGTTTGTCTGGTTGTCAGTCTCGGGCTCCCTCTAAATGATGACAGTGGCATTGTTATTTAATTGGTTTGGTGTCTAGAACTTTCTGTCTCAAATTTTGAGGTGATTCTTATGCATAGATCAGGAAGTGTGTGGGAATGGGCCTGCCCCATCCCTAAGGATACAGAGTGCCTGTTCCCCTGGATGTGCATAAGAAGAGCAAAGACCTAACGCAATCAGAGATGCATGTCAAGTGTTGGCAACGGAAAAGTCGAGCTGTTCATACATGTGAGCAAAGGGCTGCTCTGTAATACACTCTCACCCTTTTCAATTCTTTGCATGACCACCTTCTCATCGATGCTGTGAGGAGCAACTGACTGCCGCTCAGCCTCGCCAGGGGGGAGCACCTCTTCGGCTGCAGAGCCAGCTTCCGTGGTTGGTGGATACAAGACAAAGTTGGGAAACTCTGCTGCTTGCACTTGCGATGCCACAGTCTTATGGTTCCTTTTGTGCAAACTGAGTGCTGCCTCAGCCATGCTGCCGTGTAAGATGTCAGGGGCTCGGCAAGTGGTGCTTGTAGCAAGCAGCTGTGCAACCTCAGAGCTTTTGAGCTGCTTCCGCGATATGACATAGCTGATGCCCGGGTTGGGAGCCCTCACGCTGCATGTGGCAACACAGGGCTTGCCAGCATGCTGCTGCAAAGGCTGAGTCTGGATGGGGCTAAGCATATAGGGAGCAGCAGGGTTGGCATGGCTAGTAAGGCTGGACAAGATGCCGCAAGATGGTGCATGCATCTGTCAGCAACTGCAGGAAGACTGTAAAAATTGCCTGGCCGTAGTGAATAAGTTTTGCTATTTCTAATAGATTTATACAAACCTTGGCCACTTTATGATTTAACGATGGGCTCACTGGACCATCCCACATTCCCTTTTGCATTCAACGATGCGCGAGCCGGCGAACCAATAATTCAATTACAAGGTTTGAAAGGTTTACAGGGTTTACAAGGATAAGGCCTTCAGTCAAGAAGTGCGACTGCTAGCCTGCTCATAAAAGGCAATTACCTTAGCAATTAGGTAACTCATGAAATAAAAAAGGAATTTTGTTGTTGTTCTGGTTTTACAAAGCAGACACATCATGAGATTCTGCCTGTGAGAACAAGGGAGCATATTTCCTGCGGAGAGAGACCACTTGGGGATGTGTGCAATGAAAGAGGACATGTTGTTCATCCTGGACATCATCATCAGCCGCACAAAGGTCACAGTTTGGGGAAGACCTGTCATTCCAAATTGCTGTCTCATAGCGAAGGGTGTGAAAACGGAGTCTAAATCAAGCCACGTTGCGAATGACATCATAGGGGAGGTCAAGGAACATGTATTTGGGGAGACTATAAGGAGAGTGCATAACCAAGGCCCTTTTACTTGGAGGATTACTGGTGATAGGTCAAGTGTTTCCTGTTGCGCTCTCTAGGGTGTGTGTTGGAAAAAGGCTCCCAATATTGTAGATGCCTGGTCCTGAGATCTACAACGAAACGACTGAGATCAATGGGCTCACAATTCAGCAGCTTCTGTTTGAAAATATGGGAGTGTGCCAACCATCCATGGCTGATAGAATATGGGAAGACCAACAATCATCAGATCTCGAGCTCAGCCGCATGTCAGCCTGCAAAATCTTTTTCATTGTGGAGCTGTTTCATCGGGTAAAGGAGTTATAAAGGCGCATTGCTGCTCGGAACCAATTGAATTGTAAGGGCTCCAGACCACATTCTCGCATGATGCACCAAGAGGGAGTAGTGTCCCTGACCCCCAAAGTTATTTTAAGCACTGTAAGCAGCCACTTCTGTATGGGATTGTCCATCTCTTTGCCTTGCCGAAGGTAAGGGGTAGCCCAGATCTGACTTGCATACATGCCAGCAGGGATTGCATACGTCTCGAGGAGCCAAATCTGGGCGTGTAATCTGTTGTCAAGGACGTGCTCCTGAACAAACTTTTTGACTCGGAAAGTACCAGCTGTGAATGGTCTCAACGCTGCATCGGCCGCAACATCCAGATTGATTGTTTTGTCACACACCATGCCGAGATATTTGAAAGTATCTGTGTAGGGGAGCTGCGTACCATCAAAGTAAAGTGGGGGCAGATGATCAGACCTGGAATTGAAGCACACCACCTCATTTCAATGTGTTGACAGTCAGCGACTTCCTTTCAGCATAAGCTCTTAATTTGTTTAGCATGGTCTGCACGTTGGTATGGTCATTGGAAATGAGAGAGAGAGAAGAGAGAGAGAGAGAGAGAGAGAGAGAGAGAGAGAGAGAGAGAGAGAGAGAGAGAGAGAGAGAGGTCATCAGCGAACAGTAAGTGAGTCACCATGAAATTGGGAATATCGGTGAGCGCACCCTGCACCCCTTCAGCCAGACAGTCAATGTCGTTAAAGTAAATTGGAAACAGCAAGGGGGAGAGAGGGCACCCTTGTTTGACCCCAAACGATGGCTGCACATTTGCTCTCTTGTCCCCATCCAGCAGCGTGTACTCATCCTCATGGCATAAGTCTTTCAGGATAGAGACAACGTGGTTTGGCATCTGACAGTTGTGTAAATGTTCCCACAGCTTGCTTCTTGGGATGGAATCATTGTCTTGCTTGAAGTCAATGAAAGCAGTGTACAATCGTGATGATTTCCCTTGTACTCTCTGAGCTGCATCTCGCAAGTGCCGCATGATGAACAGGGGTTGCAGTGTACTACGGCCCGGGTAGAAACCAAACTGTGTGTCCGGAACTTTGTTGTGTTGGCTACACCAGTCTTGAATCATGGAGCGCAGCAGGTTGGCATACAGTCTGTACAGCGTGCCACTCACTGCAATCATCCTGTAATTCCCTGGATCCGTCACTGGGCCCTTTTTGTGAATTGGGGTCAGCTTGGCCTTTTTCCAAGACCTGGGGATGTGGGTTTTCGTGATAAACAGCTTGAGCATTGCAGCAATGTGAGGGGCCAGTACATTGACATTCTCCCATTCCCTACCACGTTGTTTGGGCACTCGTTTGAAAGCACGTTTGATGAAGGTAGGAGTGATTGTGTCAAACCTAGAAGAAGAAGAGGTGTCCATGTTTGAGATGTGTGTCAAGACCAAGGCCAGCAGTTCATTGTCCTCAGGCATGTTGAAGGGATGGGGACCAGTTTGTGAGTTGGTGTGTCTGCGACCCAGGGGGATCAAGTGGTCTCTGCCAGGAGCTCTCTGAGACAGTGGTCACATGCTTGGTGGTTGGCTGCTTCAGCATCTTGTGCACTGCAATTACACTGGAGTGAGACACGATTCAAAGCAAACACACCAGATGCATCGAACGTGTGACAACTTGCAGCCCTTGCGCACACATACTCACACACATACACACACACGCACACGCACATGCACACGCACACGCACATGCACATGCACACGCACACGCACATGCACACGCACACGCACACGCACCCTTCCACCCACACCCATCCACACCCACACCCACACATACGTGCGCACGCACGAACACGCACACACGAACACACACGAACACGCATGCATGCATGCATAAATGTGCAAGCAAGCAAAACTATGGAGAGGATCTGGCGGATAATAACAGAGATAAGAATGCCTGATTTTTTTTCTTGGCAATAATCTTGCAGTGCATGCTTAGCAACATAAACTACAGGATGTGTCTGAAGCTTTAGCAGAGCGGTGTAAGTTTCCAGGTACAGGTGACAGGAAGAAGAAGAAGGCATTCAGTCAAAATGACTGACTGCTTGCCTGCTATAAAAAAAGAAATGGTTATGTAAGAAAGAACACAGCTTGTTCTTGTTCTGGTTCATGAAGGGAAACATACCAAAGGATTGGACATTGTCCATGGCAGACAGGTAAAGAGCCATCTGAGGAGAGGGGTGGGAGAGAGGGAGGAGAGGGCCAGAGAGCAAGTAAGCATACTAAAGCCGAAGAGAGCAGACCTGGGGATAGGTGCATTTGAAAATAATATGCTGTTCATCCTGCACATCATCTTGGGCATTACACATATCATAGTTAGGAAAAAGGTACCGATGGGGAGATTGGGACAAGAGTTTTGTGCATTCCTAGCAGGTCATTATGGTCGTTTTGTCTTGAGCATCGTGTTGAATTGCAAGCATCCAGCAAAGTTGCATCTAGGGAGCACTATGAATCTCTTATGCTCACTGCTTGCATGGCAGAGTGTATGCCTTTGAGCTGTGCACAATGAGAGGTTGCTAGGTCTCACAAACACTGGCAGGCCAGCAACTGGGAGGAAGGATGGAACGTTTGTGAAGGTTGTGAAGAGGATTGCAAATCAAGAAACATGTTGGGTAGGAAAGATATGTATGCCATTGGCAGTGCCAACCGGTGTGTGGTGAATTTGACAGGGAAGGGAAGGTAAGGTGGTATTGATAGTATTAATCTTATTACCCTTGAGGTAGAGGTAATGTTACATTGCTATATCTGCCTGCAAGGGCAGCTGAACGGAAACATTGAGGCCTGTCCAAAATGCTCATGGGGATCTGGAGGGTTACTGGAAGCGAACAGCTCCAGGACCTGGCTGTGTGAAGTATCATTGTTTTCGATGACATGCATAGTGGAAAGATTAAGTAGGCAGATGAAACTCTCCCTACATCAATTACGGAAAAGGAGACACATTGGCTCAGAAGAGCCGGAGGTCCCTTCCACCA
The DNA here is from genome assembly GCA_914767535.2 of Dunaliella primolecta. Classification (NCBI taxonomy): domain Eukaryota; kingdom Viridiplantae; phylum Chlorophyta; class Chlorophyceae; order Chlamydomonadales; family Dunaliellaceae; genus Dunaliella; species Dunaliella primolecta. The sequence goes on from OU611762.1 coordinate 5,255,751, forward strand.
CAGTGGAAACAAGCTTGTTGGCATACATAACATAATGTGCATTAAGTTAGCGAGCAAGTTTAATGGTACGTTGGTGGTCAAGTCCCAGTTGTTAAAACTGGTTAAGGGTGTGCTCATTGTAACAGGTCCCACAGACACCCAGAAGGATGGTATGTATCGTGACAGCTTCTCCACCTATACTTTTGCATATATCTGCATGCTGCCGCTGTGCTGTTTCCAACTGTTGCCCAGGCAATTTCCTCTGCCTGCCTAGTTTTATTTTATTTTCTTGCCCAGGCCTAGTATTTTCACAATATTTCATCTCTATCAACTGTAGGTGCCGCTGGTTCACACTCAATTGATGTTTCTTCCTCCTTGGCTAACCAAAACAAATGAGAAAATGGATTTCTGTCAGGGCCTGTGCAGTTGCTTTGATGCAATATAAGTTGTTCCAATAAGATAAAGTCACTTTATTGTCACGATGACAAGGACCAATTCCCGGTATCCCTTGAGAAATAGAGTGGGGCGCCACTGGTACAGTACCTCTTTCACCATCTTTCAAGGGCTTTAGCTCAAGTTACCTTTCATATCATTTTGTAAGGTGTGGGCGGGGTCATCTACACCCTCCACACTTTGTAGCCTCTCTAAGAGCTTGGCCTTGACACTCATAAAGCCACCAAGCTTGCTCTAAAGCTTCATGCTCATTCTATCCAGTACGCTTATTAACTTGCTAGCACAAGATGAGCTCTTGAGAACACTTCAAAGAAGTTCTTTCAACTCTCACAATAAAGACCAGGCACAGGGTACTGTTAGGAGCCCCCCTGATCCCCATTGATTTTTTCTTCTCCTTGGGAAGAGGATACATGGTACCTCGGCCCTGGGTATCCTCTTTTTCTTCATTGATGGGGAAATTAATTTCACTGCCTATGTAACTTTCTTTACTTTTCAGGGATACTTGGCTCAAAGAGAAATTGAGGTACAATTTGCATGCTCTGAGATGTGTAGGTTGTACTGACCGTCTGGTCTGCGCTGCTTACATCCATATGCAAAGGTGTGACCCACGAAGGCCCATGCTAACCAGAAAAATGCAGTTGCTGCTAGCTAGAAGCAACTCTAAAAGTCAATTTGCCAGCAGCGTTGTGGCTCTCGGTTTCCATGTTACAGATTATAGGACATTAACAGCCTGAGAGCAAGAGTTGAGTGCGCTATCTACTTGATAACACCTCAACCAGGGGTCCCAGAAAATACAGGGGATTGAGGATCCTGCATGATTAAGCAGACGGTGCCTCCCTGGGAGCCTCCGGAGATGGAGATGGTCCCAGGATCGAGCCCTCGTGGCGGTGAGGTGGTCTATCAAAGTGTTCGCACCCAGGATGACCCCTTTCCTTAATTAACGTTTGAGGTGTGTACCGCTTGCGTAGCTTTTCCTTTCCATTTGATTTCCTTGATGACAGCCTGGGAGAGGGCATAAACAACAATTAGCCTTCAAGTAGTGGATTTTTGAAGTGCCATTGGTTTGTATCATTGCGATTTGGTTAAAACCTTTGCTAGCTTGCTAGTTAGGGAACCTTTTCTTAATGCACTTTGGTTGCAGGCACCTTTTTTGCTTCAGCTACCTTAGCTGCCCGCGTAGGCAGGTACACTATGTAACCCTTTCCTTTCCTTTCCTCATTGCACGCGGCCTTTTGGTTGGCGTAAACTTTTCTTTCCTTTCTTTTCATTGCGATATGAAAGAAAGAAAGAAAGACTACGCAGTCCAAGTCTGGCCGCGTGCATTAAGGAAAGGTCACCTGTCCTGAAAGGCAGGGCCCCACCACTCAGACCAAGAGGAAGAGGTGGCACAGAAGTCTACACCAGCAAGTCATTGCGATATCATTCTTGTTGAATAAAATGTTAAGCTTGCAGGACAGTACGTGTTGTGAGTTCTGTTAACAAGTTTTGAGGTTAATGCTTTCCTAAATCAAGACTCATACAGCTTTGCAAAATTTTTGTCAGAATTGATTCCAATTTTTGATGCTGGATGAGAATGTTTCACCAGCAGCCGATCAGCCAGATTCTCGGGCTGTAGGCCAACCCCTTGTAACCCTCGTTAACAAGCATGCAAGAGAGGGTGGAGCAAAACGACGGGAAAATGAGGACAACAAGGAAGGCAAACACAAGCTAAAGTATAAGTCTAGGCTGGGCAACAGCCAGCATGCATGAAGGAAAGACCCAAGAGTCAGCGCTGGCACCAACAGTGAGTCCCACCAACTAGAAGCACAGCTAGGAGCAACCAAACTAACACGGATCTGGCAGGGTGTCGGCCATCCATCCAGGCTTGCGTGTCGCCCTCCTGTAAAAATCCTATCCAGTAGTCCTCCCCCTCCCCCCATATCCAATTGCTTGGATTTGCTAAGACACAAGCTGATGAAGTGGAAAGGTAGTAAGGATCCACAACATTCAGGAGGGCAATGAAGAACGAAACAGGCCCTGGACAACTGCAAACCAAGTCCCTCCACTTCAACTAGCATCGAGCAATGCTTCACCTCAACAATTGGCACTGCTATCTTGCTTATATTGTGGATTGCATGCTCAAATTATTACATGTATAAGGGTCATCGCAGGTACAAAAGTGAGTGCATGCTTACACACGCACACACACACGCACACACGTATCAGGCCTACATCGTCAGATACATTTTCCATGTTCTTGGCACAATACATCCTCGCGCAGCCCACAATTGCAAAGCAACTAGCACCTTGCCACTTTCAGCCAAAGAAGCTAGCGGTCAACTCCTTTTCATTTGTACACGAGTAGCCTCGCTCATATGCGCGACCAATGAAGCCCCCCCAATCAATGCCGCCAAACTCATCTCCTTCATCATGCCCTCGGGGTCCAGACCGGACGCGTGCTTGATCCTGCAGCTCCGCTTCCTGTAAGCATGAAGAATTCCTTCCATTAGTAATGCAAACCACAAAGTCCGTGAAGAGGAGAGAAGGGCTTGTTGGGAGGGGGAACCAGCGCCTGTTGTTGCATTACAAGTCCAGCACATCTGTGCCTCCCATGCTTAGGTCAAAGGAGACCTGTTTTGCTTGTTGATTCCTCTCGCCAGATGACACCCCTTGTCCCATCACTGGTGCTGACAACATATGGGCGGCAGGCAACCTAAGGCCATACCTTCCTAACTTATTTGAGATATTTTGCTCACAAAGCTGGGGGTTTGGGCCAGGGATCGCCTTGCATTTGTACTTCACACCACAACGTACAGCAAGGTTGCTAAATACCAGCTCTGCTGAGTATCTGCTTGTATTGATGATGCTGCACACCAAGTTCGCCACTCACAGCCACTACAGTGAAGGCCTTCTGCACCCATAACCTGTAACCAGTAACCTGAGTCAGCCACTTACCGTCACCATGCGCTCCAGCGTCCTAGCTGAGTATGGGCACACCAGCATGTCATGCGCAGGGTCGATGATGCTTTCCCTGCAGACAGGTGCATTGTTGATCATGCCTTTTACCTCAGGCATTGGCATGTGAGCATCATCATTGGGCGAGAATCTGAAAAATCAAGTTGGAGACTGCAGCAAACACTTTGTCTAGGAGACATTAGCGTACATGCAACTTACTTGCAAGAGGAGTCACAGAGGTGGATCCATCCTGTTTCGCGGCAACAGAAGTAGTCTCCTATGCGGTCCCAGGAATAGGCGTCTCTGCAAGGCACAATAATGATGGTTTGGTCCTTGGAAGCAGCCAGGTGCACGCATGTACACGTACAAGTGTGTGTGTGTGTGTGTGTGTGTGTGTGTGTGTGTGTGTGTGTGTGTGTGTCGTGTGTGTTTATGTGTGCCCCCAAAACTGCACCTTACAAAGTTTGGGAGCATCGTGTCAGTCATATGCCCATCATATGCCCACACATACCTGCCTTTCCCTCGTAAGTCAGGCTTTACTGGTGGAGGTACATTTGGGCCACCCACATTATTAGCGCGCCGCCAAGCCAGGAGTCGCTCCTGGAGGAAAGTGCACAAGACATTCAGCTTAACAAGGGCACAAAAAATCAAACTCAAGAAGAAAGCATAAAACATCCAGCCTAAAGGAAAAATATACGAAACATTCAGCTTAGAAGGACTGGGCACAAGACGTTATGCTCAAGAGATAGGCACAAATATTCAGCAACAATCAAAGGTCGCAAAACATTCAGCTCAGAATTTGTTCCTGACCTTGTGGATGGCAAAGCTCATAAGCAGTATGGAAGCACGGCAATGCTGAGATTTGTTGGATGGTACACTCTTGTAAGCAAAAACAGGCGCCGTTCACACACACACACACTCTCACAATGCACGCGCACATGCGCACGCCCGCATACACACACACAGCAAGACTTCATGCTGTGTGGGATTATGCATACCAACCTGAAGCTCACAACGCGGAACAGGCATTTGATCGTCAATCAAGCCCCGCCCAAGAGACTGCTGCCTCCGTGCACGCTGCACATGCCATGCAGACAAAAGGACACATGTGATGCAGACAGATTGACACATGGCAACACAAAACATCCCCAGGACGGTTTGCATGTCACAAGGCCTGGAAGTGTGGCCCTTTGAGCATGCAGACACGCCTCAATGTGCAACCTGCAAAAAAAAGACAGGGAGCATGAAGTTGAGCCAAGCGCCTGATGCAGGGCCACCTGATCATGAACTCTCACTGATGGCTTCCAGGGATGGCTTTTTCCTGTACACCTGTGGAAGTCACGTGCTTCGTTTTCTTCTCCTGTGTACGTGTGCTAGTAGTCAAACGTCTTGACTGAGGCCTTTCTCACTTGTAACCCCTTGTGTACGTGTGAACCTGATGCTAGCCGACTGTCTGTACCTAATACTGTATGTTCACATGCACAATATCAGGTGGACAGCAGGTGGTCCTGACGCTTAAATCAAAAACAGATGCACCTCTGATGCATCGCAACATAATGCCATCTCCTTTGTGTGTGCGTGTGTGTGTGCG
>OU611762.1:5265707-5353207 GCA_914767535.2 Dunaliella primolecta
ACGCCGATTCCCTTCACACCCAACTCTGCTTTAGCAGCTGTGTTGGTCATCGGACCCCCTGCCTTCTATGCGGCTCTCTTCTTGTCTAAAAGCAAATGAGGTATCAAATGAGTTAGACTCATTGTTGTCTGCTGAATTGGCAAGTCAGGTGCTCTCTAGTGTTTTTTTTGTGTGTGTGTAAATGTGGCCTTGATTTCAAGGAGCCATCCTACTCTTCCTGTCGGACCCAAAGTAGAAAATTGTTTCTTGCTTTGGGGCTTGTGTCCAGGTAATATTTGCTTTTCTCTCCTTGTTGCTTTCTTTTACTCAATGCAAGCATTTTTCAGTCTCGGTGAACTCAATCTAATCCAACTTATTCTCTAAATACCATACATAATGCGGATCATTATGCACCCCCTAGTAAGGTTGGGTGTCTCGCATATTCCTGCAGCGGCAATGAGCCCCTTTTCACCCTGATACTTAAGAACATTGAAATGAGCATTGCATACACAAGCTGCACATGCCTGCATGCAAAGAGGACTTGCAAGATACTCAGTCCCTTAGATAAGCTATTTTGTAAAAACCCACAGAGTCCATCCACATTAGTATGTTGCTCTTCCAATGGAGACCTTAATGCGTGCTTGATCTGCTGCTTTGAGTGAACTTGTGGTTGAAGCCCCTCTGGTGCTCCTAGGCCTTTTTCTTTTTGTTCATGCTCAAATATTATTAAAATAAATTAATTCTCGTTGTCACACACGTTATTAATGATAAGATTTCATTCACATTCCTGCATGCCCCCCAAAAGTAAAATTTTCGAGTGACCACAGTCATCCCGCACCTCTCAAAAACATTACTTTGCGGGATGCTATACATTTTGTATAGGTTACAGGTTGCAGGAAAAGAAGGCCTCCAGTCAAAACGACACTGACTGCTACATTACGAACAGTGCTGGAAGCAACCATAAGGTTGGCAACAATGCCAATCTATGCCTGATAGCAGTTTACATGGGCTGCACCTGCATTGCAAGCCCCTTGATAACACCATCTGCAATGACCTTTAAGCATTAAAAAAAACAGGGATTACAGCCATTGCTTTGCAACAATAGAAAGTGGCAGAGCTCGTTCACTCATTTTACTTTTTGCCATAACTTGTCAAAAGTGTCCCCTCTTCTCTATTGTATCAATGATAGCATGGCAAAAACAATTATATTTATTATATTTAACTTTTTTTAAATGTCTGCTCAGAGGTGTGCTCTCTGTGTAAGAAGGTAAGACCCAACAGTCAGCACCAACATAAACAGACTCAACCTGCGCACTGAATTTCAGCATCTATTTAGTCTTGCACCAGCATGCAAAGAAAGAAAGGGAAGAGGAGTGCTTGGATTGGGTATTTCATGTATACTTTGGGAAATTGCTGTGTCCTAGGCACATGTACAAAGAAATTTCAAGGGAAAGTTTTAGTCCTCTATTAATCTTTTGCATGCTTTCCCTTAATCTGGAACTAGCGAGCAAGGAAGGCACAAAGGCACTACACACTGGAACCTGCATCTGGCACCATCAAACAAGGGAGCCACTACGAAATGCCAAGAACGCTGGTTTGGACACCATCAGCATGACAGCCCTGAAACCCAATGGCAACCTCGTCCTCGTCCTGCCCCCCAAAGAACCTGAGCTCTAACAAACGCCTGACACCAAACAGATGGACAAATGGGTTCCTATCCTTGCCTATTGTGGTCGCCTTGGAGTGCTCACACAGGCGCACGCAGGCTGTATCAGGCCTCCATCGCACGCAAAATACAACCTTCACACCCAAAATCCAGTGCTGGAGAGATCATTTACACAAATGGCCGTATCATGAACAACAAGGGGGACTCCCCCTCACCAATTGGCTCAGGCGTCTACAAACCAAACTAAGAGGGCGATCACCTCTCACTGCAAATGCAACTGTACATGAAACCTAATGACTGTGGCCCATCTAACACAATTGACAGAGCAGAACAAGCTGGCATCCTTGTTGCACTCCAACACGGGCACACAGATATGGCTACAAACTTGGTGTTGAACAGTGCATCCTGTCTGTCCCAAATTTACAGGCAAGTCCTCAATCCAAACCATTCAGACCCACCTATACACAGCTCATTCAAGCTATATCATCTATTGTAATTGTATTGTAGGGGCTTTGCTCTTGATAGTGGCACAAAACCAGTTGAACTGAAAAGGTTCAATGCTACATTCTTAAACAATGCCCCAAGATAGTGTTGTGGTTTTCACCCCAATAAGGTTCCGCAAAATTTTAAAATCCACCGCTGCAGCGGGTTGTCCATTTCTGTGCCCAGCCGTAAGCAAGTAGTGGCCCATATCTGGCTGGCATACTTTCCTGCTGGGATAGCATGTGTTTTCAAAAGCCAGATGGATGTATGCAGCCAGTTTGTGAGGTTGTGATTTTCAGCAAAGGTCTTATCACCATAAGTTCCCGCTATGCATGGTTTTAGAGCAGCCTCAGCAGCGGTGGAAAGGTTGAGACGTTTGTCACAGACCATACCCAGATTTTGGAAAGAATCTGTGTAGGGGAAACACACTGTCTTCTAATACCGCACAGGCACCCTATACAATCAGAAACATGCAGTCCGATATAAAAGATCCACTAGCCTTACATGCCCCTTACCTGATTGCCATCACATGGATAGCGCTCTCCACATCCTATCTGGCTGCCAATGCCCCGTCATGCGTAACATGGTAACTGAGCGTCACAATATTGCTTGCAAGATGATTTTGAAACTGGTTAGTAAAGGCTCTTATGGGGCCAATCTTGTGCAGCTGGATGCAGGCAACACAAACCGTTCAGCCCAGCACGACCTGCAAGTCCCTGAGCAGATCTCTAATCGTGCTGTGCCTTCCTACCTCTTCAAACCCATGACCCTTGGGGTTAAAGTGTCTGGGCCGCATGCTGTAGGTGCCTCGAGATAAATGAGTGGCTGTATGCCATACCAGTGGTGTTGCCATGGTGGGGGCCAACTTGCTGGAGTAGACTTCTGTGCTTGCTCTTTCTTTTGGTCTGTGTGGTGGGGCCCTGCCTTTCAGGACAGGTAACCTTTCCTTAATGCACGCGGCCGGACTTGGCAAGCGTAGTCTTTCTTTCTTTTTGGTGTTGCGGCCTGGAAAAAAAAGCCAAATTGAGTGTCAGGGAAAGTGTTGTCTATTGCACACCAGTCTTGAACCATGGAGTGGAGGACATTTGTGTACAGGTGATTAAGTGTATTACTGACTGCCAGACCCTCACTAGTTGTCTCACACTGGCCCAAGAACCAGCTTGAGGCCTCCAAGCAACAGCGCCGCAACCTATGTAGCCATCTTTTGAGGACCTCAGCTCAAGCCATCCTCCATACCATTCTGTTAGGTGTGGGAGGGGTCATCTACACCCCCCACACTCTGGAGCCTCTTAAAGAGCTTGGTCTTGACACTCATACAGCCACCAGGCTTGCTCTGAAGCTTCATGCTCATTCTGTTCAGTATGCTTATAAACTTGTTAGCACCAGACGCGCTCTTGAGAAGACTTCTCTCAACTCTCATAGCCAAGATCAGGCACGGGCTACTGCTAGGAACCCTCCTGGTCCCCATTGACTTCTTCTTGTTTCTCTTGGTGAAGGGGATATATGGTGCCTCGGACCTAGGTATCCTCTTTTCCTTAATTGATGCAGGGAGTGTCTTCACTGCCTGCGTAGTTTTTCTTTTCTTGTCTTGTCTCACACTGGTTCCTAGCGTAGTTGAGGCTGGGCCTGTGAGCCCCATTGGTGAGGCCCTTGCTAGCTCGCTGGTTCAACTATGTTAGGGAACTTCCTTGTCGAACCTCTCCTTACTACACACACAGCTGGACATGGCTTGCGTAGTCGTTTCTTTTCTACACTTAGTAAGACCTAGCTAGCTTGCTAGTAAGGGAGACTTTTCAACATGTATGCGGCCATTTTGGGGTTTGCTTTCCATTTCACTTTGGCAGGAGCACACATCAACTTGTGATAAATGTGAACAAGGACTCCAAGATGAAAAGCATGCCGTGTTCCTTTGTTCTTGCGCTTCTGTGTGCTCTCTTCGAAGGGCTTATGCACAGTTATTTTCTGACTTCCCCTCGTCTTATAGAATTTTTCTGGACGATTCAGGCACTTTCTACTATTCTCAAGCTAGCTCTGAGGATGCTATTCATTTCTTGCAGAAGCAAACTAATGACACTCATCGTTTTATTTCTGATCTCATCTCTGGATATTTTTTTGTGCATTTGGAACAGTTGAGCAGACCGAGCAGCCAAGCTACCTGGCTCAAGGTCAAACCCCATTGTAAGTCATTCATTGTAACTCATTTCCATTTCTGCTTCACAAAACATATGACTTGGCTGTAATTCAGACAGGAAAACAGAGACGAAAAAGAAGACCACCCTGTAGGCAGCTATATTGTTCTGCGTAGAATCTCGTTGTAAATTTGTAACTCAAGATGTGAAAAGAAAGGAAAACATTGTTCAGGAGCTGGCTAAAAATGCTCTCAGCAACAGGCAAGGTTTCTTTGATCAGAAGCTTGTGAAGTGATCTTGAAGTGGCAACAATGTGGACTTGCAACCACCAGTAGCTGGGCGTACACATCGACATGGCCTTGACAGACACACTTCAGGAAAAACGTCCTAATGTACAATGCTTGTGGTACAGAGCACTTGAGAGATGGCAGTGCAGCCAATCATAGGTAAAACCAGCAGCTTAAGGCTGAGAACATCATTTGAAACGAAGCACATCTGCAATATCCCAACCTATCATGGGCAAGTACACCTGCAGCTAGCTACGCTCAAGGGGTCCTAGGACACAACAGCCATTTGCTGCTGTTCTGACCATCCAGAATCCTCAACTGCACGAGGGGCCTCCGGTGCCCCAGCAGAACAATGGTGCACAATAACATGATGAGCGAGCAAGCGCTCCAGCCAGGAAACGTCCAACCCAGGCAGCAGAGGCGCAGCTCTCAGCAACTGCAAGCAGCAAAAAAGCAGCAGCAGGTGAAAGCATGTAGGACAGTCCAAATTGCCAGTTCTGATCTGTCCTCCCTTGCATCTCTTCACAACTTTTCAAGACTTATGCTTGAAGCTAGCAGTCATACGTTTTGACTGATGGCTGTTCCCTGTAAGCCTGTATGGCACTTGCCAGTCCTGGTCAGCCTTTCTAATTTGAGCATCTTTTGGGATGTCCTTTGAGACAAGGCATGCAGGCTGCCCACTCTCCCTAACTCTTGCAAAAAAAGCAGAGGTGTATGACAGAAACGACGAGGTGCTTGCTTCTCTTTTAGACTTAAGCGCTCCTGCCGCACGCACCAGCTCGTGCTCAGACCCTGCTCTGGAAGTCTATAGCACACAGCCTGGACCGAAATTAGCTAATTGCATGTATGCAGGACCAGGACATTAAGGTACTTAACATATGGCAAGGCCTTTTGAAAAAGTAACATGCGATTGGACAACTGTTTTCAATCAGTGCAGAAAAATGAGTATTTTGAAAGGGTACAGGGCCTCACCCACCTGCTGTATGTCTGCGAGCCCAACTTGCTCAGCTTGTTGCTGCTCCCATTGCTGCTGCAATTTGACAAGCAGCGGGGGGGGTGGGGGCCACCGGAGGTGCGCTAGGGCCAGCACTGTGTTGGCTGCCTGCTTAGGGGTGGCCTGAGGCAAACTGCAGGAGCGGTTGAGGTGCAAAATATGAAAATCTATGATGCGGGCCCTTGGGATAGAGCTAGCACTCTGTTGGCTGCCTGCTTAGGGGTGGCCTGAGGCAAACTGCAGGAGCAGCAGCAGTGGCAAAAGGGACAGGTGCGTGGTGAGGGCTCTTGGGGTTGAGCTGATGCAGTGGTGGCTGCCTGCTTCAGGGTGGCATGTGACAGTGCAGGAGGGGCAGCCAAAGATGGACATTTGGATGATGAGGACCCAAGGGTTGAGCTGACACAGTAGTGGCTGCATGCATTGGGTTGTCCTGAGGAAAACAATGATAGGGGCAGATTATCAGGAGGCCTACATTGCCAGACATGCTCTTCCTCGTGTTTCCTCTCAAATTTAACCATGCCAATAATTTCTAATGCATGAAGATAATACATTCAGCAAAAAAGTGATAAAAATCGGAGGACCCCAGATCACACCCCTGGCCTCAGATCACCCAAAAATTGCCCACAGCGCCACCCCTGAGAACACTATTCACAACCCCCAAAATATGTTTCTGTAATTTCCATATAATATGCTTACATCAAGCATATTTGGAAAAAGGAAAAAAAGGAAGTCACAAATTGACTTTTTGGCACCTCTTGTGCTGGATTTTCTTAAAGGGATTGGCTCAATCCTGTATCTCACCAATTACTGAGTCCTTTTACTCAATTTCTTTTGCAGTGGTGTTTTTTGTATACAAGGATCCAAGTCAATGAAAACCACCCAATTTGGTGCAGTGGTTGATGAAGTTTGGGGATTTGGTGGTCAAAAAGCATGGTTTACGTCAAGGTTAATTTGGCAGGCTTACCCCACCTGGCACCTCTCAAACCCTAGCGTTACAGACAAAGAAATAAGTTGGGGGCACCTATGAAGGGAGCATACATAAAACACCTGCTTCCAAGCCTCAGATATCCCCCTTTGAAAGATCAAAATAATATTATGGATATCCAGACCATCTACTGCACCAAATTGGGTGATTTTTAGTGATTTGTCAAAATAAAACAATTGCAAAAGAAAAGGAGTAAAGAAAACCAGTAGTTGGTGTGGCACAGAATTCCAGCCATTTCCCTTCGAGAAAATATAGCACAATGGGTGCCAAAAAGGTCATTTTTGACTTCCTTCTTTCCTTTTTTGAATGTGCAGGAAGTTAGCATAGTCTATGGAGGCTACTAGAACATATTTCTGAGAGTGAATAATGGTCCCATGGTGGAACTGTGGGCCGTTCTTGGGTGATCTGAGGCGAGGAAAGTGCTCTGGGGTCCGACTTTCATCACTTTTTTTGGTAATTGTAATATTTAATGAAGATTGATGGTTCCCATGGTTAGATTTGAGGAAGAAACTTGAGAAAGAGCATGCCCTGGGATACAGGCCAGTTGACCCCCTCTGCAAAGCAAACGAGTCAATCAAGGACACTGGCACAAACGACGCAGCTAAATTTGCTGCTATGTTTTGTCCTTACCCTTTGGCGGATAAGGCAGCAGCCCAGCAGCGCCTGTCGGCTCAACGATGCCTTTCATAGCAGGCACGTTTACGCAGCTTGCAAGCCTCGAACCCTCAACCCGCAGAAGCAAATGCTTAGCTACTCATTTGAAGGCAGGGCGTGTCATGAAGGCAGCAGCCCAGCTGGGCCCGGCTCCTTGCTACTTTTAGTAGCCAGGCACACCAGCACAGCTTGCAACCTTTAACCCTCAAACCAAAGTGACACAAGAAGGAAAAGGCAGCGGCCAGGGCACTTGCGGTGTGGCAAAGCGCGCCGTGAAAGCAGCAGCCCAGCTGGAACCAGGCCCACAGATGCCTTTTGAAACCAGGCAGGACTACACAGCAACCCCAACTTAACACAACAGAGTGACACGGTTATAAAGGGCAACGCAAGGGCAAGGACACTTAAATTGTGAGGCGCACATGCACAGTGGGTCATGTAGGTGCCCTATGACTTGCACTCACATGGTGGCAAAGCGCGCCATGAAGGCAGCAGCCCAGCTGGGACCAGGCTCCACACGCCACACGCTGAGCGTGCGTGCAATGCACATGAGCTCTACGGGTTTCGCAGTGGGTAGGCAGCATTGTGTGCAGACACACAGGTAGCGCTCCATCCAGCTGCGCACGGGAGAGGCAGCAGGTGAGACGCAAGAGAAACAAGGTTACGAGTTGTGATTGGCGGGAGTTAAACTTGGATTGAAATTATGGTTTGGCCAGGAATATTAGGTCCCAGATGGCCCAGCCACTGGCTTTTTTTCAGCCGTGGAGAACTGCTAAGCCCTTCGTGGCCTGGGTTCTTCAGGATGGCAGGCCTCGACAAATTAAGTATGATGCAGCATTTGCAGTGTGCAAGATGGCAGACCCTGGTGCAAAGTAACTCGCAAACTGGTCAGATTCCTGGCAAGAGAAACGTACCAAAAATTACTGGCATGGGATACCTGACCTGAGACGCATGATGAGACACATGCAGACACAAATCCTGGCATGAGACATGCACCAAAAATCTGCAGCTGCTCGAACCAGCAGCATGTGTGTTGGCTAAGACAGAACTTGAGGCCGAAAAAAACATTGCATGCATTCATTCCCCACCATCGGTGCCTTCCTTTCAGCAGCATCACAACGCTCTTGCAGAGATGCATAAAAGCTCTGTGTGCCTCTTGGCTCATCCTTCTCTCTAGGAATCAACGCAGATAGGGTCTAGAGGGAGCTGCTCTGTGCACCTCTTGGCTCATCCTTCTCTCTAGACTTTGATGCAGATAGGATCGAGAGGGAGCTGCTCTGTGCACCTCTTGGCTCATCCTTCTCTATAGGCTTGATGCAGATGGGATCAACAGGGTGCTACAGACATGAAGGCCTGCAAACACTCACTGTGGGGATGGGCGGATCCCCAGCCTTGCCAAGCTGTGGCCCACCATTGCACAGAAGTGGGGATCAGCTGTTGGGAGCTGTTGGTACGTGGCTGCCAAAAAGGACGCTATCCATGAGGCGCTGGCCAGGCATTTTGGTGGTGAGGGGCTGCTGCTACAGCTGCTGGGATTGGGAACAGGTGGCGGCATTCGGCCTCTTATTCTGCCGGTACTGCTGCTGCTACTACTGCTGCTGTTGCTGCTACTGCTACTACTACTACTGCTTGGTGATCCAGCGGCAGGCAGCAGAGCGCCTTCGCCTTTGCCAGCCTGCTTGGACTGCTGCTGCTGCTGCTGGCGCTGCATGGCCTGCAGCCGCTCCAGCGCAAAGCCCAAGATGGCCAACGTCTTGGGGTCTGCATGCTGCAGCTCTGGCTGCGTGCGGGCAAGCATGCAGTGCAGCGCATGCCGCTGGGGCATGTGCCCAAGCTGCGCGAGTCCCCAGAGCATGCAAGCCGTGTCTGAGCAGCTCAGGCTGTGCAGCTGCTGGCAGGCCGCAGCCACAGCGGCAGCCAGAGCACGATGCCCCACCCCACTAGGGCAGCCCAGGCCTTTGAGGATGCTGCTGCCAGCCAGGGCGAGCAGCAGCATGGACAGGTCCTTGCCTGAGAACGCTGCCGCGTCTGTGAGCAGCAGCTGGCGGAGTTGCGCACCCCAGGCGGGACTGGGGGACTGCCCCATGCGTGCAAGCGCCCACAGCGCGTTGGCGTGTGCTTGGGGCGCCAGAAGGTGCAGCTTCCGGTTGGCAGCCAGCATCCATTGGTCCAGCCAGGCTTGGGAGGGGTGGTAGTCCAGGGTGGCCAGGCCCCATAGCAGGTTGGTCAGGCCCTGGGCATCCAGGTACTGCAGCTGTGCTTCAGCACGGGACAGGAATGCCGACATCCATGCATGGCCAGGGTGGAACCTGAAGCGCGCCATCGCCCAGATGGTGATGCCGATATCGCGCGCGTTGAAAGCAGGCATCTGCTGGTGCGCTGCTTGCACGAAATCCTGCAGCCACTCCTTGCCTGGGTACACGCCTAGCTTGGCTACAGCCCAAAGGATGTTGGATAGCTCTCGAGGGCGCAGCTGTTGCACAACGCGGTGAGAGCAGGCCAGCAGGAAGGTGTGAGTGGGGCATGGAATGCTATTGCCACTGCCGCTCCTACTGCTGCTCCTGCTGCTGCTGCTGCTGCCAGCGCTGAGGTGGGCAAGCCGTGAGAGTGCTGCACTGACATGCAGGTAGTTAAGCTGCTGCTCGTTGTGCTGCAGCAATTGGCCTAGCTCTAATGCACTGTGTGCACCACAGATTGCCCGCATCAGCTTTCGAGCAGCAACCACAGACGCATCACTAGGAGCTGGAGCCCTGCTGATCTCAGGGCTACCTCCTGCAGCTGCAACCCGCGGGCGCCGTGCACACCAGTTGGCGCATGGACTGCTGGTGAGGGTGCCGCTGCTGTGTTTGTGAATGTGCCTGTGTAGTGCCCCTCTTGAGGATCGCCGCAGGGACCCCTTAGCATTGCTCCACAAGAAAGCTAGGCTTTGCACATGCTCTCGGCCACTGGTGCTGGCGTGGCTGCAGCACCTGTGTGCATCGTGCAGGTGGTTTGTGCTTGCAGGAAGAAAAATCAAGGTGGACTACTGCTGCAGCAGACTGGCTCCTCTCAGGTGCCTCCCATCAGAATCAGAAAGATAGATGACAAGAGAGCTTTTGCAAAGGTCCACTCACTGGCAGCCCACTGGGCCAGGATTCATTCAAGCCTCCCTGGCGCCCCAAATTTGGAAGCTGTCCACTACCAACGTTACAGCTGTAAAATAAAAAAATCAATTGTCCACTTGTAGGCAAACCCAATAAGCTCCAACGTGTACTGTTATGCTGGACTTAATACCTCAATTCACATACTTTAATATACATCCGTAGATATTTTGGATTCTGCACGATCGCCTTTTGTGGTGCAGCCGCTGCGCCTTTCGTGACCAGTAGTGTTTAAGGAGGGAAATACTTTCCCACAACTGAAACAGGTCATCATGGTTGCTGCCCAAGAGGTGCTGCACCTGTACCGCATGTTCCTGAGAGAAGGCCGGAAGTTCAACTCATACAACATCAGAGAGTGAGTAGTCACTTGCTGTGGAAGGATGGATTGATAGCTCGATCACCAAGCACTCAGTGCATAATAGAAACTGGAAGTGGTGCGTGGCCACAGGTGCCTACTGCAGGTGCAAACAAATTAGTGTCTGCTTTCACACACACACACACACACACACACACACACACACACACACACACATACACACACACGCACACGCACGCACGCACGCACGCACGCAACACACACACACACACACACACACACACACACACACACACACACACATCACAAAACACATGCACCGATGTCCTTCTGGCATGTGAGCAGGTACATCTTACGGAGAGCTAGGACAGGCTTCCATGAGAACAAGGCCAGCTCCAATGCAGATGAGCTCGTGCAGCAAGCTAAAGAAGACTTGAAAATGGTGCAGCGCCAATCGTTGGTTTACTCACTGTATGGCAGGGGCTCAAAGAGCATCTTGGTGAGTTTAAGAGATGCAGATGACTTTGGAGTGAAATAATTTGGTGCAGTGCGTTATCCAGTGCGTTGTTTTGCCCCCTGCTTTGTGTCACGATGCTTGCTTGTCTAGATGACTGTAGAAATGCTGTGAATATTTGTGTGTTTGTTGGGGAGGGGATCAAGCGATGCAGTTTTGCACGTGCAGCATCTGGGGTATGGAGCGGAGGCACTTGCGGACTATCTTGCTTTGATGCCTATCCTCAGGCACTCCTGGGTGACGGACATATAGCCAATGCATGATGTGCTCCTTAGGACCAAAGTTGCATGACTTGCCGACACGCTCATAAGAAAGCTTCTTGAACAATCATCACCGAGATCAGGCATGGGGTGCTGCTGGTAACCTTCCTGGACCCCATTGACCTCTTTTCTTTTTTCTTCTCTTGGTGAAGGCGATCACCCCTAGGTATCCTCTTTTCCTGATCTGATGTGGAGACTTTGTTCACTGCTTGTTTTTTTCTTTCTGCACGATTTTTGACTCCCCTTTCCGAAAACAATGCTCATTGCAGGAGCTCACAAGGTCCAAAGACCGGGCAGCTGAGGATGCTTCACAATTGGCTTGAAATATTGCCTTCAAGGACTATTAGTTTTGGATTGAGCATCATGCCTGCAATTTCCTTAAGAAATAGAAATGTGTGATTTTGCAACCTGTGGGTTGAAGGCCCCTTCATTTCATTTCACCCCTCTGAGCGGTGTCATTTATTTTTGTAAGTGCAGCTCCCAGCTGCGCAGTCCTTTCCTGAGAGTACTCACGGCGCTTATATGCCCTTGTTTCATTGTACGGCTTCCTTTCTCCCATAAAGAAAAGAAAACTTCTTAGGCAAAGGAAACTCTCCCTACGTCAATTGGTCTCGTATTCCACAGGCGATGAAGCTGCTATTTTTGCCTGGCTCCTCGACATCAGGTTTGATGATTGTAGCGTGTACCTACTTCATTCTTAACAACAGTTGTTCAAACCGGAAAAGCCTTGTTGGACCCTAAGAGGTGAGCCAAATAAATGATTCTGTTGTACAGTTGCTTTTCCTGGTAATGGTGAAATGTGGCCCAATGGCAGTCATCATGTTGATAATTGTTTTTAGAAGCTCTATTAAGAGCGCACAGTTCAAGCATATGAGTACACAGAAAGAAAAAGGAATCTTCCTACGGACTACGCAAGCCAGGATTGGCTGCGGGATTAAGGTAAGGTGACATTGCTATATATGCCTTACGGCATGCTATCTACTCTGCCGTCCTAACACAGAGGCTACAGCCACCTTCATGCTTCTGCCGGCAAGTGGCAGGCATATGATTACCAACCCCTACTCGGAACTCCCCAATGATTACCCACACCTTTGCTATAAGCTTGGGACCATTCCAATAAACAAACTTACCTATAACAAACCCCAATCCTGGGTCAGCCAGGAAACTGCCCTACCCAAGCATACCTGTGATTTACAAATCATTGCAGTCTGGAATACGGCTGCAAGAGTCCACTTGAATAATCAGAACCATACCTGGCTTCAGGATCTAGCCAAAGCCATCCCAGAGGCCAAATGGATGATCAGTAACGTTAGTAACTACCCCATCCAAAATACAAGACATAGAGTGATGCTCGGGATAAGGAAATGTGAAAAACTCCCCTTAGACATGAAACAGATTTCCAAGGGCCCCCAAAGATCTGCCTCAGACATTACCGTCGAAGCTCCTTGTCAGTCCCATCCCAACCTCCAGCTTATAATCGCAGATTGGAGGTCTTGGGCCTACACAGACGGCAGTTGCCAGGTCCAGAACGGCAAGACAGTTATAGGGGCAGGTGTGTACCATCCTATAAGCGATTCACAAAAACTAGTTGAACCTAATGGCGCTGGTATTACCAATACCATAGGAAGAGCTGAGCTGGCTGCCATTGCTGCTGCGCTCACTCATGATTACACACATATTGCCACATCTCTGCTGATCAAGGCTACAAACACAGCGATCATATTCCACTTGTTGCCAATGTCCCCACTAACATCCTAGGAATCAAAATCAAAAAATTTACAGAGCCTACACCTCTACATCAAAATGAGCGTGTGCTTGTGCGGCCCATAAAACCCTCTGATATTGAAAAGCTGCATTGTGCCCTCAATGATCCTTCCTATAAACCTCACACCTCCCATACAAGCATTTTAGAAACACTAAACAGTATGCACGACGCTGCTCTCTCCCACCTGTCTGCTATAGAGAGCTCTTGTGCTACAGAACCTGCTCGTTTAAAGCACCTGAATGGCCTCCCTGCCAGGGAAGGCGTTGAGAACATTGCTGCCAAAATTGTCAATCTTATCAAAGAATGCCACGAGGCGGCTCTGCAGGTGTGCACCACCAAAATTAAATCCACAACCTCCAAGCACTTCAGGATTAGGAGGATCAGCAACCTCCGCAGATCACTATGTAATAAACTCAAATCTGTCCGCCACGTGCAATACAAATTGCCCAAAAATCTTCCGATCCTTACCTTTTCTGAGGCCCTAGCCCTTTTCAGCCACGACCCCAAATTCATAGGGCCATACTCTTTGTCCAAAGCTTCTCCCACTCAATAGTAGCATCCTCTGCCCGCAACTCAAACAGCGCAATACCCCCCCAACCAACACTGGAGGCTGTCCTCCAAGACCATCACAAAAATCTCAAGGAGCAAATTAACAAGATAGACGCTGACTACAGCGCCCAATGCCACATCAGGGCACGAAGGCGTCAACAGAAGAAAATTGCAAAACATCCTGCTCTTGCCAATAAGGAAATCTTCAATGGCAAAAACACTGCCCCTCCCCAAGCCCAAGTGCTCACAGACCCTGAAACAGGCGAAATAGAAACAGACCCATGCAAGATAGCTGGTATTGTGGAAAAGTTTTACACTGACAGCATGGCTGCCCCCAGTATTAAGACTGGGGCATACCTTCCATCTGAACCCCAAGCCAGGCGCAACTACCCCTGGATGGATCGACAGTGCGAGGACCACTTCCTCCTTGAAACTCCCATCACTAGGGCTGAGAATGATACCCAAAGGAAGAGGACGTGGCTCCACAATTCCATCCTGGACAGCTGCTCCTTCCAGGAATGTATCCAATCCCTCACAAATAATAAAACCCCAGGACCTGACGGCATAGCCAATGAGCTTCTAAAACACCTACCGCACGAATATCAGGAATCTATCCACAAACTCTTTGTCATAATGTGGGCAACGGGAATCACCCCCAAAGCCTGGAAAAAGAGTGATACCATTCTTATCTTCAAAGATAAAGGCCCTGAAACGGACATCACGTCCTACCGCCCTATTGGCTTGGCCAACACCCTCTATAAATTATGGACACGCCTGGTTACGACCACACTCTATGAATACGCGGAGAGCCACTCCCTCCTCAGCTCTATGCAAGCAGGTTTCCGTAAACACACAGACACAATACACCAACTCCAAAACTTAATCATGACCCTTGAAGATTCCAAACTCTTCAATAAAGATGTTTATGCTCTTATTGTAGATTTCACCTCTGCCTTTAATACAACAGACCACGACAAGCTGCTCTGGATCATGTATGACCTTGGCTTCCCCACAGATGCCATTGACACAGTCAAGAATTTATACCAGGAGGCTCACACCAGAGTCCGTCTAGCTACTGGTCAGTATTCCAATGACATCCCCATAGAAAGGGGTACCATCCAAGGGGACACCCTCTCCCCCTTCCTCTTCCTCATATACATGGAGCCCCTCCTGCGCTGGCTCCATGCGGGCGGGCGAGGCTATGAATATGAATGCCTCATCAAAAACACACAGACTGTGGAACAGAAAACCCAGAACAAAATTAGCAGCGGGGCATTTGCAGATGACCTCATCTGCCTCACAGGCACGTATGCTAACCTGCGTATCCAAGCCAAGAAATTGAGCCTCTATGCTGATTGGGCACACCTCATCATCTCTGGCACAAAAACAAAGGTTACATGCAACCTTCTTAGCCAACAAACAATGCAAATCAGGGGTAACACGTCCGTTGCAGATTTCTCTCGACATCAACTCAAAGACAAGATACTAGTCCAGGGCAAGCCAGCCCAATTCATTTGCCCCGGGGACCCATTTACTTATCTGGGCGTTGAAATCACCATGACATTAGACTGGAAACCCCAGCTTGACAAAATGAAGGAAAAGCTCTCCAAAAAACTGGCAAGCCTGACCTGCTCTTTTGCCACACCCAGGCCAACGATGGATATAATTCGCACAGCCATTATCCCCAGCATTGCCTATGCTTTTCCAGTGACACCCTGCCCTGAGAAAAACCTTGCAGACTGGGACACTGATATACTCAAGGTCATCAAAGAGAGGTACAAGCTTTGGCATAGCACTGCCACAGCCATCCTACGGGAAGACAAAACTAATTATGGTCTTGGCTGTACATCCATTGCAGTGGAATATAATGCGAGATGTGCAACGGCACTCACCAGCAGCCTCAATAACACAGGGAGGCACGGCCGGCTCACCAAGGCAATGCTTGAATCACAAATTAACCAACTGAGACAATATGTACTCAGGAGCATCAACCCAGACCACCAAAAATCCAGCTTCATCCTCAAGCAATTACCCTACATGCTCCGTGTCAGGCAATACCTCTGCATTAACAACAGCGACCTTGACATCTCCTATCAAGGAGCACCCTACCTCCTCTCCAGAATCACCCCCATAATAAAAGTCCTCTCAATGCCAATGCAACCCACCCTTAAAACCTTAGCCTGCCACTGCACTTATGCCCTCATGGAAATAGGCATAAACAGGCTCTCAGCCTTGCTGCATGATAGCCTCACACATATTATTGACGGGAACAAACTCACATTCCTGTTTGGCCGAAAAGTCAAAACGAAACATATTACAGCCCTAAACAAACTCTCCCATACTCTCAACACCCACACTCTGGCTGAGGACAGACCTGACCTCATTAATACACTCATACACAACCAAGACAGCTCTCCCAATAAAACCCTTGAATCACGCTGCATAAATAATACAATATATGCTGAAATGATTAAAACTGAGCATACACCCACAGGATGGAACTGGTCAAAGCTCCACCGAAGCAATGCTGACCCAGATCCCCTCAACCCCAATCCAGACAATGGAAATCATGCCCCTACCACGCTCACACCTCCAAACCTCAGGACTCATAGCAACCCACTCTTTGATGCTGAGGATATGGAAGTAGAAAATGCTTCCCCTAGCAGCCAGGAGAACCCATCCCCTAGCACTCAACCAAGCGCAGAGATGCACTCATATCAAGGCAGAAGCACTCGCAAAAGAAACAATCCGCACGCAGAGCAGCCGCAAGCACAAGCACATAACAGAGAATCCACTCAGACCCCCCAAACTAGAGGCAGAATGCCCAACGGGAGCCGAGCCCCAACAACTTTTTTTGACACCAACCACCAACCCATAATAACACCTTGTCCCTCACCTCCAGACATTCCAAGCACCGAAATCCCCCAATGGCTCTGGAACTATAAACAGAATACGGCTAATACTTTGAGGAAAGTTGAAGCTAGCAACACCATCTTCCGCTACGACCATGTTATCCTAGATATCCTAGGCTGGCAACACCTCCGAATATATAAGAGAACCTCTCAAGAAAAGGAGGAAAAACATTACAAAGTACAATGGCACCCTGTCACCATTGAGAAATGGGCCTTGCCCATTTTCAAAAATGATAGGCTGCATCCTGCCTCTACAAAACATGTACCAAGAAGAACTAAAGCAGACCCGTGCTGCCAGCTCTGCTGGAGCCCTGTGAGCAAAGAACACACAGCAATATCAGAAATTTATGATGATATGCCTACCTGTGACACCTGCCAGCGCACATACCACTGGGCCTGTCTCATACATGTCAAGGCCTGCTCCCAAAATGACCGGGAACTGTTCAATCACAGTGAGCACTGGGACTGCCCTGCTTGCGCCTCCCTGTCAGACTCTCAAAAAGCGGAAAGGATCAACTTCTCTGAAGACTGCGAAATGATCTATGTAGAGTGGCATCCGAAATGGGAAGCTGAAGAACAGCTACGTATACATCCAGACCTGGATGTTCATGTGCAAGCCTTCAACTCGGAGGAACACCCAGAGCTTATAGAAGACCCCTCCACCATTGATACAGACCTGGACAATCTTGTCAACCAAGGCCTTGAAGGCAATCCCCAAAGCCTAACTGACTCCTCATGGATCTCAACTACCGGCTGCGCGATTCGCAAAAATGTCACCTTTGATTTCCAACCTACCAACCCACAGATAGATATCATGCCAACATGGCAATGTGAAATCATCATAAGAAGTGTTGATCTCATGAAGGAAAGCCTTCACCCTGACACATGTGATGAGGTCGCCATGCCAGCACAAATGCCAGAGATAACCACCTCTGAATGTGCCTGCGTCTACAATTCCAATGGCAAATGCATGGGCATGCTCACTATAGACAGGCTCAAGACCCTGCTTGAAGCCTACAAAGCTGCCAAAAAGGCAGGCATCCATGACACCATCCAGCCCCCAGTCCAGGATTCAGCAACTGAACTTATGGGTCTGCTCTCCCGCCAAAAGGCTCAACAAAAAAATCTTTTTACTCAGAGCAAAAAGATCTTCAATTCAAACATGCTTATTACTTCCTCTTGCATTTGCTCAGCCCTGCAAAAATGGTGCATGGTCTCAGTAGAGAGGTATTCCAGCCCCCTTCATTTTGAAAACACCTACAACACCTATTTCAGTACAAATTGCCGAGACCAAGTCTTCGGTGCACACACAGACGCCCTCTCAGTGCGCTACACCGGATTCTCCTTCTGCCATCCACCCCATGATGATGAAGTAATGTTTAAACTCATGCGCCATGCAGTGCATTCCTCCCTCCAAAGCACAGACCCAGTTGCCACCTTCATGCTCCTGCCTCACTGGAGAGGCTTCAGCTGCAACGCGTATATGACCTGGATCGTCGCAAGAGTACTTGCCAAATTCCCCGCAAGAAAAATCCAATTTCAGGCACCACAACACTGGTATGATACCATACCCAATCCTACCCAACCATCCTATCCTATGCAGCTCATTGTTGTGTGGAATCATAATGCCAGAGTTATGCTAGACAGCGCAAACAGTGACTGGTTTCAGTCCTTCCAACAAGATATAAAACAAGTTGTACCAGAAGCTTGGTGGCTACCCTTGGATTTTCCAAATCCTGACACGCCACTGCGTACCCACCAACACCTTGCATCAAACACTTGGAAACAGAAATTCCAATCACTCCCCCCTGACACACATAGCTGTACACACAAGTGTCCTCAGGCAAGAGCAGCCTTCACCCCTGCCAACTACAAAAAAATGTTCACACCTAAAATCAAGGACTGGAGGGAAATGACATACACAGATGGCAGTGTGATTAAACACAAAGATGACGATTCCCCACCGCTGTCAGGTTCAGGCGTTTACAAACCAGGTATAGACACTACTCACCCCCCTCAACACCTACAACTGCACATAAAACCCAACGGCCATGGGCCTACCAATACTATCACGAGAGCAGAACTAGTGGGTATCCTGGTGGCACTCCAACATGAGCAAACCAAAATTGCCACTGATAGTGCATCCTGCATTTTTCAAATTTCAAATCAAACCCTTCATCCCATGCGCATGCGATATCACCTACATGCAGAGTTGATACATGCAATATCAACCATAATAGAGCACTCCCCTCACCCTATCCATTTTTATAAAGTCAAAGCCCACTCTGGCATCATAGGAAACGAGGGGGCTGACGCTTGCGCTCGCACCGCAGCCCTCTCTGACACAGTAGACATTACACTTCCGGATGCCAGGGACCCTTTCCACAACTTTTATTGGCTCTCATTGAAGACCTCTCCCACACAAAGTGATGGCATACACCGCTCCCATACGTCCCCGATACACTACCTCACCAACCTGAGTGACAAACTTAAAACACACATGCACAAGAAACACAAACTTGGCTCTGCTGACACCTCTGTCTACCACTACCAGAGATGGCAGAAGCTTAACGATGCCACACCATCCACCAACAACACAAACAATGAAGCTCACAACTCAATCTCTCTGCTTGCAAACAAGGAAATCAGCAACTCCTTCTGGAAAAATCCAAAGATTACCCTTAAACAACAAATAAATCTCATGAAATATCGAACGGATACACTGTACACACAGGGCCATGCCTCTCAGTTTAACTTTTCCAGTTCTGATAGGTGCCCACTCTGTGCAAATACAGATAACATTTATCATGTTCTACTTAGGTGTACCAACCCAACAATGAGTGGGATGCGCACCAACAGACACCATGCGGCCCTTAGTCTCTGTGTAGAAGCCCTCAGCAAAGGCCGTTACGGCTCATCCCTCATTAGCATGGATGGCTGCAATCATGACAGACTTCTGGATCAAGGCATACAAGTGCCTGAAAACACCTCTCGCGCTATTCCAGACTGGGTTTTCCCAAATGGCGCTGCCTCACCTGTACGGCATACAAGCCGCCCTGATGCTCTTTTTGTGCGACACATCCCAGGCAGACAAGCCCACCTTGATCCTACCAAGATCCTACCACAAAATAGAGACATTCACCTTGTTGAACTTAAATTCTGCTCCGACACTAATCCTGTCAGCACCTTGGAGCGTGCACAAACTCAACATTCCCCCATCATTAACAGACTTAAAACACGCAGCTTAAGAAACCCAAACAGGAATAATAAAGTGACTTTGCACATCATCTTAATTGGTGTTGGTGGCACGATTTATAACAATTATACTATTACACCTCTCATAAATCTGGGATTGACCAAACAAAAAGCTGAATCACTAGCTTCCCAACTCAGTGTCCATGCCATCCAAAGATTATCCACCATAATTAACACTAGACATGCACTTTGTTTTCAGGGAGCATCTGGGAGGGGAGGGTTTGCTGGGCGCGCGGCAACGGCTGAGGATGGCAGAAGAAGAGTCCGAGCGCTCAGGGGCATGGCGGCCAATCCCCCGGATCCCCATTAGATTTTGCTTCTGGCTCTCTCTCATAGACTAGCTGTGTCTAGTGTAGGTTTGTAGGGCCCTTTGGTGAGGCCTCTGACTTTAAGTTAGGGGTTCTTTCCTTAATGCACGCGGCCTCGAGACTGCGTAGACTTTTCTTTTCTTTTCTTTTCTTTTTGCCACAGATAGCCTCAGCTCACTTCACCAACCCAGAAAGCAAATCCTGTACCCAGAGAATCTCTTTCCTCCACGTCTCCCACAGGATGTCCTGTCTAGGCACCATTCACCATGTGAATTCCCATGATATCAATTTTTTTTCAAACCAGGATAACAAAAAACTTCCTTTTTTTCTTCATTACCTCATGTGTATTTATGAACAGGCTAGCAGTCGAACGTCTTGACCGAGGCCTTTTTCCCTTGTATCCTTGTAACCCTTGTACCCAGAGAAGCATAGACATCACGTGCAAGGAGATGTTATAAAGAAAAGTTCAAACATTGCCCGAGCCTCCCAAGATCACATCTTTTTCTACAAGGTCAAGTCTCATGCTGGAATAGCTGGGAATGAATGCGCAGATCAGGTTGCTAAATACCAGGCCTCCCTCAAAGATGGTAACCTGACTGATACTGGAATCCCTAGCGCTGGCCCAGGAAGAACTCTCTTCCACAATACAACTTGGCTAGCTCGGGAAGAGACAGATTTTAGGCTATCTAAATCCAACCCTTCTTCTCCTCGTCTAAGGCACCTCCCAGACCTTAAAAATGCTCTGAAATCCCATATGCATGTTAAGCACAAGCTGGGCTATGCTGATCGGAACACAGGCTACTACACCTACTACCAGAGCTTGCTGCCTCATGTAAACAAAAGCATGAGTAATGCCTTTTGGAATATGCCCAGTCTCTCAACTCGAATGAAACACACTGTCTTCCAATACCGCACAGGCACCGCACTACACAATCAGAAACTTTCGTTGAACATGCAGTCCAATATAAAAGATCTACTAGCCTTACATGCCCCTTACCTGATTGCCACCACATGGATAGCGCTCTCCACATCCTATCCGGCTGCCAATGCCCCGTCATGCGTAACATGGTAACTGAGCGTCACAATATTGCTTGCAGGATGATTTTGAAACTGGTCAGTGAAGGCTCATATGGGGCCAATCTTGTGCAGTTGGATGCAAGCAATACAAACCGTTTGGCCCAGCACGACCTGCAAGTCCCTAAGCAAATTTCTAATCGTACTGTGCCTTCCTACCTCTTTAAACCCATGATTCCTATTCAAACCAGACGCAACTCCAGCCGCCCTGATGCGATCTTGTCACTCCTCGCCCCACTAACCCAAACAGACCACCCACTCCACCCTCACACCGAGTACTGCGCAGTATGGGGAGAAGCACAACTCCAGCCCGCCATATCCACTTGATAGAAATCAAATACTGTGAAGATACGAGGCCTAGTGCCCAGCTAGAAGCCTCACAGCAACAACACAGCGAACTGTGCGAACAGCTCCAAGGTGCAGAGATTACTATCCACCCTATCCTCCTGGGTGTGGGTGGGACTATTTACAATGCCCATACCCTTGATCAATTCAAAAAATTAGGGATTGATTCAAAAATTGAAAATTTGCAAGAAAACTCCATGCCCATTCTGTACAATTTGCACACAAATTTACCTCTACCAGACGTGCCATTGAAAATAAAAGCACTCATCACAACACTGGTGCCCTAGATCAGCGTGCTGCCAGAAACTCACCCGACTCACATTAATTCCCCTCTAATCTTCTGGTGAGGGAGACTCACGGCTCTTTGAGCCAATGTGTCTCTCTTTCCTTAATTGATGTAGGGAGAGTTTTCTCTGCCTACATACGTAGCTTTTTCTTTTTTTCTTTTTTCTATATCCGCCTGCAAGGGCAGCTGAGCGGAAACACTGAAGTCTGTAACCAGACCTGGCCAACAATGCTTGACTCGCAAAACTTGTGCTAGCTAGTCTATAGAAAGGAAGTGCTGTTTGCTGCCAGGTCGGTGAAATGTGCATGACAGTGACCTCGCATGACAGACTGAAAAGGAAAGATAATTCAAATCATGTTTGTTGCGGTCTGATGTTTGTAATACTATTGTAATACTATTTGTTAGTAACACGAGGTAGATTATAGTTAAAAACTTCAAAGTTGTTAGATCAGATAGATACTCCAAACGTTTGATGAGAAATGTACTGCTGCATATAGTTTGTAAGTAATCAGTCCAAATATGCCCATGCAATGCTCTGCGTTTACTAGAATACCAAGCCATGTTTGGCATTCAAATGATGGAAGACACATATTTCCCCGCCCATAGGCACACTAGATAGCCTGAATGACATCAACTACAGGATCAATAATTCCCCAAGTGAAAATCAGAATACTGGAGGCCCATTCCCATAACTCGGGGGCCCAACATATCCCCGGGAAGTCCCATACCTCCTGCGTGATTAAGGAAAGGTTCCCTAACTAGCAAGCTAGCAAGGGTCTCACCTCAGGGAGCGACAGGAGAAAGAGCTCAACACAGCTACAAGGCAAGCATACAAAAACTGGCCACTTAGCAGCTCCTCCTCCATGAAGGTTTGCAAGAAGTTCACCCCAGTACTGCACTAGTGCAAGTTTTCTAGGGAGCTTGACAAGCTAAGGGAAGTGCTCTCACTTTTTTTGTGGTGCATCAGCCCAGGGAATGACGATGTCCCGAAAGGGCTAGGTAAACTCTCACCGCCAATAAAAAATTCCTTCTCTTTCCAACCTTAGCAAAGCCTTGGTGTGGGACCAAATGCAGCCAAGTGCCTTACTACATCCAGAACACAAAGACTAGATAATGCTTGTTGCCCTTGATGTCCATCACCGTGGTGACCATAACTATCGCTGTGAAAAGAAAAGAAAAGAAAAGTCTACGCAGGCCACAGGTCGCGTGCATTAAGGAAAGGTCCCTTAACTAGCAGGCTAGAAAGGGTCTCACCAAGGGTCCCTCAAAACTACACTAGCTACAGCTAGCCTAGGAGAGGGAAGAAACAGAACTGATGAGGATCGGGCGGGTTGTCAGCAGTGCCCCGAGACGCCCGGACTCTCCTTCTCCTGGTATCCAACTCCGCGCGCCCAGTGACCCGCCCCCCCCCCCCCCCCCCCCCGAAACCCCCAGTAAGCAAAGAGCATATCTGGTGTTGATGATAGTGGTTAGTCTCTGTATGGCATGACAGCTCAGCTTGGAAGCTAGGGATTTTGCTTTGTGTTTTAGAACCTGAGGGATAGGCCCAAATTGACAAGAGGTTTGGCCGTGTACTCATTGTAAATAGTGCCAGCCACACCAATCAGGATGAGGTGTAAAGTCACTTTGTTGTTACTGTTTGGATTCCTTGAGCTGCGGGTTTTGAGTCTGGTCATAATGTGAGCATGTTGAGTTGCTGCAGTTTCTAAAGTGATGAGAGGTTTGGTGTCTGGACAAAATTTCAGTTCAACAAGGTGAATGTCTCTGTCTTGAGGAGGGATCTTAGAAATCTCAAGGTGAGCTTGTCTGCCTGGGATAGATCTCACAAAGATAACATCAGGGCGGCTCTGGTGCCGGGCAGAGGAGCCAGTACCATTAGGAAAAACCCAGTCTGGAATGGCTCGTGAGATGTTTTCTGGGACTTGTATCCCCTGATTAAAGAGTCTCTCATTACGGCAGGCATCCATACCAATAAAGGATGAGCCAAACCTGCCTTTGCTAAGGGCTTTAACACAGAAGCTAAGGCCAACATGGTGTCTGTTGGTGTGCATACCACTCATAGTTGGATTTGGACATCTGCGGACAACATGATTAATGCTGTCCATATCATCACACAGCGGGCATCTTCCATCGGTGGAAGACCTATTGAATCTGATGGCATGCTTTTGTGTTTAGACTGTCCCTGTGCGGTATTTGATTTCGTTTATCTGTTGTTTAAGTGTAACCTTAGGAGTAGACCAGAAGGAGTTGCTGATTTCCTTGTTAGCAAGTTGACAGGTTGGGCTGTGAGCTTCTATAATGGCAGTGGTGATTGGGGAAGTGGGGGGGGACTATCTACACTGCCCATACCCTTGATCAATTCAAAAAATTAGGTATTGACTCACAGAGATCTGAAGCACTTGCAAGAAAACTCGATGCCCATTCTGTGCAATTTGCGCACAAAATTACCTCTACCAGACGCGCCATTGAAAATGAAAAAAACACTCATCAAGAAAGAAAAGAAAAGAAAAACTACGTAGGCAGAGAAACTCTCCCTACATCAATTAAGGAAAAGGAGACACATTGGCTCCAGAGAGCCGTGAGTCCCCTCCACCACAAAGTTTTAAAACAAAAAGGTTTAATGGGGGTCAGGAGGGTTACTGGAAGCACTTGGCTCCAGAACCTGGCTGTGAGAATTGCTTTTGTTCTCAATTGCACGCCTAGTGGTAACCAGTTTATGAGCATATTTAACAGAATGGGCATGCAGGCTGCGAGCAAGTTTCAAGGCACGTTGTTGGTCAAGTCCCAGTTGTTTCAACTGGTTCAGGGTATGCTCCCTATAGCAGGTCCCACCAACACCCAGAAGGATGGTGTGCAGGGTAACAGCTTTAGCAGAAATAAGTCTGCAGAGGTCTGCGTGCTGCCGCTGTGCCGCCTCCAACTGTTGTCCAGGCCTTGTATCTTCACAGTACTTGATTTCAATTAAGTGTACATGGCGCTGGTTGACATTTAATTTGTGGGGTTGTCGCACGCGGTTAGAGCCATTGATCCTCTGTGTTGGGTGTCTGCTGCGTAACGCATAGTGTGAACAGGAGGAAGAAGGAGAAGAAGAAGTGGGTTTGGCTTGGTAAGGAGTAATCAGTATAGCATCTGGACGGCTAGATTTGAGTCTAGATCTCTTGGGAAAATTACGTGGAAAGAGGTAAGGGGGGATAATTCTATTGGATGCATGTGCAGGAATTTGGAGGTTGTGCTGCGCCAACCTATCATCTTTTCCTATGTCCGTGTTAACCAATCCTGCCCCCCAAGGGCTTTTGCTAAGAGCTCATCACAACACTGGTGCCCTGGAGCAGCGTGCTGCCAGAAAGCCACCCGATCCAAATTAATTTCCCTCTCATCTTCCGGTGAGGGAGACTCACGGCTCTTTTGAGCCAATGTGCCTCTCTTTCCATAATTTATGTAGGAAGAGTTTTCTCTGCCTACGTATCTTCTTCTTTTTCTTTAGAGCTTGTTCTTGACACTTTTAAAGCCACCAAGCTTGCTCTGAAGCTTCGTGTTTATTTTGTCCAGTGCACTTATAAACTTGCTAGCACCAGATGCGCTCTTGAGAAGACTTGTTTCACTTGTCATCACCAAAATTAGGCACAGGATACTGCTAGTAACCTTTGTGAACTGATGCAACCCTTTAAGGGTTCAAGGGAGGTTCCCTTTCCTTAACTGATGTGGGGTGCGTTTTTATGGCTTCACGATATTTCTTGTCTTTGCTCTTCATTTCCAGGGGGCTTGGGGGGGGGGTGCTGGGCACGTGGCAGTCACTGTGGAGAGCAGGAGAAGGAGAGTCCAGGCGTCCAGGAGTATGGTCGACAAACTTCCAGATCCCCATCAGCTCTCCTAGGCTGTTTCTGGCTTCCTCCTAGGCTAGCTGTCTTTAGAGGGCCCTTTAGTAAGACCCTTGCTAGCTTGCTAATAAGGTAACCTCCATGCACACTGTTTTTGGTCTTTTCTTCAAGTCCAGGTTTACGAGTTGAGCAATTTTTGGCGAGATCCGGTTACAGGCCTCAAAAAAGAAAATAAAACTCCGTGAGCAGAGGAAACTCTCCCTACTGTAGGGAGTGTGACATCAATTCAGGAAAAGGAGACACATTGGCTCAAAAGAGCTGTGAGTCCTCTCAACCACAAAGCTACAAGACAGAAAATGCTATGGGGACCTGGAAGGTCACTGGACGCACCCGGCTCCAGAACCTGACTGTGATAATTTTTTTGTTTTCAATGGCACGCCTAGTGGTACGTCAAGTTTGTTGGCATACATAACAGAGTGGGCATGAAGTTTGCGAGCAAGTTTCATGGCAAGTTGGTGGTCAAGAACTAGTCATTTAAACTGGTTAAGGGTATGCTCAGTGTATCAGGTCCCACCAGTGTAACAGGCCTCAGTGTTTCCGCTTAGCTGCCCTTGAAGGCAGATCATCTATGATATGTTGACAGCGGTTGCGTGGTCTTTCTCGTTGAGTGTGCAAGCATGCCCATTGTGGGCGTGAGCCTGCACTTGAGTGTACGCCACCTTAGTCAGCTCCTTCCAGAACAGAGGCACGTCCATCTTGTGGAGGTCAAATACTGTGAAGACACCCGGCCCAAGAACCAGCTTGAGGCCTCCAAGCAACAGCACCGCAACCTATGTAGCCATCTTTCAAGGGCCTCAGCTCAAGTCACCCTCCATACCATTCTGTTAGGTGTGGGAGGGGTCATCTACACCCCCCACACTCTGGAGCCTCATAAAGAGCTTGGTCTTGACACTCATACAGCCACCAGGCTTGCTCTGAAGCTTCATGCTCATTCTGTTCAGTACGCTTATAAAGTTGTTAGCACCAGACGCGCTCTTGAGAAGACTTCTCTCAACTCTTATCGCCAAGATCAGGCACGGTCTACTGCTAGTAACCCTCCTGATCCCCATTGACTTCTTTCTTGTTTCTCTTGGTGAAGGGGATACACGGTGCCTCGGCCCTAGGTATCCTCTTTTCCTTAATTGATGCGGGGAGTGCCTTCACTGCCTGCGTATTTTTTCTTTTCTTTTCGCCAGAACTTCAGTGGGGGTGCCTCTGACTATCATTCTGTCTCCTGCATTACCTCGCACAGACAACAATCTTGTTTACGTTATTTCAGCCTCTGCTTCTTCATTTGTTGTTTCACATGTGGTCAGACTGCACACTTTTTATCAGACTTGGTTTCAATTTTTTGATGCTGGTAGGGCGTGTGTCTCCAGCAACCTATCGGCCAGGGTCTCGGGCTGTAGGCCGCCCCTTGTAAACCCTTGTGAATTTTTAAAGGCGGATATAGCAGTGTAACCTTACCCTCCGAGGGTGAGTCACGCGTACGGCCTTTTGGCTGGCATAGCCTTTATTTTTCTTTTCTTACCGACTCAACTCGGAACCAAATTTGGACTTTTTTTGTGTCTATTTTACAATTCAGACCTGATATGGTAACAGGCACCTTGTCTGAATGTGCCGAGATGCCCGTAAGCAGGTACAGCTTTTTTCCCTTCCCTTCTTCTTTTCCATACCCATCTTCAGGGGCCCAAGCCGAAGGTGCTGCTCACCAAAATCTGTTACGGGCAGTCCCAAGAGTATTTTACAATTGATTATGAGGTCTGAAAATGCAGATGCATTGCATTTCGTTTCAATACAAGCACAACGAAGAAGTAGGGTCCTTTTGAGAGATACACGATACACTTGAAAAATAATAAGAAAAAGAAAGAGACAAAAGGAAAAGACTACGCTAGCCAAAAAAGATGCAGTGATATGTACACATGACGCATGACATAATGGATGCCACCATGGAAACCAGTGCATTTCCTTTATGTACAGCATGGAAGAACTGAGCAAAAATGCCATCATGTCACTTGGTCAACGGCTGGCATGCACGGCAGGTGCAGTCATGTAACACACATCTTCAAGCTTGTTGCTGCTGCCCCTGCCATGTGGCTCCTCCAGGTTTAGGTCGGCTTGTGTTGGACTGCGCCATACAACCAACCCGGGGCACAGCATATTCAGGATGGTTGAAGGGAGGAGCCTAACACATCAATGCAGAGAGGCTCGCTAAGGTCCAGCCGTTTTTTTTTTCTTTCAAAAAGCAAAACACAGCATAAATACCTGAAACCATAAGAATACAAAGCTCTGGGCTGCATGGATTTTGTTAATCTCAGCTCCGAGCAGCACAGCAGGGAGGCAACATGGCAACAGGGCCACCACACTTACCCAAAAGGAACAATACCGCTTGGATTCAGGGGGAACAGGCTACTGTGGTAGCTGTGGCGTGCAGCATCAATGTCGAGCGTGTCGCAAACCTGCACATGTAATGAGAACAAAATCAAGTATCAGAAAAGTCACAAATATGAGCAAGTTTGGAGCAAGAATGCTACTTACAAGATGCTGAAGATGAGCATCATAATGTATTGAACCAAACCACACTCACGCATGCTGATTGTCGCACTTAATCATGCGCTTATGGTGCTGATTATTGCACTCCAATTACGCACTTGTGCATGCTGATCGTCGCGTATTTGGCAACAATTGCTTCCCACGATTTTAGGTGCAAAAGCAATATGCAGGCAAAGCACCAAAAAGCATTCTCCAAGAATTGGTGCACACTATCCAAGACAACAGTGTACATCCAGCGCACCTGCAGGGAGGAGCCATCAACTTTGATCTGCCACATGTCCCGCAGCCATGCGCTCAAGTTCGGGTAGTCCATAATGCGTTTCCTGGGGACAAAAAAGTGCACCTTGTCACAGGGTTTCCTGGAGACAAAACAGAGTCTCCTGGGGACAAAAAAGTGAACCTTGTCGCAGGGTTTCCTGGGGACAAGACAGAGTCTCCTGGGGACAAAACAGTGCACCTTGTCACAGGGTTTCCTGGAGGAGAGCAATGATACGTGCCTCCAATCAAACTTGCACGGGCGAGCCACACCACAGGGTGCAACCCAAACACTGCTGACACAAACACAGTTGCCCTTCACCTTCACCGGACATCAGAAATTGAGGCACTGGAAATTGCAGGGAAGGTCCCAACTCACTTGTTGCACTTGAAGATGGATGCATAGACGGCGTCAAACCGGGAAATGGTGGGCAGGAGCCTGATGTCAGCCTCTGTGAATTCACAGGTGGGCAGGAGGGATGGTGGGTTGGTATGGTGGTGAACAGAGGGATGGTGGGCAAGAGCCTGAAGCCAGCTGCTGTGCATCGATGGGCATTGATGAGCATGGAATGTGGCAAAAGCATACCGTGTAGAAACTATACCACCGCGCATAAGTAACGTTTTTTGCCCTGCACGGCGACTGCGCGTATGTAAATTAGATATCTATCTACAGAGTACGTGGTGGTGTGTATTTTGACATTTAATATTTTTCAAAACAGCGTGAGGTACGTGTTGTCAGGGGTGTTGCTCCCTGCGCCCTGAAACCATATCCAGCAGGAGCATCACCAGGAGCATAAGCCCGTCCGGAACACAAGGCGGGCAGGCTGATTTGGTCCCAAGGCTTGAATACGTCCCTCACAGAGTCCATGCAGCACCCTCTGCCAATAAATTGCAGTTGATGTAAACAGAAGACAGCTATCTTTTTAGCAGCTGGGAGGGGAGCAGTGGAAAGGGCAGCAGTGGGGGAAGGGGGGGGGGGGGTGGCATGGTGTAAACACTTGAACATGCATGTATGAAAGTGAACTCCAAGTTAATTGGACTACACATGATTCAAGATGCTTGGAACTTATGCACATTATGCGTCTGCAATTCAACAAGGTCAAAAGTCTTCGCGGGGTTGATGCGCAGATGTGTAAATAATTATTTTTTGGGGTGCAGGATGAGACTATCTCTGCACGGTAGCCGGTGAATGAGGATGATGAGTAGGTTTGGTTATGGGTAGAAGGGATGGCCGGGAAGAGCTTAAAGCCAGACGCTGTACGTTGATGGCGTTACTGAACATCGCATGTGAGAAAAGCATCGGTGCAGGCAGAGCAAGCCATCTTTGATTTATGAGGGAGCATGCATGTCCAGTGCAAGCAACTTAATCCTTTGCATAAAACCTCAAGCAGCAACTCGGGTATCATTTGGTTGTATGATGAAATTGGCAGGGCCTAATTGGGCACTTTCACCAAAAGTAGCTTCTTAACCGATCAACTTACGTTATAATTCCGACTCACGAGCAGTGTCAGTAGCAACTAAGCAGCAATGTAAAGAGCATGACTTGCCTGCAAATGCCAAGAAGCTTCTGACGACAATGAATGGTACAAATTGCGGAGAACAAGAGCATTATGCTGCACTTCAAGACAGAGGCACGCTTGTAGCGATTCAGCTCCATGGTGAGTAGGCTACATCACCTAAAGGAGTCGGCATACTACTCATACTACTACTTTCATTGTTTTTAGTAACATCTTATTATTGTTTTTGTTATTATTACTGTCGTTAATACACTTTTATTATTGTATAACACATACATAGACACACACACATATGGAAACAGAACACATGTTTGTATATGGCTACAAATTCATGCTATATGAATGTATGCATGTTGGTTGGCCAACCATATGTGTTGGCACCCTGGAGGCCCTATATAGAAAAGAAAGAATGAACACTACGCAAGCCAGGTGCAGCTGTGTGCATTAACAAAAGGTTCTTTAAGTAGCAAGCTTGCAAGCTGGAGACTTGCTAAGCGAGCCTTTTCAAAAAATAGATTTTGTTAACAGCAACCTGTTCTGTTCCTACTTCACAGTCTCTGAGCCTAAGTTGCGGGAAGCTCTACTGCACCCAATGCTGCAGGCTTCCAAACCAGAGGCTTACCTGTCAATCGGTCCCCCAGCAAGAAGCGGCTTTGGCTGAGGCGGGCTTCCAAGTCGTCAAGGGTGCTGAACATCTCCCTTTGTACAGCATCATAGGCCTGCTGGCTGGTGGAGAACCCGCTCCTGCACCATGAGGGTGAGGGGCAAAGCAGAGCTGAAGCTGCAGTGGTTGTGCTGTGCTCCATATCCGGTGCAGTCATGGTGCGTTGACCACACGTCTCCAGCTTAAGTGGAGGAGAGGTGAAATCTGCCTTGCACAAGTTGCGGCTGCCGCGAAATTTGCCATGCACAAATTGTCTGCGGAATCTGTGTCATGCACAAGCAGCCGTCTCAGTCTACAGTCCTTTGCTTAGTTTCCAGGAGGTTGCTGGATCTAAATGGCGTCTTTTGCCTGGAGAAAAGCCTCATTACACGCTCAGACTGAAGAAAGCAGCCACATCAGACTGGTGTGAGCGTAAACTGAAGTGCAGGTCAGCTCGTTGAGACCCACAGGCTACGTCAGCAGAAGCAAATTGCTGTCAAGGATTTTCTGGTTGTAAAAGGCTGTGTTGGGTTTCCAAAAGGCGCTTTTTCTGACATAACAGGAGACTCACACACCTCAGGTGAGAGACTTGGAA
Organism: Dunaliella primolecta; assembly: GCA_914767535.2. Taxonomy (NCBI): domain Eukaryota; kingdom Viridiplantae; phylum Chlorophyta; class Chlorophyceae; order Chlamydomonadales; family Dunaliellaceae; genus Dunaliella; species Dunaliella primolecta. Next base: position 5,297,026 of record OU611762.1, read on the forward strand.
CAGTCATCGATGCTTGCACACTCCTAAATGGAATTTGGGTCGAGGCGCCAGCTTTCCAGCACTAGAGTGTTTGTACGTCAGTCACATCCTTAAAGGTCCCCAAAATTGGCGGAAATATCCTGTATCAGCTATGCTGCACATGCTCAGCTGACTTCTGAGTCTAAGGCAGCTGGCATACATGTAGCGTATCCAACTTCAGCCTTTGGGAAGCATGAACCTGGAATCAATTGCGCCACTTCAATGATGCGGCTTACCTGTACACCCCATTGTTCACAGAGCGATAAACCTGCAAACACAGAGGAAAATGCGGAAACCATTTCTGTTATAAGAAACATTGAATGCATCAGAACGCTTGACTTTCTATGCATTTTGGACACCAACACCCCTACATGCACACATGATAAAATTTGCATTGAGATGATCGACTTATGTGTGTAGCGCACGCGCGTGCGCATACACACACACGCACGCACACATACGCACACACATACACATACACACTCACAAGCGCGCGCACGGACACGCACACACACTCATGGAGTGAACAGATGAAGCTTAAACAGAGCACATTCAGAGCCTTGAACTCCAATTAGCTGTACAGCAAAACCATCTAGTGTGCTTGATGGCTTGCACATTGGAACTCCGCAAGTGGAAGTAAAACAGGAAGGTGAGGAAGGTGAAAGGCAAGAATGGAAAGGGCCCCATTAGCTGTACAGCAGCACTCAAATTTGCTCAATTGCTTGCACAGTGGTGCTTTGCAAGCACAAGTAAACAGAGAGGTGAAGGGCAAGAATGGAAAGGGCCCCAGAACACACCTTGTCATTAAGTTCATCAATCTGGCCTCTCAGATGGCTGGGGTACAGGTCGACACTTGTGGTCCCAGGCATCTGCAGCCAGTTTATTCATTTGCATGTAGGATGTAAGTACATGGGGCAGCTCTAAAGCTTCCAAGTGTGTGGCCGCAGAATTTAAAGCGCTGGTACAAACAGGCGCGATGTATTTCATGAACATTCAATGATTGGGTGCAAAGCACATTTTAAACTTCCAGTAAAAGTACATAAAAGTGCCATTAAAGCTGGACATGTCCCAACAGTGCACATCATTGAGCCCTCACAGTCGAGGGCAACAACAATGAAAAAGCTAACTTTGTATGGTTTTCCTTGCTCCAGCACATGAGTCCTAAAATTAAGCGAGCCCAGCCTGGTCAACCAAAATCAGGACAGGACAATCAGGAGCCCACATGGATCTTAACGTCAAGCAAATCTCTCTATATATACATACGTGCATACAAGCAAACCCAGCCTATCAAAGTAGGAGAGGCCATGATGTATATCGCTGTGGCCGTGCTCGACAGAACTGCTAAAGCATGTTTGCCACCGAAAACACAACATATGGAGTGGCACATATGCTGAAGCCAGCCAGAGCGTTGATAACATAATCAACTATTTTGCCACCTCATTTCCATGAGCTGCGCACCTGGGATGCTCCGATCATCCGTACGATGTCTGCACTTTCATTGCTCACAATCCGCCGTGTTGCTGCAAACCAAAGCAACCAGGATAACAGAGTCAGCGAACAGTTCATGTTCATTTGTGTGTGTGTGTGTGTGTGTGTGTGTGTGTGTGTGTGTGTGTGTGTGTAGGAGTGTGTGTATAGGTGTGTGCGTGGGTGTGTGGGTGTGCGTGAAAACAAAAATTGCCAAAAGGGGGGTAATAGCACAACGCCAGCGAAGTATGGATTGCTTGGGAAGGGGGGCAAACAAAGGAAGAGAAAGGGGCGCACAAGCAGGTATTGGCATGATAAAAAAATGGCTTGAAGATGCTCATGCTGATGCTCATAAAAATAGCTCCTAATGCCGTGCATATTTGATGGTAGCTCTGACCAACAATATTGGGTAGCTCCTTTGGCGGGCTGAGACTTGTGCTCACAAGAACTCCGGACAAAAGGGAAGCACACAGATGTCGACCAACACCACCCTGGACCACAGTTGCACTAGGTTCACAACTTTTTGTGCTTTTGCAATTGTGCTTGTTACATGAGCGTGATTGCAGGTGTGCACGTGTGGAATAGGAAGTACAAAATGTCTATAACTATTTGTGAAAGCCAGGCAAAATGACAACTTTATATGTATGCACTGTACACACAAACCATACGTACAGCCAGAGAATCCAAGGGCAACTTACGATTGCATCTTGCTTGCATTTACAGACGTACATGCCTGCAAGGGGCTGCACAACTGATAAGCAGCAGGGCTTACAAGCAGTCACCGAGAAGACAAGCAAGTGCTGTCAATGCTCCTGCTGTTTTAAACAAGCTTTTCCATTTTTATGCACAGGCTAGCAGCCAGTCATTTCGAAAAGAGGACTTCTGGCCCTGAAACCTGTAACCTTTAGCATTGCCTCAGCACCATCAAGTACAGGAGCTGTGCACCTACATGCATCGACAAGTAAAGGAGCTGTGCACCTGCCGCGAAAGCCTGGGCTTGCGGTCTCATATACCTCCCTGCGTAAGAAGCCAACACCAATGTAAGACAGCATCTCAATTAGCTTGAGCTTTTGCCAAACTACTAGGCCATGGATACAGCACTTCAAAACTTCACACAAAGTTGCATTTCTGAAGACATTAGCCTGAGTTACCTGCGCACACACATGTATAAACACAGAGTGGTATGCACACACACATGAGGGAGCAGACAACAAAAGGCGTGCTCACCAGAGGTCTTGGGCCCCCCAGATGGGATCTTTTCCGAGCTTTGGGTCGAAGATCCAGCCCCCTCTCCTTGCCTTTGTGGGGTCGCTGCCCAGCTGTGTGAAGGACACGGACGGCCTTTGTGGGCCTCCTGCAGGGCCCAATGCAGAGCAACAGTGAATGGAGGTCAACAGTGAATGAGACCAACAGCACAGACCTGGAGGTACGTGTAGGACAACAGCAAGCCCCCTGCATAGTTAGATGGAGAGCAACAGCTGCACAGTGTGAAGACCTGGAGCGGCAAGAGGCCCTGCTCACTAGCTGTCTTAGAGGGCCTCCTTCAGAGTATAGAATGGAGAGCAACAGCACAGTGTGGCGATCTGGAGCGGTGTGAAGCCATGCTCACGAGCTGCTACCAAAGGCCTTCCATAGAGTGGAATGCAGAGCAACAGCGCAACCTGTTGGTCTGGAGCATTCCTAATCAAGACATCATCCGGCTTTTTTCCTTCCCTCATAAACTTCCTGTATGGCCAGGCTAGCAGTCAGGTTCTGACTGAAAGCTTCTCTTCACCTGGACCTGTGACCTGTTGGCCTGGAGCAGTGTGAGGACATGCTCACATCGTCACAGGTAATGGAGGTTGCTGCCTCTGTTGTTCTCTTTGTGGGTGAGATGGGCAAGGGGGATTTCACACAGGCCTCACTCATTGGAAATATTGCAACAGGGCAAGGCTTCCAGAGTAACATGCACTCTCGTTCCTGGCAACGTTGGTGCACATCAATCCCGCATGAGCACAAACCTGAGGCAGAGGGCATAGGCCGCAGCATGCCTTTCAAAACCATGGCCAGAAGCACGCGATGACACCCTGCACGCAGCAGACATCGTGAGCATGGCATGCAGCCATTCATTTATACCATGGCATGCAGCCAAGCATGATGAGCATTGCCAGCAGCACGCAATAACACCCTGCACGCAGCATGATATTGTAACTATGGTATGCAACCAAGATAAACACCAGGCAGCACAGAAAGGAACGTCGCCTGTGCTGGACCCACATGCACCAATTCAGGCAGCTTGTATTGGAGAATGTCTTGCAGAGCAGTGCAAGGAATACAATGGTTGCCTTTTACTTTTGCTTACGAGAGGGCGAGATGCAAATACCGAACATAATGTATATCATCCTGCAAAAATAATGCTTTTGGAGGGTGCGGGACGACTGCGGACCCCCAAAGAAACAAAATGTCTCGGAACATGCAGGAAGGTGTATGCTAATGAAAATATTTTTTTATTGTTTGGTTATGAATGAAAACAAAGGCTCTGAAGCGCCAGAGGGGCTTCAACAGCTGGAAATTGGAGGCTTTCTGAGCCCTTTTGAGGAGCCCTTTCACCTGAGGAGTGGAAGTGGCAGGAGGCAAAAAGGCTTTCTGTTCACCTCAAGCAGCAGATTGAGCACGTGTGAAGGCCTTTTTGAAGGAGTGTTTTAATAATGTGGCTGGACTTTATGGGCTATTGAAGAGCCCGTGTTTTGAAAAGAGTAAGGGATCGAGTATCTTGCAAGCCTTTTTAGCATGCAGGTTTGGTGAGACCCTTGCTAGCTAGCTAGCCAGGGAACCTTTCCTTAATGCACGGGGCCTTTTGGCTGGCGTAGGCTTCCTTCTTCTTTTAGCATGCAGGACACATGCTGCCAGTACATGCCATGCCCATTTCATGGCTCTTTGGTGTCAGGGTAAAAATGGGCTGATTGCCCCTGCGAGAACATGCGGGACATCCGAAAAATAAGTACTGAGAAGGGCGTGGGATCAAGGCTGGGTTCCTAGAATACATGTTTTATCGAGGTTTGCGGAATGATCCACACTACATACGGTACAGAGGCTTGCTGATAGTCAGCAAGCCGCTTTGGTGTGTTCCCTGTCCTCAATTTTTGGTTCCCTGTCCTGTCGTCTCTGGCCAAGAACCTCTGTCGTTGCCAGCAATGGCTATTATGGCTTTCTTTGACGCATGCTGGTTGGTTACTCCCGTTCAGGCTGTCTTTCATGCATGCTGGTTGGTCTTGTTAAGGCTTTCTTTTATGCATGCTTTTCAGGATTTCTTTTATGCATGCTGTTAAGTCTGTCTTTGATGCATGCTGTTCAGGCTTCCTTTCATGCATGCTGGTCGGTCACTCCCGCTGAGTTTCAAACTCCTGCCAAGTTAGGCTGACACTGAGAGAGACGTGGACACACACAAGTACACTCCTATGAAAACGTACATGGATATCTATCAATAAATGAATAAGGATATACATGCATATATACGCACATAAAGGCATTTGTGCACACACGATTCAAATGCAAGTACAAATATTGCCTGACATTGAAAACGTACACACACCTCCAGAGTCATCCTCTGTTTTATCGCAAGCTCTCAAGCTGTCCGCGTGTCATGCAAGGGTAGGGTTGGCCAATTCCATTTACACACACATGTAAGCCTTCACTTTTTGGCAGGAAAAATACAATATATGGTGTATATTTATGGAATTGGCCAACCCTGTGCATGGGGTTCCCAGGCATTGCATGCAAATGCTTTGGTAAAAAGGAAGGCCTTGTCAAATTGCTACCTAGAGCACCGGTGTCCAAGGCAAACCTAATATGAAAGTGCAACTATTTAAGGGAGACGTCAGGGACCGTGCTTCTTCCCAACGCAGATGCATGCAGTCTGGCTGCACACGCTGCTGACAAATTTCCAAGCAGCTCTATCCCTGCTCAATCGAGGGATGCTGCTGCTGCTGCTGCTGCTGCTGCTGCTGCTGCATTACTGTGTGCCTTCATGCACCATATGTAAGCAATCCAAAATCAGCCTATCACAAAGCAGCAGCAAAGCAATATCATGATCTACTTTTTCTTACATTAAATTACCTGCCGTCCAGCAACCATGCACACCTCTCAGAGTCTGATTCTTATTTTGAGGTTGGGTGTTTTTTTGCTGGCTTGGACGGTTTTGCTGAACAAGCTTCAGATTCCTCATGCCAGCACACTATGCAAATCACCTTATGGGTGCCTGCAGCACAGCTGGGATGAAGCGTTTTTTGTGCATCATTGCGACCTCACTAGACAGTACAGACCAAGTTCAGTTCAGCGCATCAGATAACCCATTTTATAAAATTTTACACTTACAGGGGCAGGCGTTCCCCACATAGACATGGTAGCGGCCAGCCTCATCCTGTGTAGGCAAGGTTTCAGAAAAGCAAGGTCTCTGAACAGGACTGTGAGCCCCATGTACTTCAGGGAATATGGAAATCGGATGCCATGAGTTTAAGAGGCAAGGTGCTGCAACCAGAAAAGCACTGCAAGTATTGAACAAGAGACTCACAGGAAATTGTGGGCTGCCGATGACCCCTGTAAACGTGTTGGCAGGTCTTTGGTACGCACCACTCCGATCTTGTGGTGCAAGCTCCTTCACCTGCAAGGAGTTGCAGCACGTAACGGATGAGCACGTAATGAACGCACATGATGGAGCAGCCCCTTTCGCGAGTTGCTTGATAAGGATATTCAGATGTGCACAGATGCACAATCTCACAATCTCTCTACCGGTGTCACTGGAATTGCGGATGAAGCAGTCCACAGACACACTTGTAAGCTTGAGACCCCAACAAGAAAAAGCTAAGCTGCATTCCTGTGTTGCTCCTCACCATCAAACTCCATGCAAGTCTCCATGACTCCTTCACGCCTGTTTTGAGCGGAGTTGGAGGTGTAGCACTTGCGGTTTAATACATGACACGGTATGCAGCCTACATAACGATGCAAGCATTGAAAAAGGTGCAGCAGAACCACCTGAGACAAATGCGCCTTGTGGGAAGACTTTATTTGTCAGTGTGAGAATTGAAAAGCCTTGATCCACGTCATTGCTCTTTGCTGCTGCTGGAACCGTGGGTCTCCTCTTCAGACTTGCTGGTCTTAATCTAAGGCCATGCTGGAGAGATCCCAGAGGCCTGGGCTGAACAGCTGCATTCACTGCTGTATTGCCAGTCTTCATCCAAGCCCGCCAAGTTGCCAAGGCCTTTCCAATTATTTACGTAAGGAATGAATTGTAATTGTTGACAATGAATTGTAATTGTTGATGACGGGCCTCAGAAGCACGAACATCTGGATTTTTATATAATGCGTGGGCGAATTGAGCCATTCTCGTCCTCTACGGTTCCAACAAGTTCGGAGCCACAAGAAAGCATTGACTGGCATCAGTGCACTAGGATCATCAAACGGCGAAAAGCTAGGTGCACCAGACATACTACCATGCAAGATGGGCAATGTAATTGGTTATGCAGCAGATGCATCAAATTCTCGAAGATGACGGCGTGTTGCATGGACAGCAACTACATTGACAGGATGGATGATGGTCCTTACCTGACTTCCATATTTGAAGAAAAAAGCAAAGAAAAGAAAGTGTTTGGGGTGTTCCGTTTCGACTTCCATTGCTGTACCGTGCCGACTCTAACATCTTGCGACGCCACTATCTTGCGAGGTGCCCAAAATAATTTCATAATTTTGTTTACGACTTTTGAGAGTTGCGAGGGGGGTCCAGAAGTTAGCACAATTTGCGAACATGTTGTGTACACCTTAAAATGGCAAAATAAGCAAAGTCTGCGAACTGCAACAAATGGGGCTCAGGCCTGGTTCTTAGCTCCTATAGCTGCATGCAACCCCTCAGTCTGTGTCCATGGCCTCCGTCTCCTCCTTAGTGTCTGAGACCTCCAGCAGGTCCACATGCTGGCGACCGCGCCTGCGCCCGCTCCCACCCTTGCCCCTGCCACCCTTGCCACCCTTGCCCCTGCCACCCCTGGCACTGCCACTGCCACTGGCATGGTTTGTGCCAGAGCCCCTGCCCCTGGCACTCCCCCTGCCCCTTCCCTTGGCAGACTGGCTGCCTAGGCAGGCCTGTGGGGTCCTCAAAGTGTTGGCAGTTGCCCATCAACCTCTGTGCACTTGCGCTTGGTGCAACCAAAGTCGAAAAGGGTCCTTTGCTCCTTGGGGACGTGTGGGTCCATTTCTGGGCGCTAGAAAGGCCACAATCTGAACACGCACATCTTGCGAGGCCTTAGAAAAAGTAATTTCTAGCGACGCTGAAATCTTGCGTGAGGCGTTGGCAGTTAATTAATTACTCGCAAGATTCCCAGAGTCGGCACGGTAGTCAATAATTACAACAATTTCCAAAAGGTACTGCGTTAACGGTGGCATATTTCATGGTTCGCAATCCGTTATTACTTATCGAAAAAAAGATCGAATGGGAAACGTAGGGCGTTCGTTGAGTAGTTATGCTGACTGTATACGTTGTGGCACTGAAGGCGTGAACTACAATTTGTATGATATATCGAGGATATATGTCCAAGGTGCTCCCTCCACCCTGGACGAGATGCGGTTTGGTTCGCGGTACCTCCATGCTCATCCCCTGATCGATTGTTGAAGTTGATTGCAAGAACAGCTATCCAACCAGACACTCCTTGCTGATTGCATATTACAGGAAGGTCAAGAAGGTTCCTCATCGCTGTACAGGACATGTCCATCTTATATTCCTCTTCCAGACAACACTAACCCACTGGTGCGTTGATGCACTGTTGGGTTGCTACATCATGCTTGCGCATGGTGCATTGTCGGTGTACTGTTGGCTCCATATGGCTACATCATGCATGACATTGATGCGCATCTGGTATCCATCCGTGCTGGTTGTCTCACCCCTCATCACTCATTCTACGGCCAAGACTTAAAATGGAACACTCAAATTGTTTTATAATCCCAAACATGTCCAGATTGTCAAGGCCTTACACGCAGCCTGTGGCTGCGCTCGGGTGAGCTGGCCCTGCGGGCAGCATAACCGGGTGGTCGCCTGGCAGAGTATAGCGATATATGTACCTTCACCCCTGACCTTCGCAGATTCCATGACATCCCATTCTACTGTGGACGCACAGCTGAATAGTAAGCTAGAGGAACTGGAAGACATTGTAGCATGTGGAGACGAAAATGCGTGGAACAGCTCGGACGCGAAAGGCATCGTCATCCAGGTGGTCAGCTTGTGCAACCAAATGGGGATCCGCCCTCCCAACGGAATCATTGGGCGCATCTGTCACCTTCTGAAATTTCACAAAGGTCAATGCCCTCCTGATGACTCTGCACGTCCATTGATCGGCTTTGGGATGCTGTTCATTCTGCTAGCCCACTGCAGGGAAGAAATGAAGCAGAGGCCTCGAGCTATTGCGCACTTGGAGTCCTTCCTCTTGATGCTTCGTGACAAGTTCAGGGAGGAAAATATTTGTGATGAGTTGGTCCCTCTTCTGCTAAAGAAGCAACTGCAGCTGCAAGGCAATGGCTCATAAATGCCAACCTGTTTTTCTGGTCTGTTGCATGTACTGAAGGGATTCGTGCAGGCTTATTCACGTATCAGATAGTTTCTCATCTATGACCGCTCAGCGGTTTGGACAACACCTGCAACTGAAATCTCCAATTTTTGGGTATACTGACGGTGTCTCTGTGAGTTGAAATTCGTGAAACCGAAATGCAATTGGTTGTATGAGTTGCAAATATGATTCAACGTTCAGAAGGTTCAAACCGATGCGCACGTCTATTATTGCCAGAAAAACGTATTATGTGTATGAGAATCATTAATGAGTATAAATATACAACAGAACTGACGTTTGCACAAAAACCCGAGTCAAATGATCTAAGCGATTCACATGCATCAAAGCATCAAGCAGCATAATGAGACATTGTAAATATTGAGATGTCATGAATCGTGTTATGTAGGAACAGGACGTGAATGAAGCTATTGTTTCTGTTATGCCCGTAAACCGCTTGTAGTAGTCTGCACAAACAACAACACCGAAAATGCTTAGCAGTTGTGTTCATTTGCATGCGTGCTCGTACGCGCTGAAGATCGCGGTGCACCTCTGTTTGCTGAGGCTGGTGGTGTTGAACTTGGCCTCGTATACGTGTACGTACACGCGCTCACGGAATTCTTCCATCCATTCAGACGCGTTGCCCTTGATGCATATGTGCTCCTATTCATGGAAGTGCTCCTTGGGGATGAATCCACGAATAATGCAGTACTGCAGCGAGCACATGCCGCAGGTGATGTGGTAGCAGCTGTCGACCGACTTGGTGACGATCCTGCGTACCGGGCACCTGGGGCAAGGGCAGACCACCGAGTCATTGACGGAGCGGGGACGCATGAGCTCCATTTGGAGCATTTGCCGGACCTGTATGAACGGACGGTAATACTGTGTAACTTTGAAAATGAGACATTATACCCCGGGAAAGTGATCACGAATGAATATTTGAGCGCAACGCTCATGATCAAATCTTTACAAGCTGCTTCACAACCGCCCCCTTGGGTGCGATCACAAGAAATAATCGGTGGCCAGGAAGAGGATTGGATCCTCTCTTGGGTTGAGGCACCGATATGGGATGTGCTACCTTCCATGACCGCTTGGGTCGGTTACGAGGGGAGGCACGGCTTCCCCTCTCACCTGAGCAAGCAAAGCTTGCGTATGGGGGGGCCATCTATTTACCGCCTGGGTCCGAATGTTGGGCGTCCCGATTGTATATATATTCACTTTCCCGGGTATAACGCATATCGCTAAGAATCCATTCTCTCTGACCAAATCATCTGTTTCGTCTGTGGTTTCATTGTACAGAGTGAAAAGTTGTATGATACGTAGCCACTCGCCGTGTCCAACTCCAGGGGAGACTTGCAAGCATGTCCAAAGGTCCAGACCTCGTTGTAGAAGACGCAATACACATTTTCCCTCCTCAAGCACGATATGGACGAACAGGTGAAGAACGGGTTTCAGGCTGCCACCTGCATTGACCACAACCGAAATTTGAGAATGATACAAACAGTAAGATTGATTGAAAATGAAACACCCAGCATCTTCTAATTCAAATTCAGAATCATCAATCCCGCCATGTGCTACTTAAAGATAAACAAAATCAGTGCATGTAGGAGGATGAAAAATTGTAATTTTGATGATAGTGTTGCCATAGAGAACCCAATGTAATTTGAATTCGTGAACGGTTGATGTCTCATTTTCAAAATTACACGGTGTATCAAAAGTGTCAATGTACATCGCATCAGATCATTACTACGCTGCGCAAAAAAGTGCGTGGACACCGGCTGTCTTTCATTTTTCCAGTACCGCTACGGTATAACTCACATTCAATGGTTTGCAGCACGATGGGCAGTTTCGTTGCATCAACGCTGCCCACGATCCACGGCCTTCCTCTTGGCTCAGCACGCTCTGCAAATTCAGGGAAAAGTCAACAATGGTTTTAATCCTGAACGTGACTCAAAGCGGAAGTGACACGTACACCCGGGGGACTGGCGTGTTTCGTTTGTTCCAAAATGACAATCCCGGGTGTATTTACAGTGTGGAAACTAAACAATGGAACATCTTTTTCTGTTTTCTTTTCCCCAAAATTCACTTTCACGGGTATATACTATCCGAGTAATATTCACTTCACTTCGTGCTCAATTCTCAGGGCGTCCTGCATATCACGGAACACTGAAGTGGGGACGACCCGAGCCAGCATGGACGGACGCATGGGGTGAGACGTGGGGCAGACCGTATTTGTTGTACTTGTTTACTCACTGTTGTCCTGCTCGGAGAAATTTTTGATTGAAGCAAACTCTTTGCTTGTTAGGCTTTCCATCGCTCAGATATTCTTCTGTAGTGATATTTTGTGACACACTGGGGGAAACCAAGTAAGCTTGCCCATCATTTAGGGCGCGTTTACAATGGCGGATTAAGGATTAAGATTAATAAAATTAAATTCAATTAATCCGGTTGTGCATTTACAAACATGGATTAATCATCTGGATTAATGCCAGAAAGTGGATTAAGGGGGGGCGGTCACACACATTTTTTTTTTACTTTTCCTTCTTCGGTGTTGAAAATTTTTTTCACTTATAGCGAAAAAAATTGCGGTCACACCCAGCTAGAAGTCACTAGGGACCGTCTTTGGGAATTTTTTTCGGTTGGGGTCAGTTTTCAATTACCGTTTGGGAGTGCCCCTTCAATGCCATGGTCCCAAAACATAAAAAATTGTTTTTTTCTACATTTACATATTTCATCTTTGGGGGTGGTCATCTTTGGTAAGGGATCTAGATTTGCATTTCTTAAGAGGAACTACCTCAAGAATGCCACAACATGAAACTGATGGCCCTGATGGTATGGCATAAATAATATGATATCAGTAATTCAATTGGCCCATTGATTGGGCCCACATCCAAATGAGGTTTGGCTGTGAGAGCTGTGAGATTTTTCAGGAAAAAATGTGAGCAACACCAGAATTATACTCTGGCATTTTCTTATTATTTCATCTAGGTTCACAGCTGCCCTTGTGTAGACGGATGTAGCATTGTTATTACCTTATTATTGCCTTGACTCGCCTGGTTGGCTTTCTTGTGGTAATAGCTTTTAAGTTTGGTCATGTGAGAATGTTGAGCTGTTGCAGTTTTAAAATTCTTGACGGATGTGGTGTCATTTTCATTTGTGAAGGTGGGTGTCCCTGCTATGAAGAGGGACCTTAGAAGGATCAAAGTGTCATCCTGGGATAGAGCGCACAAAGATAGCATGAATGTGGCTCTGGAGCCAGGAAATTCTGAGGCACGGAAAGTTGTTTACAAATTTTGCTAATAATTATAGATTGGCCAGCCGAAATTTATGAATAATTCATTCAGTACTTCATTCAAGTCCTTGAAAATATGTTGAGCCTGTGGTAAACACAGCGTACCAATGATAATGAAGATCAGGTCAGGAATGGGATACCAACAACGTATCTGTCCGAAAAGCCCCGCATTTCCAACAATCCCTCCAGTAATGAAGTATCCATTAGGAAATGCCCACACTCCAGCAATGAAGTATCCATCAGGAAATGCCCACACTCACAAGCAAACCTTGCGGCAAGAGTTCCTGTTATCGGTCAACATATGCAACAGGTCCATTCAAAATGCCCCGGACATCAGAGAGGCTTGGGCCGACCACTGGATCAAGGTCAAGCACACGAGTCATGCATGATGCAAGCTTGTCCCTGACTTGATAAGCACTCGCAGCATCAGGCCCGCTTCGCATGAGCCCAGCTGCCCCATGCAGGAGTGCCCCTTCAGAATTGAAGGGGCACTCGTGAAGGAGTGTGCTTGCATGAATGTGGGACAAATTGTCACCTCCCTGATGCTCCAGAAGCCCCTTGGTTTCTTGCCACCTCCCTCGTGCCCTGCTTGGTCCATGGCAAGGCAGGCTGCAAGCTGCGCTGTGGGGTCACTACCATCCAGAACCAAGGTGACGGCTGGTATCACAACTTTCAGGGCCCAAGTTGAAGAGCCTGACTGCTCAGTTACTAGCTCTGGCATGATGGCTGCCAGCCATACAAGGAGGAGGGCAGCACTCATGGTCCTTTCTTTGAAAGGGCCTGCAAGAAACTGCCTGAAAGGGCACTTTCACCGTGGCTAAGCACTGAAGAAAAACATTTTGCGTGTGACCGCTTGGAAATTTTTTCCTTCGAGGGCGAAATTTTTTTTCAGTGGACGGAAAAAAATTGTGTGTGACCGCAGGAGCATAAAAAAAAAAGTAGTGAAAGGGTAGTCAAAAACTGGGCAGGACCCTCCTGACCCACCCACCCACCCCAAAACCCCCCATGCAGTAACCCTACCCAGACAAAAAGGGTACCAATCTGCTCCTCTTTGAAATAGCTATCCATCTGTGCATTAAGATTAACAAAAGAGCAAGTCCTTGCAGAGCTATGCACGAAAAAGTGAAATGAGTTGTCCGTTGAGGTACCACATGCTACAGTTCTCTCTTAGCAAACAAGTTTTGTCTAGGTGCGGGGGGCCTGCACGCCCTTGGCAACTTTCTGCATGTGCTGCAGCTCTTTGGGGCCCATCACAAAGGGCTGCTGGTCTGGCATGCTCTGCCCAGGGTGCTTGGCAGAGTAGTGAACTGCCATGCCATACTTCCACATCACTGCCTTGCACCCAGCTGGGCACTCTATGAGGTGGTTGTTGCACTCTGCCCTGTCCTTCCGGCATGGCTTGCTGCTGTATTTGCTGAATGCAACGCAGCCATCTGACTGACCAGGAAGGGCAGCTTCCCCCAAGGAGGTCTGAAGCCCATGCAGGGCACAAGAGGTGCTGGCGCATCTCCTGTGTCCATCGGCTCTGCATCTGCACCAGGTGCTGCTGCTGGTGGTGCTGCTGCTGCCTCTGGTGCTTCTGCTTCTGGTGGTGCTGCTGGTGGTGGTGGTGGTGGTGCTGCTGCTGCTGCTGGTCTGGGCTGCAGAAAGCCACGAATGCTTGGAGCATCCCGCTTGGCTTTCTTTGCTGCCTGCACCTCCTCCTTGTGCCGCTCCAGGCATGATTCCAGGTGCCTCTCTCTGTTGGTGTCATTCTGGCCATCCAACTTCTTACAGTAGGGGCACTTGCCCATGGCCCTCAAGCACACAATCAGAATGCCCAAATTACATGATTTTTAATGGGACTTTAGTACCCCGTCAGTGACCCAATGCACCCAAAAAGGGTTCCAATCGACGGGGCTTGAGCTCAGGAATCCGATGGTGTTTTTAAAATTTCGAGAAATTGTCTCAAATTCTGGAGGGGGGGTCCCAAAAAGTCGAAAAGCCCATTTTCACCGCCAGACACCCCCCCCCCCTCCTCGGATCGGACCCATATATATATATATATATATATATATATATATATATATATATATATATCAATCGATAGCTTTCAATCTCAGGATTCCGAATATGTTGTGATCTACCGGACATGTACTACCCTTTCAAAAGTTATGCTTCTTGGAGGCTCCGGGTGCAAACTTTTTTCAATTCTTGACGGAAAAAAGTCCGGAAAAATACTGAAAAAAATTGTGTGTGACCGCAGCCTAAGAAAACCATTTTTTCCTTAATCCTGCCCCCCCCGGGATTAAGAAAAATATAGGTGGATTGAAGGCTGCAAAAACCAAGGAGCTTTTCCAAAGGACTTCCTGTGCCCTCTAGAAGGGCCTGCATAGTGTATCTTGGCCTGGATGCGCGTCCTGCTCGTACTCTGCCCGCTTGCTCTCCCCCAAGTTGACATCACAGGGCGGCAGCAGGAGCCCACAGAGCACTTCAACACTAGTGACTGGACTCCAGAATGTGGCACAGCAGAGAATCTCCGGCTAGAAGTGCGGTCAAATTTCAGGGTGACCGTGGGTGTTGTAAACGCGAACTGGACTAAAGAATTTAACCCGGATTAATTGAAATTTGCGAAAGGGATACATTTCCTTAATCCTAATCCACCGTTGTAAACATGCCCTTAGATGTTTGCTTCCTTTGCAGCATCATACTGTCATATGTCATTTGATTTTCTCGTTGCTCGGTTTTAATTGAATTCTGGAGACGCGTTTGGACCATCATTTTCAAGCCCCTCTCACAACCCAGCAATCTGCTGGAGAAACCACCACGACAGATTAGAATAGGATCATCTGCCGCAAGGTGGAGTGCATCGGCACGATGCTGAAATAGTTTCGCCTGCCTCACGAGGTAACCAATCCGATGCGGCTGAGGCATTTCTAGATCTAGATTTAGATTTAGATTTACACAGGGGGACCTTCAGCCAGACTGTTCGGCTGATCGGCCTGTGACTGGTCCTCGCCAGCCAACATAATGTCCATAAGCTCAGAAACAAACGAAAAAAGCTTGTTGTGTTGCAAGAGGAAATCAGAAGCATCCTGGACACTGGCTTGTTGTAAAAATGGTTGCTCCATTGAAAAATCACCAGAGAAACAGTTGAACAGGTAAGCGTACTTTCTTCTCAAAGCACAAACATCTGCGTCTCTGCACACCAAAAGGGCATGAGCCTCTAGATCTAGAGCACTTACTTGCCCACTGACAAAGTAAACTACACCCGCCCTCGGCGACAGAGGTATCTAGTCAAGAGTTAACTGCCAGACGGCAGTGCAAACTGCTAGTAGCATCACCTGCAGGCTGTAGCTTAGCTAATAAGAAAGTTATAAGAAAGCTTCCCCCTGCCTTGTGCAATGTAACCAGTCATTAATAGGAGAGATAATTTTAGGGTACGAAGGGCAGGAATACCTGCCATGTCGAAGAGGGTAAGAGTAGCTTAGAACACATGTTGTCACTTGCAGCAGAGAGAACCTTAAAGAAAAGATAAGAAAAATTACAAAGGCAGTGAAAGCACTTCCCACATCAATTTAGGAAAAGAAGATACCTAGGGCCAAGGCACCATGTATTCCCTTCACCAAGAGAAGCAAAAGAAAGAAGTCAATGGGGATCAGGAGGGCTACTAGCAGTAGCCCGTACTTGATCTCGGTGATGAGAGTTAAAATAAGTCTTCTCAAGAGCGCGTCTGGTGCTAACGAGTTTATAAGCGTACTTGACAGAATGAGCATGGAGCTTCAGAGCAATTGCAAGGATAGGATAGGGTTACATAGCTGTACCTGCCTACAAGGGCAGCTTAGCTGAAGCAAAAGGTGCCTGTAACCAAACCAAACCAAACTTCAGAGCAATTGCAAGCTTGATGGCTGCATGAGTATCAAGACCAAGCTCTTTAAGAGACTGCAAAGTGTGAGAGGTGTAGATGACTCCACCCACACCTAACAGAATGGTATGGAGGCTGACTTGACCAGAGGCCCTTGCAGGATGGTGACATAGATCGCGGTGCTGCTGCTTGGAGGCCTCAAACTATTCTTGGGCCGGGTGTCTTCACAGTATTTGACCTCCACAAGATGGACGTACCTCTGTTCTGGAGGGAGCTGACTAGGGTGCCTCACGGTGTCTCGACCCTAGGTATCCCTTTTTGCTTGATTGATGTGGGGAGTGTTCTCACTGCCTGAGGATTCTGCGTGGTTAAGCAGACGGTGCCTCCCGGGAGCCTCCCGAGACGGAGGGTTTACAATGGGTTTACAAGGGTTTACAATGGTGGCCTACAGCCCGAGACTCTGGCTGATGGCAGCTGGTGAAACAAGCTCAACCAGTATCAAAAATTGAGACCAAGTCTGACACAAATCTAAGAAGTCTGTATGAGTCTTGGTTTAGGAAAGCATTGATCTCAGAATCAGTGATAGTATGATGGCAAGCCAAGAATGGAATAAAGTCAGCGTTTGAAGGCGGAGCAAACACACGCAAAGTCTTAAACATCTCCTCAAAAAGGTCCTTGTATCTCGTGCGTAGCTCACGCACCTCAGTACATTTGCAAAAGAAAAGCACATGTTTTTCATCCTGGACTTCCCCACACTCACACTTATCACAGATACTTGAGCCCCCAAGCCATTTACCAGACTCCACTCTCAAGTGATGAGCACGCAATCTAAATCTGCTAATGTTTCTCAAAACATGCTTGTCCAAATCCTTGAACAGATACGAGGGGATACAAAAAGGAGCACCTCTGGGACCACTCTCAGAATTCCCACACCACTTATGGTACGTCACTACCTTCTTGTTAACTGCACGAGGACAAAAAACATCGGCCCCTCTCCACACTTTCTGCTGTCTGTATCGCAAATCACCAATGAACTCTTGCATGGGGATTTTCTCAGCTCTCAGCATGTTCTGTTTGAACGAATCACCATTCTGCATCCCACCAAAAGCATTAGAGACTTCAGCAGCCCAGCAAGAGGAATCAAAAGAAGCCAGACTTAAATCAGCCCTCAGCACACGACGCAAGACTTCACTATTGGAGTCAAGCATGCTATTAAAAAACTTGATGGAGGCACGGAACCAGAAGAACTGCAGAGGCTCCTGGCCACACTCTCTCAACACCGGCCAATTTGTAGTACTGTTCTTTACTCCAAGAATGCGCCTCAAGGAACACAGATGTCTTTTCTGCAATTGACTCTCAAACTCACTGCCTTCTCTCAAGTAATGAGTTCCCCACACCTGGCACGCATACATCCCAGCAGGAATGCCATACACCTTGGACAACCAGAGCATAGCATGAGGCCTGTTTTTCAGGTCATGACCCTTGGCAAACTCCGAAATCCTTCTCTGTGCAGCCATATAAGGCCGCACCGCATGCTCCTCAGCTACCTTAAAATCCATCTTTTTATCCAACAGCACTCCCAAATATTTGAACCTGTCCTTCTCTGGAAGGACCACTCCATCATACGTAAAAGGATTCTGCAGAGGAGAGACAGACGTACTGTTGAAGTGCACCACCTCAGACTTAGCTGTGTTTACAGTCAACCCTTTTCTCTGAGCATACACACGGAGTCTGTCCAGCATCTTCTGCATTTCACCAGGGTCATTCGTAGTTAATCCAAGGTCATCAGCGTACATCATGTGGGACACACCATTCACTCTATCACCAGTTACAGCACCCTCAATGCCCTCACTTATCTCTCTGCCCATATCATTGATGTACAGAGAGAAAAGAAGGGGGGACAAAGGACAACCTTGCTTAACACCGTTCGATGGCTGCACGCGCGCCCTTTTCTCACCATCCATTAGAATGTACTCATCATTATCATACATATCTCTGATCACACTGAGCAGAGGAGTCGGCATTGCATTGCGCTGCAAGTGAGACCAAAGCTGCTGTCTGGGCACGGTGTCATAAGCTTGAGAAAAGTCAATGAAAGCAACGTGCAATCTGGAAGAATTCCGTGGCTTCAATTTTTTCGCAGCATGCTTGAGGTGCCTCAGAATGAACAGAGGATGCAGAGTGCTCCTTCCTGGAAAGAAGCCAAACTGCGTGTCCGGAATCTTTCCCTTTTTCATACACCAATCTGTCACCAGATTTTTCAGCACATTAGCATAAATCCTATACATTACACCGCTAACCGCAATCATCCTATAATTCCCAGGTTTCAGCACTTCCCCTTTTTTGTGAATGGGGCTCAACTTGGCAACCTTCCCGAGACGGAGGTGGTTCCGGGATCAAGCCCTCGTGGCGGTGAGGTGGTCGTCAAGGTGTTGTCACCACTGTCACCACTCCTATTCTCAATCTACGTTAATGACATTGGCTGCACCACAAATGGGGAAACAGGCGCTGTGACAGGCTTACCAAGTTTTCATGTTTCTCATATGCTTTATGCAGATGACCTTGCTTTGACTGCAAACAAACACACCCACATGCAAGCCATGTTAAACAAGTTGCAGGGTTATGCAACCAGAAAATGCCTGACGGTCAACACAAAAAAGTCTGAAGTCGTCTGCTTCAATTCCAGAGCTGACACTCTTCCCCAACTGTTGTATGATGGTAAAAACTTGCCCTACACTGATTCTTTTAAATATCTGGGTATGGTCTGTGACAAACGTCTCAACCTTTCCACTGCCGCTGAGGCTGCTCTGAAACCATGCATGGCGGGGACTTATCGTGTCAAAACCTTTGCTTGCGACCACAACCTTACAAATCGACTGCATGCGCTCATCTGGCTCATGAAAACGTATGTTATCCCAGCAGGAATGTATGCTAGCCGGATATGGGCCACTCCTTACTTACGGCAGGGTGCAGAAATGGACAACCTGTTGCAGAAGTGGATCCTGAATGTTTTGCGAAATCTTCTTGGAGTGAAATCCACAACACCATCTTGGATCATTTTACGAGAATGTGGCATTAAACCTTTTCAGTTCAATTGGTTTCGTGCCACTATGCGCTTCTACAACTCGCTTACTAAGTGCAACAGTCTCCTTCTCAAAAAGGTTCTCCATGCTAACATCAGCCTTAGCTCCATGACTGATTCTTGTTGGACGTCCCACCTCTTATCTGTGCTGGATGGTTTGGCTCACTCGGATCTGATGAAACATCAAATTATGGCTTGTGACCCTGTGAACCTCAGTCAATTTGTGGTGGACCTGAGATCTAGACACCTGGGCTATTGGAACCAATTCACAGCCCCTGATCCAAGAGTAAGCAACAATAAGCGGCTGACTTACCATCAATGGTGCGCTCTCCCTGTCAGAAATGCACATGCCATTCACCCACCTTATACAATGCCTAAATACATGTACTTGGATCTTCCCCATCATGTCCTTTGCAACACTGCCAAATTCAGGCTGCGGGTACACGCTCTCCGAGTTGAACGGGCTACTTGGTCCAATAGTACTTCTCCGGTCTGTGATATCTGTGATCCTGATGACATACAAGATGAAAAGCATGTGTTGTTCAGATGCTCCAATCCCCAGGTCTGCTCTCTCCGTCAAAAGTATGCCTCACTTTTTGAGCACAACTTCTCTTTCCTACACCTCCACGTCTCCCACAGGATGCCCTGTCTAGGCACCATTCACCATGTGAAATCCCAGGATATCAATATCTTTCTAAACCAGGATAACAACAAACTTCCTTGTTTTCTTCATGACCTCATGTGCATTTACGAACAGGCTAGCAGTCAAACGTCTTGACTGAGGTATTTTTCCCCTTGTAACCCCTTGTAGGTATGAATGGGGGAATCTGGTTCCACATTAAGGACACTCACACGTGTGCCATTGATACGACACAAATGTGCAAGAGTGTTTGCTTCGGTGTTTTTGTAGGCAATGCTTTTTTGGATGGAGGATGTACTCAACTCTACTCCCGGAGGATACTACCACTGTGCTGCCAGTCTGTTGAGTGCTATTCTTAATTTAGCGTTGACCTTGGATTTGGATTTGGATTTACACAGGGGCGTTGACCTTGGAGTGTTTAGCTTGTAGCTGAGCTACTGTGATGACGTGAGTCTTACACAGGGATGTAAGTTCATGGATCCCAATGATTCCATGGCCCATTAGCGGTTGCATGATGCAGGTTTTAAGGGAGGAGAGGTTGGGGGGGGGGGTATGCAGGGAGCAGGGAAGTTCAGAGGGTAACAAGTTTTTTTGGGTCTGCCCGAAAGACACTCTCTAATCTCTCAAGTCTACCCGACCTGCCTTTCAAAAACCTTGGGTTTGGGGTACTGAAAAAAAGCCAGGCTGACGCCCCCGGCCTGGTGTTTGTGTGTGTCAAACGTTAGCATGAATGTATGCTTTTGTTAATTGCCCACCCACCTTCAGAGAAATTTAAACCTGGTTGTTGTTTAAGTTCAAGACTAACATAATTTTCATTTCTTTGGAAATTAAAGTGGAAGCCATGATGGCAAAGTCCGAATCATTACAAAGAAACAAATGTGTGTTACCTTTGCAAATTGTCCAACTCAGCTGATGCTGCATCTTCTCTCTTTGTCCACACCTGCATCCATCATGCCATCCCCCTCATTCTGCATGCTAACTCCGAATCAATCCATCCCATCACCTACTTCAACTTCCTCCTCGTCACCACTCATCCAATGCTCCCGCATAATCTTCTTCTTCCTCAATTCCATCTTCCCTTGACAAATCAAGATCAGGCTCCTCACCTTCATATGAGATGCATCAATACCATCGCACAATGAGCCCAATTCAGTGTTATTTTCATGCACAGAGCATGCAACTTCATATCTTCCCTTGAGCCAACGGGGACATCATAATGTATCCTAGCAGCAGCAGCAGCAGCAGCAGCAGCAGCAGAATTCAAAGACTGCAGATCTTAATGTAAGCAATTTAATGCGTAACAAAGAATCCAGTGACATGATATTAGACGGATAGCAAGTCTATTGTTCAGAATGCAATGCAAGCTGAAGCCGCGCTCCACAATTGCAATTGCAAGGGAATTGAAAACATGCTAACTAAGGGAATCATGTTAGGAAACACAGCAGCATCAGGGCTACTCCGTAGCATGCCCCACACCGACACCGGATCAACAATTTTATAAGAATTGACCAATGTATGCATGGCTTTCTTCTTCAATAACTCAAGTCTGATGCTGGCCCCATCAAACGCACACAACTTCTGCGAACCTTGTTCCTTGCTGCAGAACTTTCTTCTGGCACGTTTATGTAGAAACTGGGAATAAAGATATGAAAGTGCCTCAACAACTGTTGCTCTCAAAACGCTCCTGAAACTTCTGCATAATAAGATTGGCTAGCTTTCTCATTCCTTCTGCAAAGCAAGCAAACTGCACTCTCTCATTCTGAATTTCAATTGGGGACTTGGCACCCACCATCCATCTTTTCTCACTCTAGCACAGAATGCTTTAAAGCAAACCAAAAGCACACTTTTTAAATACTCTGAGGTAACAAACATCTGCTCAAGTTGCTGCACCGTTCTCCTGACATGAACATCAACTTCATGAGGCAAGATTTTGTCTGACTAAGATTGGATTTAAATTCAAGCGCATCCCTTGCTTCTTCAGGCCAGCAGTGGCCTGCATCCAGCAGAGTCTGTAGCAAGCCCCTGAACTCAGGGTCAGAGGCCTGCTCCATCCACTCAGTGGACCTTTCTGGGGGGGTGAATGCTGCTGGCTAAGAGGGGGGCTAAGAGGCATGGCTGTTGACCTAGCTATGTATTATTATTCACCCGAGACGCTTTTAATAACCTTCGGGTCGTGCCCGATCGGGTACACTAAAAAATCGGGTTTGACCCGACCGGATTTGGCTGCGCCTCCGGCGCAGGCCAAATCCTTTAATTTCTCTCGGGTTACCCGAGGGTTTGAACTTCCCTGGCAGGGAGAAGGCTTTATGTCTTCTTGACATATATACATATATGTCATATATACATCTATATGACTTGAACATCTTGAGGATGTTCAAGTCCTCATTGAACACAATGTCCTCGTGTTTCATGAGGTGGAGCTTACTGGTGTGCATACTGATCAATTGGCGGGCACGCATGCAAAAGTTGAGCTGGTGTCTTATGTGCAGGTTGGCTATTGAATTTGGTTGTCAAACACGCTGAAGTCGTAATCTCTGGATCACCCATAGCCTTCCGGGATACATTTAAAGCCTCTGAATGTCCCAAATTTCAGTGACTGCCCTTTGCCCTCTGGCTCAAGAAGCAATAGACTCATTTCATTTCTTGTTATAGACTCTGGCCGCTCAAATGAATACTGATGGCTAGCACTTGTCGGCCAAAGAAAACTGCATACATGCATGCTTGTTTGGAGGGAAAAGCGAGCGCCATTTCAACCACAACAGCAATATGTAGCTGGTCGGCATGAATCAGAGAGTTTGTAATATTGTTTGCTGCACTAAAATCATACATGCTCGCCTGCAAAAGGCTTACTTCAGAAGCAGCATTGCATAGACTTGCTTGGCTTGTAATGTTGAAACATCGTATCCTCTAATCAAAACAAACTACGTTGAGACAGATGGCGCTGCTACCCCTGCAACAGCCATGGCACGCAGCGTTGCCTTCCAATCAATGTCGTTCTGCACATTGTAGTTGCGCACACGTGGCATTGATGGTCCAGCTCCTCCGTCCCCACCAGCTGCAGCTGCCTCCCTGCGCTGCTGGAGTGCTCGGAGCTTGGCACGCTGCAGTGGAAAAGGAAGGTAAGGAAAGGGTTGCATAGCTGTACCTGCCTTTGTGGGCAGCTTAGCCAAAGGGGCTGCAGGGAATCCCATATGGGCATGTGGTAGGCGTGTGGCAATGCGTATGATCAGCCAGTAAAGCATAGGTAGTATCGCAGTTGTGCAGAGGGTGCAATGCACCAGGTCCAAAAGGCAGCACTTAATGTAGCAACAGCCACCATTGAGCAGCCATAGTGCTGGCATAGCGTACATGCAGCGATGGAGCAACCACCACCACCACTGAGGTGACACAATGGACAGAGTCAGCCACCAGGAATTACTAGCGGCACAATGGACAGAGTGGGCAGAGTCAGCCGCCAGGAATCACTAGTGGCCCAACACATGCCTTTACATGTGCTTGTTTCTGCAGAAACTTGGGCTTCTTCCTCCGCAACTCTTCTTCTGAGTCTCAGGCTTTTACATGTGTTCAGGCACTTGTATGTGCATTCTTCTGTAGACTCTTCTTCTGAGCCTGCACTTCACTGCACCTTGCTTGAGTCATCACAGGATGTTGCCCATGAAAACAAAGGCAGCGGCGCGTCTTGTCAGCTAACACTGTAATTTATGGAGAGGTGTGCTGCTGTACCAGACACTCATCCACCTCCGCCAGCAACGCAGAGGCATAAGGCATGAATCCATGGTTGGGGTCTTGCAAAACATCAAAATCAATGTATCTTCTTAAGCAGGCAGGAAGGAATGCAGGCTTGCGTGAGCACAGGGCATGCAGGCTTGCATGAGTGCAGGGCATGCAGGCTTGCGTGAGCACAGGGCATGCAGGCTTGCGTGAGCGCAGGACATGCAGGCTTGCGTGAGCACAGGGCATGCAGGCTTGTGTGAGCACAGGGCATGCATGCATCCACACACCTGGGAGGCTGTCTCTCTGGAAGACGCAGATCCAGGCACAGCTGACGCGGGCACGTAGGTAGGGCCACTTTGTGCAGGGGCATGGGGGCCATCAGGAGCAGCAGCAACAGGCTGCCCTTGTCCTGGCTGCTGCTGCTGCTGCTGCTGCTGCTGTTCTAGGGATTGCTGGGGTGGTGGGTGCATGTCAGGGGGCATCGTAAAAGGCCGCATGTTGCCAAGCGGCCCCTCAGGCTGCAAAGGAGCATTCAGTGGTTGCGGCTGGCCTGCAGCCTGTGGGGCGACAAGCTGCTGCATGGCTCGTTGTCGGGGGGGGCTGGCATGTGGGGGTGACCTGCAAGGATCGCCGCGGATGTTTGGCCAACCGACCGCCTCTAACTGTTCAGGAGTGCATTTTCTAAGGCTAACATGCAAGCATTACCCTCCGTTGCCGCCTTCCCACAACACACGCGCACACACACACACACACACACACTCACACACACACACACACACAGAGTCTCACTGAGCACAGGCAATGCGTCCAATTGATGACACGCTCACTGCCCATGAGACAATGGCAACCTGAGAGCAACAGCAAACTTGTATCACTGTATGACCAGACCTGATGGTGACAAACTCAACACGGCAGTACATCAGCAGCACTACGGGACCAGGCTCCCTCACTACTGCAAAATCGCATTGCGGATTCACACACACAGATCAACACATACGCCCTTACCGCTGCGAGGGCGCATTGCTGGCATACACACACATATACACACATCAACAGATACATCATCACCGCTGCGAGGGCGCATTGTAAGTTCTCAAACACATTCACACACACGCACACACACCGCTGCAAGGGCGCATTGCGGATCCTCCATGCTTGATCCATCCCCCCGCCCACCACCCTGCTCGCTCTCGGGCTGGAGGCTCCCGCTGCTGCCGCTGCTGCTGCCGCTGCTGCTGCTCTCTGAGCAGAAGGCTGGGCCATGCTTGAGTGCTGCGATGGTGGGTGGCCCTGCTGCTGCTCATACGGGTTGTGCGCATGGTGTTGCGGCGGCAGCGGCGGCTGTAGTGGGGGCGGGTGGCCCTGCTGCTGCTCAAATGGGTTGTGTTCATGGGGTTGTGGTAGCATCGGAGGCTGTGAAGGGGCCGGGGGGGGCCAGAGCACAGTTTGGGATGCCCCAGGAGCAGCGCCTGCAGCACTCCCTCCTGCTATCAACCTGCTTTGAGGCTGTTGCTGTTGCTGAGGGGAGGGCCCAGGGTACTGCTGAAGCAACTGGGCGGGATCTGGGGCACTGGCTTGTGGCAGTGGCTGGTACGGCAGAAGTTGGTTGCTAGGAGCGGGAGGCTGCCACTGGGGTACGGGGTGGTGGGGTGGGGTGGAGGGGGGGAGGGTGGGGGGAGGGGCTGCTGTGAGGGCAGCTAGCTGCAGGCTCAAGCGGTCACGTTCAGCTCTGTACACACACATACAGATGAGGTGGTACACCAATTGTAGCGGCTGTGCACCAGCTACAGCGTCAGTGAGGCACTAAAAAAGAGACCGAGTCACTACAAAGAAGACAGAGCAGAGCTTGCCCTGAACAGGCAGTCATGCTCTGCTTTGTACACACACAGATGAGGTGGCACACACACAAGGCGGTGCACACACATGAAGTGGTGCATACACATGAGGCGGTGCAAACACATATACAAGGGAGTGCACACAAGTGTGTTGGAGCACACAAATGTGGCGGTGCACACAAATGAGGTGGAGCACACAGATGTGGCGGATGAGAGATGAGATGTGGTGCACGCAAATGAGGTGGAGCACACAGATGAGGTGGTGCACCAGTTGCAGCTGCAGTGATTATGCACAAACTGTAGCGGCAGTGCACACACACAAACACACACATGTACACACACACACACACACACCTCAGTGCACTGCTCATGTCCATGAGCAGCTCGTTCTCCTGCTGCAGCTGCGCAATGCGCCGGGCTGCGCGCTCCAGCTCTGCCTTGCTGTCCACCCCTGATTGTGATGGCGTGGGCGTCCCCAAAGGAGGGGTCGGCACACCAGCACCTGTTTCACCCTGCTGCTGCTGCTGCTGAGGCAGCATGGCTTGTGCTTTGTCACCGCGTGCTCCAGCCACTGTTTTGGTGGTGTCCTGCTCCTCCTGGGGTGCTCCAGATGGAACTCCTTGGTCTGCTGAGGCCGACCCGGATGCCGCTTGGTCTAAGGCAAGCCTGAGCTGCAACGCCTGCCGGCGCAGCACACGGTTCTGGGGAGCAGAGGGGATAGGAGCGATGGCGTGAATGCAAGCTGTCATACAAGAGCCTTGGTGCAAACATTCAGGAGTGTGAACAACATGCTGCGAGGCTGCAACCAGTGTGTGGCTGTTTCACCCTCTTTTCAGATCGGGTTAGATCGAGACATGCCGGAGTGCGAGCAGCAGATGCAAACATTCTGTGGCAATGTCAAGTTCTTTACAAGTCAAGCCGGCTTGGGGGCGATGCTCAGTGTGCATTGCAATGGCGCACCGTCAGGAATGACTGCCACACGGCTTGGGTGCTGCTGGTCAGGCTCATCTAGGCATGGTTTGCTTGAAGGGAACCAGCAACAAAAACAAGTGCGACACCTATTGTTCACAGTACACATTTTGAACAAACGGGCTGAGCAAGCCCAAGCATTACTGGATGCTGGCCTGCCAAGGAAACAGTTCCCTCATAGCCACCAGGCAGGGGCGTTTGTGCCTTTTTGCACCACAAGAAGCCACCTTTACAAAACAAGCATTGAAGGTCAACACACCCAGTCCTGGTAAACATTGAACAGACAAGGAAGAGAGGCGTGGGGCAAGATTGCAAAGCACAAACTGCGATCCACAAGGCTCACAAAGTACATGCTCCAACGATCTCTACCCTAGCCTGTGCAAAGTCCACGCACACACGCACACTCAAACGATCTCTGCCCTAGCCTGTGCAAAGTCCACACACACACACACATACACACACGCGCGTGCACACACACGCACACTCAAAGGATCTCTGCCCTAGCCTTTGCAAAGTCCCCCCCCCCCCACCCACCCACACACGCATACACACACGTACATACACCCACACACACGTACACACACACGCACTCACTCCCCATCCTCCTCAATCCTTCAAACCCATTCGGCCCGGAGCTCTCCAATTTTTACCTGGAGCATGAGTTCACGCACGCGCCCCTGGAGGTACTGCAGTTCTGATGCAGAACCGCCCACTTGCTGCAGCCCTTCCCCTGTTGCACGCATATGTGCAAGTGAGCAAACATGATGCCAGTCCACATGATTGTGACAGGTCTCATTGTGCACACGGAGGTGTGTGTGCGTATGTGTGCGTATGTGTGTGTGTGTGTGTGTGTGTGTGTGTGTGTGTGTGTGTGTGTGTGTGTGTGTGTGTGTGTGTGTGTGCGTGCGCGTGCGCGCGTGTCTGCAGCTGTGCTAGAGCATGCAGCGTTCAGGCAAGCATGCACGGATCTCCAGGTCTGCTTATTTGTGCAAGTGTGTGCAGGCCTTGATGCACCGCCATATCTGTGTGTGTATGTGTGTGAGAGCAATGTTGCACACGCCCTCGCAGTGGCACTGTCCCACACCCCCTCATACACAGCCTGCTTGCACTTTGCCGCCCACAGTGCAACAGTCTCTGCAGGTAACCTCCCTTGTATCTCTTCCACCAATGAAAGCATTGCATGTGGCCGCAGGATCGCGTGCAGCCGCGCAGGACATACCCTCTCACAATTCGCAGCCTGCATTTCTTGGGGTCTTTTGTTTTGTTTTTTGGGGGTCTTTTGTTTTGTTTTTTGGGGTCTTTTGTTTTGTTTTTTTGGGGTCTTTCATTGCAGGTAACCTCCCTCATGTGCATGCCATCAATGTGGGCAATCCATGTTGCCGTGCAGGACAGACCCACCTCCAGCTGCTGCTGCTGCTGCTGCTGCTGCTGCTGCTGCTGTCGCTCCTGCTGATGATGATGGCAGCTCAGGTGTCATGGCCAGCATTGTGGACCGTGGCTCATCTGCTGGACGCCCAGACGCTGTGGCCTCCCCGCGCAGGCTCACACTATCCTCGGCCACCAGATTGTGCTCACTCCCCCCCCCTTGCTGCTGCTGCTGCAGCTGCTGCTGCTGTTGCTGCTGTTGCTGGGCTTGCAAAGGGACAGGCAGTGGGTGCGGTGATGCAGAGGATGAGGACGCAGGCGCATACAGCTGCAGCTGCAGCACCTCCACATGGTGCAGGGCCTGCTGCAGGTCCTTGTCTGATTCCTGCAAACAGCGACAATCACATAGTGAAAATGGTGTGCATGGCCTTGCGCTCAGCAAACGCAGTCCTGTGGGACAACATTGCGCGCTGCCAACTGGAGGCTGTAGCTGAAACAGCCAGGTCCTCATGCAATACAGCCAGGTTTTCATGCAATATATAGCTGATACAGCTTGGTTCTCATGCAATACAGCCAGGTTTTCATGCATCATATAGCTGAAACAGCAGGTTTTCATGCAACATGCACAGCAAAGCTGTGAAGTGCAGTGAAGCGTAGGTGGTTGAGAGACCAGGCCATAGTGCGTGCTCATTTTACGCAAAGCAACAAGCAAAGGCTGCAGCTGCTGCAGAATCCTTCATTGTCCATTTCTCACTCTCCCTCGTTAGAAGCCTGACTCACAACGTGCTGCACGTGCAATTGCATAAATATGCAAGGCGGGTGCGTCCTGGAAGAGAGCTTTCTAACTGACACCGAGGGAGCCATGACACAGCAAGAACTTGTGAGCCCCTGGCTCCTGGATGGACCACTTTTAATTCCAAAAGTATGTTGCGCCTACACAAATATAAAAGCACTGCGCTCGCTGTGCTCACAGTTGATTCTAATAAGCTGCTTGCTGTTGCTTTAAAATTGCTCGCAGAATGCGGCAGGATCAGCTTGCACTTGATCACGCCACAGCATCATGCCATACAACCCCTGCACTCGATCATGCCATAGAATCAATCATGCCGCTCCATCATGCCACTCCATCTTGCCACATGACTCTTGCACTCAGAATGCCACAGGATCAGCTTGCACTCGATCATGCCACAGGATCATGCCATAGGATCAATCATGCCACAGGATCATGCCACTCCATCATGCCACATGACTCTTGCACTCAGAATGCCACAGGATCAGCTTGCAATCGATCATGCCACAGGATCAAGCCATAGGATCAGCGAGCACTTAATCATGCCACTCCATCATGCCACAGGATCAGCTTGCACTCAAGCCAACCTTCACCTTGACTGGCGCTCTAGCACCACACCCTTACTTGATCCCATAAGGCGACCCAATACAGCTGAGGTACTCTGCCTGTGTCCTCAAAAAAGCCACCTGCCACGCATTCCCATGGCCCCCACTATCACCGACCTGAAGCTCTGCTCTGAGCAGAGCGACATCCAAGGCTGCTCTGTTGGAGTCTGCTGCATTGTTGCCTCTTGCCTCCTGACCACCCTCTCCTGATCCTGGTGTGCCTCCATTGCTCACTGCGGCCGCAGCAGCTGCTGCTGCAGCTGCCTGCTGCAGCGTCTCCATTTCCTGTGGAGGGCAAGCCACGGTGTTGGTAGCAAGGATTTGTCACCATAGCTCAACGCTGCTCCGTTGCCTCCATTGCCCACTGCAGCTGCAGCTGCTGCCACCTGCTGCAGCGTCTCCATTGCTGCACACCACAATGTCAGTTCATCTTGCCCAGCAGTCAACTGCCAGGACTGATACAGTAGTGCTACTCCTTGGCTTGGCCTTTCCAAAGGCTCTCTCCTGAACTCATGGACGCGCATTCAAGATCAGCTGCAATCAATAACAGTCCGCCCACTGCCTCTTTTCCCATTCATCAGCCAGACAGGTATTAAGGCCGCACTGTACAAGTGGGACAAGCTCATACCTGCATACACAACCCTCACACACACACAGATCCACACACACACACACACACACACACACACACACACACACACACACACACACACGAGCACACACGTACCTCGCGCATCATGCCCAAGGTCGCTCGCAGCTGCATGTTCTGCCGCTCCACATCACTGAGAGCAGCCTGCAGCGCTGTGGTGTGTGCATTGGGGCTAGCAAGCAGCACATCAGCACCATCTGTGCCCTCCAGCCTGCAATGATTTAACACGTCATCACAGGAGGCCACTTGTTAGGGAAGGTGGCACAAATGCGCACCTGTGTGTTTTTACCTTGAAACCAACACTGCATCAACAAACCAGGAGGCCACTTTAAAAAATGGAAGAGTACGGCACACACACCTGGACAAAGTGTGAGCCTGAGCAGCTTGCCTGTGAACACAGCAAGGAGACAAGTTGCAAAGACGACAGGCTACTTGCTGGATCCCAGTGCAGGCAAGCGCCACCTGATTGTTTTGTCTTTTCTGTAAGCATGGGATACCCTTGTAAGCATGCCAGTGGCGCATGCTTGCGCTCCTTGACTCTTTGATCTTGTTTGCAAGCATGCGCTACCTTTCAAAGCATGCACCACCTAATTCCAGCTGGCCATACCTTTTGTGTCGCCTGTGCCACCTCTGGCTTCAAGAGAGTAGCAGCAGCAAAGCGTGCTTGGCTGCTGGGATTTAAACATCACAATGCTTCCTTTTTTCCCTTCTCTGTTCCAGCAGCTTGCCAAGCTTGTCGGGGAGCACACACCAAAGTCAACAGCAGGTACGTGCATCTCAAATGAAGCAGCAGTTTTGGCATAACTCCTGGCAAGCTGAGCAAGACCAGCAAAGGAAGCAAAGGAGGTATACTGAAAAAAACAACAGCTATCAAAGACCCCTATAATGGCCTGCGTGGCGAGATGGCAGAGCGCAGGAAAGTAGCAGATGAGAACCATAGTTACATCAGTACATGATAGACAGTAGCGCTTGCATTCGCACACACACACACACACACACGCACACATGCACACACATGCACGCACACCTGTCCAACGGCCTGCCCGGCGAGTTGGGCGAGCGGAGCAGCTCTTCGATGCCCTCACGGGAGGAGCTCAGGAACGCAGCGGCGCGTGCGGCAGCAGCAGAGGCCGCCTGAGTAGCAGTGTTGTCTGAGGAAGCTGCTGCCCCTCGCTCATTGTTTGCAGCCCCCCTGAGGTTGTGGCTGCTATTTGTGGGGTGGAAGATGTTGTCTGCAGGTCCGGGGCCTTGCGCGCTGTTCAAGTCAAAGCTCCTGTCTGGCCCTAGTACGCCTGTTCGTATGCCAGCGTGCGCATGCATGCTTTGAAACTGCATGTGTGCTTCAAAACTGTTAAAGTCAAAGCTGCTGTCTGGCCCCAGCACCCCTGCTCGCAAACCAGCGAACGCATGTATGCTTTGAAATGGCTGTGTGTACAGATTTTGAGCACATGTGCAACTGGTGGTGTGCAATTGTTGAGGTATCAATACGTGTACCAGCGTGCACTATATTTGAGGGCTTAAGTCTGCTTGCGGAGATGCTGCTTGTAGGGCCACGAGTTCCAGAATTCCCTGGCAAAAATCTGAACTCTCAGCATGTACAGGATACAATATATTTATGATTCAAATATTCATTATGAACACATATAACATACATGTTGAGTAAGCCAATTCTTTTCATTTGCCATCGCTCCATGCTTGAGTCCCGAGTGCTCAAATGAAATTGGTAAGCGAACACACTCACACCAATGTGTTTGCGTTCCAAAGATTGCTGACGGATCATAAATAAGGTTGACATCGCTCATCAACCCTTTTGTCCCATGTATGGCTGTGCAAATGACTTTTGTCCAACACATTTTACTCCTTAAGCAACACGAAGAGAGTTCCTCACACCACCAGTCGTACATACGAAAAAACAATCAGTTGCATTTGATGGTGCACAATGTGTTTGCTCAGATCTGCCCCCTGCAGACAAGTGTGCGCTGCTTGCTTATGTTAAAGTGTCTAGCATTAAGGAGTGCACTGTGGACATGGAGCACACCGTGCTCTCTAAAAGTCAGGGCTGCCGAACTTTGTGCATGTTTGCTGTACATTTCAGCTTCTTTGCAAAGAAATATGAAATAAATGGCGTATATCTCTAAAATAACCAGCCCTTTTAAAAGTTCACTGCCATTCATGTACCTGCCCAGAAAGCAGCAGAGCTTGGAGGGGACGGCAGGTTGAAGTCGATGGGAGTGGCTGAGGGAGAGGGGGCAGCTTGGCTCCCCTCAGGCTGCGCATCAGCAGCTTCCTGCAGGCATTCACAAACGAACGCATGGCATCGAGTGAATGCGTTTCAACAGGTACCACCACATCACTGGAGCTCACTACAGCATACTAAGCTTCAATCATGCTGGGATGTTTTATTACCTTGTTTTTCCTCAGTCCTTATATCATCCATGAACTACAAGAGCAGCAAGCATTTGGTGTCGCAAAGGAGTGCGCAGGAGGACAGACTCCCATTTCAGACACCGAGACAGTCCTTACCATTGCAGCAACCTCAACGTGTGAAGGGCATGGTAGGGGCCTATAAGGGCTGGGCATTGTAAGGGACCATGGCACAAGCAATGTGCTCGTAAGATCCCGCACCTCATGCCAGCACTTTCATCTTTATTTCCTCAATACAGGGAGAATTTTAAGGATGACGGTGTGTGTGTATTGGGCGGGTCTATGATCATGAAGACTAGACTTAGGAAAATTGCAAAATTCTTGCTCCATGATCGGCTCCATGGATTAGCTGATTGGCTTTAATGACTTTAGCCTGGCGTACCCGCACCGCAGGAACTGCTGTGCTGACACTAAGCCTATGAACCACCATCTTTGAAAGGCAACCAGACCACTTGAGATTTGCTCCCTGAGCTTGCAGCTGAGTCCAACATCATGCTCCTTTGTTCTTTTGTGCTTTTGTTCTTCCTGTATCTGGGCTTGCACCGCGCACTGTGGTGGACGTGACAGTGCCAGTCTGGTGGGACCTTACTGACGCGGAGCTTCTTTTCCACTTGCATCATGGGGTGCACCAAGAATGGTTGTTTTACGCAGCAAAAACAATATACCTGGGCTTGCACCGTGCGCTGTGGTGGCAGTGTCAATGCCAGCCTGCTGGGACCATGCTGAGGCGGGGCTTTTGTTCCACACACACTGTGAGTTGCTTCAAGAATGGTGTTTTACACGGGGAAAAGTCTGCCGCCATACCTGGGTTTGCACCGCGAGTTGTGGTGGCCGTGTCAACACCAGCCTGCTGGGACCTTGCTCAGGCGTGGCTTTTGTTCCACTCGCACTGAGTTGCATCAAGAATGGTGTTTCACACAGGGAAAAATCTGCCGCCATACCTGGGTTTGCACCGCGAGTTGTGGTGGCCGTGTCAACGCCAGCCTGCTGGGACCTTGCTGAGGTGGAGCATTCCCGCGTGGCTCTGTCCCACCGTGCTGCTGCTGCTGCTGCTGCTGTTGCCGAGCCTGACGCAGGCCTCCATCTCTGCTGAACAGCTTATGTAAGTGTGCTCCAGAGGGGGTGTTGGCGCCAGAGGCGGAGTTGCCGGGGGGGTTGTTGATGGCAGCAGCTGCACCTGCTGCTGCGGCTGCAGCGAGCACCTGATGAGGGATCACCATGCCAGCGGTGGCAATTGCATTTGTGTACTTGTGTGCGCCGACAGCAGTACCGTCTTCACATGTTAGCAAGTGAACCATTTTAAAAGATCAGCACACCAGCGGTGGCAGTTGTACTTATGTACTTGTGTACTTGCGTGCGCCGACAGCAGTACCGTGTTCACATGTCAACAAGTGAACCATTTTGAAAGATCAGCACACCAGCGGTGGTAGATGTACTTGTGTGTGCCGACAGCAGTGCCGAGTTCACATGTCAGCAAGTGAACCATTTCGTGCATGTTGCACGGAGATTGTGGGAGGGAAGTCGCACGTCCCCTAGTTCTAAGGTCAAATTGCGACAAATATATAATAAGAGAGACAAGGCAGGCAACTTGTGAGGAGCGGTGACCCCCCGGAGATGCGCATGCATACACACACATGCACGCACGCACGAACACACACACACATTCACACACACGCACGCATGCAGGCATGCACACACGCACGCACGCACGCACGCCACACGCACACACACATACAAACATATGTGTATGCGTGTGTAATTGGCCAACCCTGTTCATGACCAGGGCTTTGTGCCCAAGAAAAAAAGAAAACAACATGCAAAGCTTGTACTCCAGCCCCTGGACTTCCAACTAAAGCACAAAGGCCTATGAATTGCCAGCCCAATCCTCTAGTTGCTGGTTGACCTGAGCGAACTCCAGCCGTCCTCACCACATGAGGATAAACCATGAGTGTGCACATTCATAGCAACACCAAGTATGTACAAGTGCCCACCATTCTTTCTTTGGGAGGGGTCAGCTTTTTGCAGCCTGGTGACCACAAAAAGCATAAAGTTGCTATCCCCTTAGCAATACCAAGAATGAAAAAAACGCTCACCACGCTTGCTTTAGGAGGGGGCAGGTTCGCTGCTAGGTGATCCCTCAGATAGCGGGCCTCTGCTTCTTTGGCCAAGATCCGCTGCTG
This sequence comes from Dunaliella primolecta, assembly GCA_914767535.2. Taxonomy (NCBI): domain Eukaryota; kingdom Viridiplantae; phylum Chlorophyta; class Chlorophyceae; order Chlamydomonadales; family Dunaliellaceae; genus Dunaliella; species Dunaliella primolecta. Next base: position 5,331,462 of record OU611762.1, read on the forward strand.
CACATCCTGCACCAAACACGACAGACGGGTGATGCATTGGAAGACGCAAGTGTGAGGTTTCCAGTAGAGCAAGAAGTCCTAGATACAGGTGGATGCAGTTGTCTAACTTATTTCTAATGTAGCTCACGGTCAAGTTGTGCTTGAGCATTCAGGGAGCTGGTAGTGCACCAAGTCCGTTGCAAATGAAGGCGAAGGTTGCAAGCGTTAACGTAGTGGTTTCCTTTACAGGATTGTACAATCCCTGCAGCACATAATAGTGCTCAAACTCATCAGCCATAATTCATATTAAATCTACAGCTGCCAACAGAATGGTGTGAACTGGACACCACAGGCTTTGAAACCAGCACGCATTGCCAGAACCGGGTATTCATGTTCCTTGTGCAACATACACAAATCCTGAGTATTCATCAGAGGATAACGCAAGCAGTGACCTTTACTTGTCAAGAGGAAGGTAAACATCATGGCCAATTTCTTGTCAAGAGGAAGGTAAACATCATGGCCAATTATAATGGTGGCATTAAGTGGCTACTTCAAGTCGGATGAGAGATGGTAAGGCTTCTGACCAGGGTTGCAAATCAGGCTATCATTTGCTTCTCAAAGTGTCTGTTGTGACAACAAAACTTTGGGACATCTGAAAAGGGTAACAATTTGGGTTAATACTTTTAACTCCCATATTCATACCATGGCCATACCATGAAATTGCTCCCTATGCTCCCTCATGCATCATGCATCATGTTCCCTCTGGCCACAAATCATGGACCATTCCATTGCGCATTCAAGCCTCAGCTAAAGCTCCCTCCAAAACCTCAAACCCACTCGAAAATGCTAGTTGTGTTGGATGTCTAGAATTGGATGTCCAACTCCTTATAAAAAGCTGCGCTATTTACTTTCAAAACAAGAATTTAGGAAAACTACACGGGCCTAGAGAGAAAGCAACAAATCTTGAATGGCCTAAGACCGAACCCTCAATCATTAAGCATGTGATACAATCAGAACAGGGATGGCATGGGTTCAGACACAGTCCCAGATCACAAACTTGCACAATGGCGATATGAAAGTCCAGCATTGAACTACTCTTTGCACATTGCAACACACCTGCAATGCACATGCACATGCATTGCACATCGCAACACACCTGCAATGCGCATGCACATGCACATGCATTGCACATTGCACATTGCAACACACCTGCAATGCTGCGTTGGCGGTATTACGTTGCTCCAACAATCGTTTGGTAAGACCCTCTTGCTCTGTTGCTGAGCTAACGAGCTGCACGCACAAATGGGTGGAGGTGGGATCATCACAGGCGGAAAGACATCTACGTGCACATGCAGGTGCATTGGGAATCCCAATTTGAGATACATACAAAACGTAGCGTGAGAGGATGGTGTTTGCATATGCATGAGCTCATGAAGGCAATGGCAGGGAGGATGGTGCTTGTATGTGTGTGAGCTCATCATGGCAAACGCAGGGAGGATGGAGCTTGCACGTTTGTGAGCTCATGAAGGCAAATGCAGGGAGGATGGTGCTTGCATGCGTGTAAGCCCATCAAGGCAAAAGTACATGTTCTGACAGCAAGTGCGGGCAAGATGGGATGGAAAAAGATATGGGGTGTGATTTTTTGGTAATGATTGTCATGGCACAAGTAACATGTAGGAGACAGACCAGGCACTGCACACACATACCTTTCTTTGCAAACACAGCTGTCTGCCATGGGTTCAACCAAGCCACTTCACAAATAACGAACATCCAGTACACCTCCCTGAGATGCCACTTTCCAAAACTCATCAGCTGGGCAGTCAATACCTCTTCTGGCCACCACAACACTTTCGCATGCGCGGCAACCTATGTTATGCAAAGCACACCCGGGAAAGAAAGCACACCTGCATTTCATGCGCCTCCTCCAGCCTCATTTCAGCTGCCATGAGCTGGCGTTGGATGGCGCGCTCCCGCTCACCACTTGCCACCAGCTGCTCCTGCAGCCATCACAAGTACGGAGGACAACTGCGTGCTGCTCCTCCTACAGCCAACCACAAGTGCGGAAAAAGCTGCGTGCTGCTGCTCCTACTGCCAACTGCAAGGGCAGGAGAAAACACTGCATGCTGAGACCAGTAGGTTCAGCTTAAGTGCTGGGCATGCAAGCACACCTTGACGATGATGCCTGGGGAGTACGAAGTGCCCCAGTTGGAGCAGGGGTACCATAGCTGGAGCAGTGAGTGCCATGTGAGTGTGCAGCAGAATACCACAGCTGGGGCAAGAGCAGCACACCGACAGTGAGGGTGAGAGCGGCAGCATGATGTACCCTTGATGTAGTCACATCAAGGCCATTGTCCACACCTACCGCTGGAGTCCGAGATGGAGCATTTGGCATTCCAGCTGCAGACCTGACCCAGCAATAAAGTGCTGATCAAGTACATAAGAAAACAAAGCAGGGCTACTCTGCCCTCATGTGATGCGTGAGAAGACAAAGCAGGGCTGGTCTGGCCTCAGGTGAATGGTGTGAAGACAAAGCAGGGCTGGTCTGGCCTCAGGTGAATGGTGCGAAGGCAAAGCAGGGCTGGTCTGGCCTCAGGTGATTAACATGAAGCAACAAGAATCAAAGCACAGGCTGCAGCTACGGTGCCTTGCCTGGAGGTCAACTTGCTGCTTTGCATGGTGAGCTTATCAGCAACTCATTCCCATAAAAATAGCCATAGTAACCTCAAAACCCCCAAACTTCAGCTGTTTCTGTACCTGAATCAAGAGCCAATCCGGGGCAGTTCCAGGAAAACTTGAGGGTGCGCAACATGTCTCCATGCTCAGAAATTTAATGTTAGCTGTGTGCTCATGAACCAGGCTCCTACCTTATAGGTCTTGATGTCGGACCGCCGCTCTGCGAGCACCTTCTTCAGGCCTTCCAGCTTTTCTTGCAACGTTCGCACCTGTGGATGAGGTTGGTTGACATGCCTGGGTGGATGAACAGAGATCTTTAGGGCATCGGTTGGGAAGCAGAAATCTTTAGGGCTTGCGGTTGATTAACATATCTGGCAAAGCAGGGTGAATGAATAGAGATCTTGGGGTATACGCTTAATGAGCAGAGATCTTCATGGGGCCAGTTGACACATCTGGCTTACCTGGGTGGAAAAAAATAGGTCTTTAGGGCATGCAGGCCACTGTCTGTCACCAGCTGCTTTGGGAAAGAAAACCAGATGAAAGACTGCGGCGGCCAAAAAATGCCACACGCATTTAGGAAAGCTCTTCGGAAGAGGCATCACCCGCAGCATCATTGTTATCTTTAGGGTTGGGTAGCCACATAGGAAAGCCTCGCCGAGGGTGAGGCTAAGAGGGGCTCAGGGATCCTATTTGGCGAATGGGCGTCACACTCGGTGACCCTCGTTTCACCCAAAAATGGTGTAAAATTGCCTATAACTACCAATAAATCTGTGAATCCTAAGAGGCCCTACCCTAATAGGCCGAGCCTCAAAGCACACTGGTGTGAGTAACAAAAGGGCCCACATCCACATTCCTAAATCACAGGCTGTCCCTGAGAACATGCAAGCTAAACCGTGGCTGCGCCAAGAAACACGTTTTAAAAGACACACTGTAATGCAGGTGTGCCAAAAAACCGCACCTCCTTATCCCTCATCCACAGTCTCTCCTTGAGCTGCTGCGTCTAAGCTTTGTGCTTCTACAAAAAAAAGTGTGTGCCTCCTCATCCCTCATCCATGGGCTCTACTTGAGCTGCCGCGTCTATGCTTTGTGCTTCTGCCCAAAAAAAAGCACACCTACTCATCCCTTGCCCACAGACTCTCCTTGAGCTGCTGCGCATGCGCAATGTGCTTCTGCCCTGCCTTGTGCCTCTGCTCTGCTTTGGCTCCTGGAAAAAAATGCGTACCTCCTCATCCCTTGCCCACAGACTTTCTTTGAGCTGCCGCGTCTCTGCTTTATGCTTCTGCTCCGCCCCTGCCAGCACCTCCTCGCAGCTCTCGGACTTCACTCGTAGCTCCTGGATAGGACCACCCGGTGCATGAAACCTTGGAGGAGGCTGAGGATCTGTTCCTGCTCCAGCATGGTTACTTTCATGGTCATCACAGAAGTTGGCACAGTGATCTTTGTCATTAACTGTGACTGCCACTTTCCTTGCCTATGGTCGATTGAGTTGATTGACGTCAGTTGGCGGTCACTCAGTTTACCTATGACCATCTAAGTTGTCAACTATGTTGTCACCTGTTGTTGCCTATGCTACAGGGGCAACCAAGCGCAGCATGCATTTTAAGGTGAATTGCATCAATATGCTTGGAAAGCAGGAGGCAATTTTTATATGCACCACTCCAGATTCACCACATTGATCTCTGCCATCCTTGCAAATTCTTGCCCCCCAGCAATGCGATGCTACATACCCTGATGAAAATCGTTGGATTTGAATGATTAAGGGCTGATCATCAGATGCATGGATTGAGAAACGTGTTCAATTTAGCAAAATTGCATCATAGGATTGCAAAGCCAGCATATCAGTGCACAATGAACACGGTGGAACCCCTGCGGCATACTACAAGTGCTGCTAAAAGTATTACTGTCCCTCTCACTTGCTCGAGTGTTGCAGCCTTCTCTCTGGCTTCTTGCTGCGTCACCAACAGTGCGGCTTGGGCGTCTGAAAGCTCCGTCTCTAGGGAGGTTACGTGACCTGAATACGCATGGGCGATCACACATCTCTAGGGAGGTCACATGGCCTGAATACGCATGGACAAATACACATGGACAAGGGAAGAACAAGGGAAAAAGCTCTCTCTTTATCTCTCCCTCTCTCTCTTACACACGCGCGCACGCGCGCGCGCGCACACACACACACACACACACTAATGCCAATAAGACGTCTTTGCATGTTGCTCAAAGAAAAGGCGTGCCAATGGCAATAATAAGCGTAGCCGCTAAGAACCGAATGCGGCATGCAAGCCATGTCGGCCAACAACTTGACCTTTCTTGTCGCTTGAAACTCACAGCAGCCTTTATGGGGCCAGATGGCAGGAGGTGATTCTAAGGGCTCTGCCTCGACTCAGTGCACAGCAGCCTTCCTTGGCTGATGCGGTATGATGCTGGTCCCAGCAGACATGTGTGAAACAGGGACGCTTCCTGTACACAGCAGCCTTCCTTGGCTGATGCGGTATGATGCTGGTTCCAGCAGACATATGTGATATACAGGGACACTTCCTGCGTGCAGCAGCCTTCCTTGGCTTATGCGGTATGATGCTGGTTCCAGCAGACATATGTGATATACAGGGACACTCCCTGCGCGCAGCAGCCTTCCTTGGCTGATGCGATGTAGCTTTGAGCACCATAACACAAAGCCAACTAAGGCTGCTGTGCACGAGGTAACTTTTTAGAGCATTGTACCACAGAGCCAATGAAGGCTGCTTTGCACAGGGGTGTCCTTGCATCAAGGAGGACACTATCAATTAAGAACAAAAACTTTAGGGAAACCACACAGCAGCTCTCAGTACACTGAACACGTCTGTGCTTGGTGAAGCATGCGGAGCTGAGTCATCCAGCTGCATACAACATGAAGGCATAAGCTTTCATGCTCCTCACACTCGGGCAAAAGCACAACCCCCACGGCGATAAACAGCTGCACACAATGTTAGGGCAAAAGCTTTCGCTCTCTTCTCACCGATCAAGCTGGGATGGAATTCAAAAGCCCGATTCATAAAACAGCAGCAAGTCACAAACACATGTCCTACCGACACCGAGCCCACTACCAACAATTGCTGCAAGTCACGTGCGCATGTCTCACTCATACTGAGCCAGCTGGGATGGCGTTCAAATCCACTTCATAAAACAGCAGCAAGTCACAAGCGCATGTCCTACCGAACACTGGGTCAGCTGGGATGAAGCTAAAGCCCACAACCAAAACACAATTCACGTGTGCATGCCCCACTAACACCATGCCAGGTGGGATGAAATCCAAAAGCCCAATTCATGAAACACCAGCAAGCCACAAGCGCACATCCCACTCACACTGAGCCAGCTGCAGCTTTTGGCGCAGTGCAGCAAGCTCCTCTGCATGACGGGCCTCCGCTTGGGATGCAGCAGCCGCAGAGCTGGCACGCACCTGCATTGTATTTCACCATTGCCATTTCCCCCCAGCTGAGCTTGTGTAGGACATGTGTAAAACATGATGTGTAAAACAAACAAATTGGGAAAGTTTGGAACAACTTACAGGAAAGCTGAGCACGCACCTGCAGCGCATTTCACCATTAGCGCGCTCAGCTTGTGTCTAGGCAGCAAGCATGCAAGCTCACAAGGAGAAGAAAAACCAAAAGGAAAGACAAGCGTGTGATTGCACGCCGGGTGCGCTGCTGTGACAGCCCCCTAGAGCACAAAAGGATGCTGCATTGCTGGTTGCTGTAGGGTCTGAATTGGTATTAAAGAGGTATGAATGATGAACAAATCCCAGAAGGGCAGCATACCTGAGCAGGAAAGCGGTATCGTGGATGTTAGGTACGCCCTTTGTCAGGAATTCAGCTGGGACTCGGTATCATACAGGAACAACACCAAACCCCGTTTCTCCCAAGTCACCCAGACCACAGGTCCCCTGCGCCATTGCTTTTCATTCTTGCTCCCGTACTTCAAGGCATAAATGGGTTAGTATATGTATAGTAGTATACATAAGGAAATACAAATGTGCTTGGCTACTGCAGTGGTCTTCACCAACGGCATTGCATTTAAAAGTTGCATGTGAAGGAAATGGATGCATCATTACAGGGCAAGGCCTGTGAAGAAAGTGGATGCATCATTGCAGGGAAAGGCCTGTGAAGAAAGTGGATGCATCATTGCAGGGAAAGGCCTGTGAAGAAAGTGGATGCATCATTGCAGGGCAAGGCCTATGAAGAAAGTGGATGCATCATTGCAGGGAAAGGCCTGTGAAGAAATTGGATGCATCATTGCAGGGAAAGGCTTGTGAAGAAAGTGGATGCATCATTGCAGGGAAAGGCCTGAGAAGAAAGTGGATGCATCATTGCAGGGAAAGGCCTGTGAAGAAAGTGGATGCATCATTGCAGGGCAAGGCCTATGAAGAAAGTGGATGCATCATTGCAGGGAAAGGCCTGTGAAGAAAGTGGATGCATCATTGCAGGGAAAGGCTTGTGAAGAAAGTGGATGCATTATTGCAGGGAAAAGCCTGTGAAGAAAGTGGATGCATCATTGCAGGGAAAGGCCTGTGAAGAAAGTGGATGCATCATTGCAGGGAAAGGCCTGTGAAGAAAGTGGATGCAACATTGCAGGGAAAGGCCTGTGAAGAAAGTGGATGCATCATTGCAGGGAAAGGCCTTGGCACACGCTGAATTTGTGCCATGAGCAGCCATGAGCAATTACAAAAGGAATGGCGTGCATAAACATGTGCCTCACTTCAAAGTTCCCTCCAATGGCACCAACACAGAAAAGCAAGACAACAACAGTAGCAAGATAAATGTGACAGGACTATATATATATGAAACAGCAGCAAGAATACGCCATGTCTGCCACCAAGGATGTTGGATCAACACTCGACACACCTGCTCCAAGGCAGTGATGCTCGATGCCAAGCGCCGGCTCAAATCGCCATGCTGCTGGTCAGCCTCCTCACTCCACACCTGTGCAGTACACACATGAAACGTGCATGATCTGTGAATAAAGGTATTTGTACCCACTCACGCCACTGGCATGCGTCACACATTTGAAACGTGAATTACCGGTACATCAAGGTGATAAATAATGATTTGTGCATCAAGGTGTTTGGGCCCAATCTCCAGGCCCAAAGCAAATGATGCAGGCGAGGATCTTGAGTGCTATGTTCAGCCATTGCCAGAAACACAACAAAGCAACTTGTTTGGTGTCCAGGCTGCATGGAACTTGCTCACTTGCAGCTGCAGCCACAGCTTGCTGCAGTGAGATGCTTGTGCGATGGAACCTGTGCATGGCACAATGTGATGCTCCACGTCTCATGCAACCAACATATACCACCAGCTACTGCTACAGCATGGTGCGATGGAAAGTGGAATGGTGATTGCAGCTCAGGTGTGCAGATGCATGTGATGTTCAGGCTATTGCTGTTTGCAGCCTGTAACGTTAGTGTTACAGCTGTGTATTCCTGTAGCGTCTTGTTATGACTGTGTGCGATCCTGTAATGTCTTGTTGTTATTGTGTGCGTGTGATAGCGCTGACTCTCTGCGAGTGCTGCTTACCTGCAGCTGCTGCCGCAGCGTGGTGCACTGCTGCTGCAGCTCAGCAATGGCATCGTCTTTCAACCGCTGCATGCTCTCCAGCTCCCATGTCAGAGATGCAGCGGCCTGCTCGTGGCGCCTGGACACAGACAGGGCGGCCTGCGTAAAGTTGAACATGATGCAAGGCAATATAAGCACAGGATGGAAGCGCAACAGATGATGGTAGAGGTGCAGTGGCCTGCTCCTGGCGCCTGGACACAGACAGGGCTGCCTAAGGTGCGAAGAGCACAACTACTGCTCGAGGGCGTTCCACACAAGCAGGAGGGAGTGGCCACATCAGGATAGCGGTCAATCATTTTGACTGGAGGCCTTTTGCTTCTGCAATCCATAACCTGTGCACTGCAACAAAGCAAAGTGCAAGGCAGACAGCAGGACAAACGACAGAGTTGAAGCGCAAAGAGAAAGCATGACAGACGGCAGGCCACATGACAGTGATGGAGCCCAGGGTGAGAGCATGGCAGACAGCAGGGCAAATGACAGTAATGGAGCGCAAAATGAAAGCGGCTTGCACAAACACCATCCTCTCGTGCTAGCATGCAAACATACATGTTTGCATTCTTAAAACTCACCTCAGTGGCCTTGATCCGATCCAGCTCCCGCGCATGAGCTGCTCGTGCCTCTGTTTCTCTCTGCTGCGCCAGTGTCTTAGCGACGATGGCTTCCTGTGTGCAAAATGCAAAAATGCTCAACCTCAGCACCAAACCCTTGAGCAGGGGCACCATCATCTCAAGGGCACCCATCAATCAGTGTCTCGGCCATGATGGCTTCCTACGTGCAAAGCAAAAGTGCACCAATCAAACCCTGCTGAGCCAGTCTTTGCTGAGGTGGCTTACTGCGCGATAATTTGCACACACACACGCTCAACCTCAGCACCACACACTTGAGCAGGGGCACCACAATTCCAAGGCCACCCTTCAAATTAAAAAAGCATTCCTGTGCAAGGTAAAACGTATCGTATCCTGGAAACAATTCCACTCCTTGGCTTTAGTGCAGGAGCACCATGTCAGCACATGCCAAAGGATCTTTATGCAGGATCTTCATGCAGGCACACACTTGCAGCAATGAAAGCCAGAGATGAGCCAACATCGCTTGTAGTCCGTCGAGGTGGAAGGCTGATGAACTCTGTTCAAGATCAGCAGTTGCTCTGAAGCCAGCATTCACACACACACATACACACACACACATACACACACACTCATACCTGTTGTGCGTCCTCAGCCTGCTGCCGGTACTTGAGCTCCAACTGCTGTGCCTGTGCCTGGAATTCAGCACCCATCTCCCTGCGCTGACGGGAAACCTCCTCCTTGGCCTCCGCCAGGGCACGCTGGACAAGTGCAGGAGAGTTACAGCTTTGCCTGGCTGTGGGATTGCAAAAATGTTGTCAGACTCCGCCAGAGCACGCTGGACAAGTGCAGGAGAGTTGCAGCTTTGCCTGGCTGTGGGATTGCAAAATGTTGTTGTCAGCCTCCGCCAGGGTACACTGGACAAGTGCAGGAGAGTTACAGCTTTGCCTGGCTGTGGGATTGCAAGAATGTTGTTGTCAGCCTCCGCCAGAGCACGCTGGACAAGTGCAGGAGAGTTGCAGCTTTGCCTGGCTGTGGGATTGCAAGAATGTTGTTGTCAGCCTCCGCCAGAGCACGCTGGACAAGTGCAGGAGAGTTGCAGCTTTGCCTGGCTGTGGGATTGCAAAATGTTGTTGTCAGCCTCCGCCAGGGCACGCTGGACAAGTGCAGGAGAGTTACAGCGTTGCCTGGCTGCGGGACCGTGATGGCTTTTTTTCCAGCCTTTTTGTGTGCGTGTGGCAGTTGCTTCCGCATGCTAGGACCAACAGTGCTCAAGCACCTCGGCGAAGGGCCACCCCTGCCATCGCCAAATGAGGCTGACTCAGAGGCTGCTGTAGCACAGCAGTCATGCACGAGTGCCTTCTAAAGCTGAGCACAGCCATCCTCTCAAGCACTTGGACCACAGTTGCCAAGCAGACCCTCCCCCATGGCAATCAGGCCACCTTCCATGCCGGACACTCATTTGTGCCGAGCTGGTCTGTAAGAGCATCAGCACCCCTAATGCAGCACACATTCACACCCTTCCATGCTATTGTTTCAACTTTCCCTGTGAGCTCCGCAGCAGTGCGCACCAGTGAGTGTGTGCAATTCCTTGCAAGCTGGCAGGTATTGACACTCTCTGCAACCTGATGGCTAATCTCGCCTGAACCTGGGAACCTGGGAAAGCTGGGACCTTCCAGTATGGAGTGGCTCAAGGCCAGGTCCTGGCACTCGAAAACAGAGAAACCACTGTAAGGACTGAACCACTGTCAGCCATTACCGTTGCGGTAGGTATTGGACTGCACACCAGTCACCTTCTTCTAAATGACTTATGGAGTATACTGGTATGGATGGTGCCTGTTATTTTTATGGTACCAATGACAGCACCACGAGCCGATGCTCCTTACTTGGCTGATGAAGCACCAAGGGGTCCCTGGCGACACTACCCTGTCACCAACGCGCTGTCAGCGCATGAATGGCTATGCAGCTCAAAGCATGCAAAAGCCAACACTCAGCCAATGCAGCGCTGTTCATCTAGAATGCGCACCTGCTTTGTCCGCACACTTGTCACCTGATCTTATTGCTCTTTGTTGTGCTCACTCAGAGCTTCAGGTCTATTTGCTCCTTGTCATGAACACACAGAGCTCGTGATGTATTTGCTCCTGGCCATGCTCACTCAGAGCTGCCGGCAGCAGTTTATGTCGCAGAGTAGAGGAGCTTTCTACCTGCTTCAAAAGCAAAGCTCCTCAGTTGTGGATTTGAAAGGCCCTCCCTCTTATCCGTACCTGGAGCACCCTCATGTTGAAATGTTGAAGGAGCTTGAAAGGATAAGGAGTTGAAGGCCCCCTCTCCCACCCTCACCTGGAGCACCCGCTTGTTGTGCTCATGCTGCTCAGTAGCCTGCAGCAGCTGCTCAGTAGCCTATCTGCTTGCTATGCGTGTACTACTCAGCAGCCCACCTCACCTGGAGCACCCGCTTGTTGTGCTCGTACTGCTCAGTAGCCCGCAGCAGCTGCTCTGCAGCAGACGCGCGCAGATCCTCAATCTGCAGTTTTTTTGGCGGCAACGCAACATGCTATGAACGTGGGTTATACAAATATTCGAAACAAAAGTAAGCTACAATCGTGGATAGCAGCATTCTCAAACAGCACCTCAGGTCGCTGGGGAATGGCAAGCTAGTGGGCAGGATCCCGAAATCGTAAAAACATTTTCAATTCTCTAGCAGCAGATAATAAGAGAACTGCTCATGAGGATTCTGGTATAAAAACCGACTTGACGGAGGCAATAACGCCGCAGGCATCAGCTGGCTTGGGTATCAACTTTGCCATGCCATGTAACTAGAGGATAGATGACAACATGTCTACCAAACCTCACAACCGAAGAGGAAGAAGGCTCCCATTACAGGCCTTGATACCATCTTATAATAGGTAGGGAGAACACAGGGGGAAAGAGGGGTGGAGCACAGACAGGCGGCACAAGCCTTACCTGTCAGCCGCAGCAAGATTAATTCCTTACACAAAGTGCAAAACATCTGGCAGCAAAAAGAAACTGCCCCATAGAAATTTTCTAAATTGATGGCCAAGAGCCACTGGTCTCCTTGTTTGCTAGTGGTTGGATGGACACCTTCCCAAAGCACACCTGCTGTCGCAGTTCCTGGCAGTTTGTCTGTGCCAAAAACTCCTCCTCTTGCCTGGCTGCCCTCTCAGCCTTCAACTCTGGGATAATACAGGAAAATGAAAAAGAAGATACAGGCTTGGCCTTGAGCTTTGGGAAAACGCAGGAGGATGGAGAAAAAGATTCAGAGGCTCTCAGCCAAGGAACAGGGCTTCAGCCCTGGCGGCAGGAAAAGCAAAGGGGATCGTACCTTCTCTCAGGAAACCTGCGCCTAGTGGAAAACTTACGTTACAGTCATGCCATATGCATGATCCTAGAGGTCTAATGCCATCATTGAAGGTGAATGCCGGTGTTACTCCCTCCCTATGCTGGGAGCTCTCCTCAATCGCATTCAATTATAAAACAACGCGACTGTGCAGAAAATTGGACATTACAGGCTCACTTGAATTTGTATATCCTGCTTTTAAATGTGTACATTTTGCTCAGTCATAAAATGTACACGAGAATGAGCTCCCAGAAGCAGAAGGAAAGGCGCAACCTCTCTCAATGATATTCATGCCCAGATATGCCAATCAATAAAGCCGCAAGGAATCCAAATTAGATTGACGGTTAGTCATCTGAACTGTTAGCTGACGACGAGGCACAGACAGCACACTAGAGGAGTGCCTCAAACATTGCACATTCATTTATCTTCTGCGTTAATCCCCAAGCCTCGGTGACTCAGCCCACTTAATCCGTTTGGCAGCACAAATTTGAAGAGTGTGGATTGATGAAGCAGATTGGCTGGACAAGGGCATCTTTGATTGATTCTTCCCCAACTTTCAGCACAGTGCATTTTGCCTCCTCATACTCCTTGCATTCCCTGGTCATCCCCCATCAGAATCCTGCACACCAGTCAGCTCAGTCGTCTCCAGCCACCCCTCTTCCTCAAAGCGTCTTGCAGATTTCAAGGGCTCAAACAAACTGGCTCAAATCAATATTTCATGCATCTGTATCATTCAATTAAAAACAAACATCTACGACGACGACAACAACAACAACAACAACAGCAGCAGCAGCAGCAGCAGCAACAACAACAACATGCGGAAGGCTACAGGCGAGCCCTATCTTCATGAGCTGCAACCTTTCTCACTCTCTCTCTCTCTCTCTCTCTCTCACACACACACACACACACATTCAACACATACACACCCTTCCGCGCCTCCTCGCACGCCTCCTGCAGCTCCGCCAGTTGCCTCTGGCAGTCTGCCAGTGCCTCCGCCTGCAGGGATGCATCGCTGTCATACTGCTGCAGCTCCTGGTCTCTCCCCTCCAGAAGCTGGATGTTGTACTCAAAATCAGCTTGCAGCTGGTTGAACTGCGTGAGACAGGGGTTGTTAAGGAAGGATTTCAGAGCCACCATGCAATTGCACAAGTGCAGACATCATGAAAGAGGAAGTGGTTGAAGGCTGAGCCGCATGCCTGAGGCTGAGGAGGCTCCTCATGATCAAGTGAAAGTTGAGAGGTCATAGGCTGGTGGGACCCTGGTTATAGGAAGCGATTCCAACATTTTTGGTGGAGGAATTCAGCACAGAGCGACTGCAAGACTTGCCATGGAAAAAAGTGCTGCCCCTTCGTTGGAAGTACAACGTCAGACAGCCATTCATTCCCAGCTTGTTATGGCCTCTTTTCTCAGGCTTGCCGTCTCAGGAGCAACACCTCAATCTTGAGGCCAAAAGCAGGCGCACAAGCCACTTCAGATGTGCATTTAATGGCCTGACTTTGCAAGTCGGCAAGTAGCTCTTCAGAAAACTGTTTGAAACTGTAACGTAGCGTGGCCTCTGTCATCCAGGCCCTGCTCATTGGTGCCTATTTTTTGGAACACAACAAACATCAACACACATCTAGAGTGATGGTGGGAACGGGAGAACTCAAACCCCGCTGCACATCTTATTGACTTGATGGAACCTGTTCATTTTAGGGTGCAGAAAAGTAAATAGAGCATGCAAAGGCAAGACATTACAGTGATGCCACTCTTTTTGCAAACAAAGTAAGTCACCACTACACCAATCATGAACGTCGTTAATCAATTGCCCACCTTGTCTAGGAGCTCATGACACTCTTGCTCCTTTGCCGCATACTGCGTGTTTTCAGGATGAATGACAAGAATTGAGTGTCTTAAATGCTTTCAACACTATTAAAAGACACAGGTTGTGCACAAGCTCAGCCCTCACGCGTTGCTCCAGCTCTATCAGGGCTGCCTCCCGTAGCTGGTTTAGCTCCTGCTCCTTCTGCAGTAAAAGCAACCTGGAGTCCATGTTTGCCCCAGGAGCTGAGATGCAGAGCTTCTGCTGCCGCTGCGTGTTTGCATCAACTGCTGCTGCTGTGTGTTTGCATCAATGCTAGCTCTGTGTCTTCTGCTTGCAAACATTAACATCATAGTGTTTGTGCATCAATGCTGCACACCCTCAACCACAGATTTTCCCTTGGAATTACATGAAAAAATATCTCTTCCATTCCGTTGCCCAGCTGTCGTTGACTATTGCCCAGTCAAGAAGCCGTTTGATCGGTCTTGGCCTACATTTGCGCGGCTTATTCTAACAACTAAATTTCATTAGATTCAAAGTATTTCTCTTATGCCTGGCGTGCACGCCTGCAAACTTTTTGCAGGAACAGGAATCATGGGTGATGATCATCCTCTGGGCAGCATGGCGGGCCGCCCTTGCCTTCCTCCTGCTAAGCAGGCATGTATCCCTGATAAGCCTTAGGGACCATCTAAGGCCATCGTTCAAGAATTTTCCGTGGCATGTCAAAGATACAATTGCGGAGATGAACGAATTGGTTTTCATGATGAAGCTCACAGAGCTGCGCTACATTTTGTACGTGGTGCTCCTTGGAGTGCCTGCTTTGGTTGTTCACAGACATTAGGCTTCCCCTCCTCCAAACTCGTTTGAACCTGAACCCATAATCCTGCCATATTTTTAGTGTTCCAGTTGAACCTTCCTGTGTCAACATTGGTGGCAGGTGTTAGTTTGAAGTGGGGGTTATCTAGAGCGCAGAAACCAACCTTTTAAGGGCAGCCCGCTGCTGCAGCCAAGCTGCAGTCCATACCTTGCATTTAAGGAATCACTACCTGCTGAAATGCTTCCCCTTCCATTCATTGAAGTGCGTTATTGTTCCCTTCGCGCCTCTAATAGCCATGCTCAAGCCCAGACACTTGCAATTGGTGGCAGGGGTCAGTGTGAGGCGACCATGCAGTGCCTAGAATCGTGGCAGTAGAGAACAGTGAAAAAAGAGATTCCGGACGTCCAGGAGGGTGGCTGAAAGCACATCAGATCCCCAATAGCTTTCTTTCCTGTTTCATTAAGGCTCGATTTGTTTACTAGGTTTGAGGCCCTTTTGGTGAGACCATAATTAGCTTGCTTCTTGAAAAAGAAAAAAAAGATGTAGGCAGAGGGAAACCTCCTTACATCAGCTAAGGAAAAGGAGGCACATTGTCTCAAAAGAGCCATAAGTCCCTTCCAGCACAAAGCAGGAACAGGAAGGGCCAGTGGGGATCTCGAGGGTTGCTAAAAGCACCTAGCTAAACCCTAAAAGCACCCAGCTCCAAAACCTGGCTGTGAGGAGGATTCTTGTTCCCTGCCTGCCTGGTGGTAACAAGTTTGTGGGCATGCTTTACAAATATGTATGGAGCATACATGCAAGCTTGCTAGCTCGTGAGGAAGCTTCTCTTGATGCACGCAGCCATTTTAGGACGGCAGTCTTTTCTCTCCTTTTGTTTAGTTCCCTGGCTATGCCGGCTGCTCCCTTGCAGTACTGTCTGGCTTGTAAGCACTGCAGATCTTGTTTTTCTAACTCAAGCCTTGCTCACCCTATTACGTTTTCTAGGCCAAATGACCATACGCCCTCGCACTGCATTCCTTCTTTTTGTAAAAGCGCATCCTCCCTTCCAGCTTCCTCCAGGATCTGGACAATTTACATAGCTATGAAAAGAGTTGCAGGCTTTGTGAGGGTGCTTGGTCAGCTTGGATTCTGACTCCTGGCCTTTTCAGGTGCACCAAGAAAGTGTAGCTGTGCCCAGCCCAGTCCCCAACAAAGTAAGCAAGGTGCCTACCAGAAACTCTAGGTGTCCTTTGAGAGGTAATGGGGGACAAGGGGGAAATGAGGAGCACCCAGCGCTAGCCACAGTCATTACACCCATTGGGGCGTCCTTTATACCAGCCGGCTCATCCCAAATCAGCGGCATTGTAGAGGTCAGAAATTGTGAAGACACCAGGCTCAGGATCCTAAAAAACCTAGAGCCTTGAGGCCTCCAAGCAGCAGCACAGGGACATCACTCCCCAAATCAATCGAGGAAAGGGGGCCACATTGGTGCACAGACCGTATGACCTCCCCACCACGAAGTTCAGACTTAGAGAAATACGGCAGGCAGAGAAAGAAGAAAGGTCCAGCAACGAGAAAGAGAGCAAGATGATAGCTGAAAGACTGGAGTTCCAGACTTTCAACAAGCAGAGTCAGCACTGGCAGCCTTCCAACCAAGGAAAGCCATACCCAGCAGCTATCTGCTGAACACAATTAATGTCTACATCCTAGCAGAAAGAAAAAGAAAAACTATGCAGGCAGTGAAGACGCTCCCCGCATCAATGAAGGAAAAGAGTATCTCTAGGGCCGAGGCACCATGTATGCCCTTCACCAAGAGATACAAGAAAGAAGTCAATTGGGATCTGGAGGGTTACTAGCAGTAGCCCGTGCCTGATCTTGGCGATGAGAGTTGAGAGAAGTCTTTTCAAGAGCGCGTCTGGTCCTAGCAGACTAGACAAGTATAGCGATGTAGACTTACCTTCGAATTCCGCAGAGGATTTCAAGGATTCGAAAGGTGGAATGCTACTTCTTCTGACTGTTCTGGTGATGGGGACTCATGGCGCTCTGGGCCAACCTGTTTTCCTATCCTCATCTGATGTGGAAAGCTTGTTTCCACTAGACGTGCTACTGAAAACCACTAACTGGGCTGCTTTGAGAGAATGTGGGCACCAACCACTGCAGTATTAATGGTTCAGAGCTGCAGTCAAGCTGTATAACAGCATGCTTGGTACGAACAGGAGTACTTTACGCTGTATTGTACAAGCTGATTTGAAGTTACAATTCAAGGATAACAAGTGCCGGACAATGCGGTTGACTCCGAGGCCTGCGAAATTCTGAAAATGTTGAGCAGGCTGTGAGGTCAGGAGGTGCTATTTCCATGAATGATTATAGTGCAGACTTGAGGTACAGATTGCAAGGAGTTAGGAGAGAAGCTGAGTCAGTGGATTCCAGAGGATACAGCAATAAGCTTGCTACTTACCAAGCTTGGTTTGCTACTCCTTTTGCATGCAATGAACGTTAAAACCTATGTACCGCTGCCTTTTTTATTTGCCTGAGCAAACTATGCGTAATGTGAGCAGTTTCTGGCTTTGTGCTCATACTTTGAAAGTTGAATCCGCTATTTGTCAGGATGGAAGCTCTGTGTGATAGGTATTCTTGTAATCAAACCCAATATGAAGCACATGTTCTTTTATAATGTACTGATGAACAGGTTTGTTCTTTGTGCCGCAAGTACCACGTGCCTTTCAAACCTTGCTTCCAGGATTTTTCTGAGATGCAACCTTTTGTGCTGCATCAAATGAGGTCTCAATTTGTTTCTCAATTCCTTCATCAGCGAGACATAATGCTTTTTTTTGCGTATGTCTAAGCCTATGGATTTATTGCATCGCATCTTTAACAGTGGATGCTGAGAACTGAATTGCAAAGCAGAACATAACACATTTACTATGGCCTCTTGGACCTTTTTCCAGAGCGGTGCTGTTCTCAAACTTTCTGTGCTTCTTGTGGAAACACAAAAGTGTATTTCCCTAACACCACAGCCTTATGGAGTTTTTTGTGCATGACTTTGCGTGCTTGTTTCATTTAGAGTGACAATGTGTGTGACTTATACAGTTGACACTTCTGAACTCAGCTCAAGGCTTTCAGTTGACATTTACACAAGTTTAGTTTGGTTTGGTTACAGGCACCTTTTGCTTCAGCTAAGCTGCCCTTGTAGGCAGGTACAGCTATGTAACCCTATCCTATCCTATCCTATCCTATGGATTTATTTCTGGCTGGCTCAGACCAGCCACAAGCCAATCGGTTAAACAACCTGGCTGAAGGTCATCCCCCATTGTAACCATTTTATTAAGCCTTGTAAACAAATCTTCCCACAGCCAGGTCCTGGAACTGGGTGCTTCCAGCAACCCTCCAGATCTCCATTTACACTTTCAGGTCTGTAGCTTTGTGGGGGGAAGATTCTCGGCTCTTCTGAGCCAATGTGTCTCCTTTTCCTTTTTTCTCCTATTCCTTAATTGATGTAGGGAGAGTTTCCACAGCCTGCGCAGTTTTTCCTCTGCAGGGATGAAATAATCAATTACTGGGAAGGGTACGGGACTCAGAGTGGTGCAAGATTGCAAAAAGTAAAGTAATTATCTTTTAGCCAAATCCGCATTAGTTTGGTTGCTCCTACTTTACCGTGACTTGGTGGATCTATCTGACAGTGTCGGAGCTGACGGAAGGGAATCTTCTTTCGAGCTCATTGATGTGCAGCATAGACTCTAACTTATGTCATGCCTTAAATGTGCAAACAAAAACAACAACAAGGACTACTGAAAGCGATGTGCATGTAACTTCAGATTGGTATGGCAGACTTTCCTCTAACTATAGAAGATTCAAAGATAGTCCTGGCTTTCACCTGGTAGTCAGACATGGCATAGAGAACTTTTTGCATTAGGATAGACATAGCTGTGCAGCCATTGAGCGCTCTCCCTTCCTCCGAAAGAAGGCAAATAGTGATGTGTGTTTACGTTTACAAGGTGCACTTTTTAAAAATACTTATGTACATACGGCACTTGCCCTGTATGAACGGCCAATTTTGCAATGGCAGCAGACAGGAATAAATATGACCATGCACCATGCAAGCTTGAAAATCGCATATGTGAGACAACAGTATGACGCAATATCATTAGTCTACAATTGAACTGAAAATGTCTGCGCACAGCCAAAGAATAAGGACCCCAAAGGACGAGGTCAGGTACTCTCAACATCAACTGGTCGAATACCCAGCAGCAAGGCTGGCAAAATAAGCAAGGACAGAAAGATCAGATAGATCACAGCTTGGTCCTCAAGGGAAAACACATAGACATACAGGACAATACTTTCCCAAATCAAGAGCCCCAAGAGACTGGTACACATGAATGCACACCTTGGGCACTCAAAGCATTGCAAGCACGTTATTGTGCTTGCTTTAGGACAGCATCGGGCCATTTTCCCTGGGACACCAAACACTCGTCACACCCAACTGAGACAACCAAATTTTGCACCTCACAGTTCCATGTCTGCCAGGCAAAGCTGCCGGCACTTACTTACCCCAATTGCAAGCGAGCTATATGATCCAGGGAGCGGGCCCTCCAGACAGAAAAAAAAGCCCTCTGCTCAATCGCACGTAGAGAGCTCCACGCGCACGAGCACGCACACACACACACATACACGCACACGCGCACACACACACACACACACACACACACACACACACACACACACACACACATCCCTACACCCTACTGCCTCGCACCAGCAGGGCTTGCTCAGTCACTACCTCCTCCTGCCACTGCCCCAGCAGGAACTCGCCCAAGGGCCCCAGCTTCCCCACATTGCGCGCAGGCAGCAGCTGGTTACTGCTGTTGCCGGTTCCGTTATTCCCACCCAAAAGTGTGGATGCCACGGACCTGGGGTTGGCCAGGGCAGGGTCGGTGGAGGCCACCAGCTTTACGATGAGTTGTTGTAGCAGCTGTGCGCTAGCGCCTGGCAGCTGCGCGCAGAAAATGAAAATCAGAGCGAAGCTTGTCGCGACGAAGAAGAGTCACAAAGAGTCACAAAGGCAGCCTGGCAGCTGTGCGCTAGCGCCTGGTAGCTGCGAGCAGAGACCTGGGTGAGGATTGCTGTGACAGAGGATGTTTTTTTTTTCCCGTGGCATGGTCATGGTTGTGGGCATGCATGAGCATCAGCGTCAACATGCACGGATTGGGTATAGTTGTAGGATGCATGAGCAGCGGTGTCAACATGTATGAGTGATTTGCTTGGTCATGGTTGTGGTAATGCATGGGCATCAGCGTCAACAGGCAGGGCTGGGTTATGGTTGTAGGGTACATGAGCAGCAGTGCCAGCATGTACCAAGAGTTGGAGCAGCTACGCGCTAACTCCAAGCAGCAACGAGCAGAAATTAAGACAGCTGCTGTGCGCTACGTCACATAGCCTGTGTGCACTGTTGGAGCCAGATGAAGCTTCATGTGGACTGAGCAGAAAGACAGTGCTTGGTCAAGTGACGCAAGCTGCAGCAGGTGAAAGATGATCTGTGCTCAAGAATGAGTTGACTTTCTGAAAGGCACAGAGGCCCTTGCTACAAGAGAACTCTGGAAGGCAGGCAGCAATAGTGCTAATGTCAACTGAGTGCCTAAGAGTCATCAGTTGCTGGCTGGCCGGGCCTTTGAGTTTCCACTTACAACCCTGAATGGACTGCCAAAAAACATCATTTTAGACAAGAGGTCATCTACAACTGCACTGGAGTCCCTCCCTCAGGAGCAAGGTGCTTGGTTGGTGATAAAAGTGGAGCACACTATGAGACAGAATCTACCATTCGAGCAGCAGCGTCTGAACTCCCAAGCCAAGCAAGGAGCCTGGGCCCGCTTCCCAAAGTCAACAAGTACCCAGGACAAGTACCCCAGCATGCAGAGATGATAGACCGCATTAGTTCATCATGTTCATCATCTCTGTTTTCTTGGATACGCATCCTGGATGCTTGTCGACTTGGGCAGCAAGCCCAAGCTGGTGGGGGCTAAGAGGGCTCACGAGGGCAAGACAAAAATTTGGAATTCAATCTAGAGGCCCCACTGCACGCCCACCCCACACCAACTGCACCTAATCAAAGAAGCTCCCCAGCACACCAACATTGACAAAAGCAGCTCTGACAAAGGACCCTCATCACCGACTAAAGCCTCTCAGCACACCAGATTTGACAAAAGAGCAACCCTTCAAAGACCCAGACACAGCAGCAACAGCGTGGCCCTTCATAGATTATGAACAGAACAGCAGCAACATACCAGCTTTTCCAGCTGGGCCAGCTGCGTGGCCACAGACTGAGACAGCTGTTGCGCAGGGGCATCGTCAGCGCCAGAAAGGCTGCGAGTTGCCTTGCGAAGGGAGGGCAGAAGCACGTTGCTCAGCACCGCCATGGACTCCTGTTTCAAGGCAGGCTCCACCTCTCGTGCGAACGCCTGCAGGTGGGGTGTGTGTGTGCACGTGTGTGTGTGTGTGTGTGTGTGTGTGTGTGTGTGTGTGCACGTGTGTGTGTGTATGTGTGTGTGTGTGTGTGCACGTGTGTGTGTGTGTGTGTGTGCGCGCGTGTGCGTGTGTGTGTGGTGTGTGCGTGCGTGCGTGCATGCGTGCGTGCGTGTGTATGTGTGTGTGCCTGTGTGTGCGCGCGCGTGTGTAACATGAGGACAGATGAAAAGCGCAAAGTTCTTTTGCGCTCATTTCCTCACAGCTTCAATGCTAGAATGTTCCGTCCCCTGCATATCATTGTTACCTGACCTAGCTTGCGCCTGAAACCAAAGCCCTCCTTTGCAAAGGAATCCTCACTCACTCACTCACTCACTCACTCACTCACTGCCTGAGGTATAGAACAGCCTCTTTCTCTTTCCACGTTGCCAACAAATCAAGGGGGCACAGTTAGTTAAGGGAGACGACATCCCAGTTGGCCAACTCCAATGGTTGGCTTGGGTATTCATACATAAATATATGTTTGTATATATACATA